>CM052294.1:14152765-14387513 GCA_028455765.1 Lasioglossum oenotherae | reverse complement strand
GTAACTTCCTCAGGTTTCTCTTCCTCTGGTTTTGGTAACCGTTTGAAAGGTTTCAATTTGATTTCAGCTTTCTCCTCTTCCAATTGTTCTTTTCTGGACGGTTTAAACGTAATTTCCTCTTTGGATTCTTGTATTTTTGGCACTGTTTCCTCAGGTTGTGATACCTCTTCGATCTTCACTTCTTGTGGTTTCTTTGGTTTCTTACCACGACGCCATGGCAGTTCAGTCTTCTCTTCTGGAACTTCTCCAATGTCTACAATTTCTGGCTTCTCTAATTTCACGGGTTTAAGAGTCACTTCTTCAGCTGTTCCTTCCTCTTTCGGTAATTTCTTCACAGGCTTCAGAGCAACTTCTTCTTGTTCAATCTTTTCTTCAGGCTTCTTCCCTCGTTTGGTAGGCTTCAATACCACAGCAGAGAAGTCTTCAGTCTCAGGTTGCTTTTCAATTTCCTTCACGACCTTCTCTTTCTTCGGTTTACGCCAACTGACTTCAGATATCTCTTGTTGTTCTTCATCAACTTTCTTTTCATCGGTAACCTCTGGCGTAACGTCTACGGATTTCTTCTTGTCTCGTCGCCATGGCAACTCCGAAACTTCCGTTGGCTTTTCTTCCTCCACTTCCGGTTTCAATGGTTTCACTTCCTCAGGCTTCGGTTTCGCCACCGGTTTCAACTTAATCTCCTCCCTTGATTCTTCTTCTTTCGGGAGACGTTTCACCGGTTTCAAGGTGACTTCTTCTTTCTCTTCCTTCTCTTCGGGCCTCTTGCCGCGTTTCACAGGCTTCAAAGCCATAGATTTGAAGTCCTCGACTGTTTCTTCCTCTCTCTTCGTCACCACTTTGTCTTCGACAATTTTAACTTCTTCTGGTGCTTTCTCAACCGGTTTCTCTTTTTCAACAGGCTTCTCTTCCGGCTTCTTGGGTTTCGGTTTCCGGCGCCATGACACTTCCGATACCTCCGTCGGCTGCTCTTCTTCCGGCATCTCTTCCGGTTTCGCAGGTTTGAACGGCGTCAATTCGGATTTCTGTTTCTCTACTTCTTCGGGCTTCGGTTTCTGGAATGGTTTCAATTTAATTTCTTCCTGTGGTTTCTCTTCGGGTTTTCGTTTTGGAATGGGTTTCAGTTGTACCTCCTCTTTCTCCTCTTCTTCCCGTGGAATGCGTTTTACAGGCTTCAGGACGACCTCCTCTGGCTTCTCTTTCTCTTCAGGTGCCCGTTCGCGTCTGACCGGTTTCAACGACACCGATTTAATGTCTTCAACCGGTTCTTCTTTCGTTTCAGGTATCTTTCGCGGCACTTTCTTGCCTCGAAGCCAAGGAACCGACGTTTCTGTTGGCTTCTCTACCTCTTCAGGTTTCTCTTCTGGCACTTCAGGTTTCTCTTCCTTCTTCTTCTTCCCTCGTACCCATGGAACAGGCACTTCCTCTGTTGCCTGTTTCTCAGTCGTCGTTTCAGTCTTTTTGATGTCGAGAAGAGACGTGTCATCCTCCTCTCGGTAAGGTGCCTTCTCTGTTGGTTTCTTCTTGCCTCTCGCCCATGGTACCGGCACTTCTTTCTGCTCCTGCTTCTCTTCAACATCTTTCCTCACGTCGAGCAACGTTTGGTCTTCCTCCTCGTGGTACGGCGCCTTCTCCGTTGGCTTCTTTTTGCCTCTCGCCCACGGTACCGGCACTTCTTTCTGCTCCTGCTTCTCCTCAACGTCTCTCTTCACGTCGAGCAACGTTTGATCCTCCTCCTCGTGATACGGCGCCTTCTCTTTTGGCTTTTTCTCTTTCCTCCAACTTACAGTCTTCTCCACCTTCTCTTCCTCAATCCTCTCGTCTTTATCGATCTTCAACAGCCGCGTGTCTTCTTCATCAACAAACCGAGTCTTATCGACAACCTTCTGCAGGTCCACCTTCTCCAAAGTCTCCTTCTTGATTTCTTTCTTCTCCGTTCTCGTTGGTTTCAGAGTAACCTCTTCGATTACTTCCTTCTGGACTTCCTTTTGCTCGGCCTTGGCCTTCTTCAAGGTTACCCTCTCCTCGGTCCAAGGCTTTGATTCTGGCTTCTTCTCAACAACTTCGAGTTTCTTCTTCACCTTCTTGTCAACTTGAAGAACTTCCTCCGATGTTACTTCCAGAAGAGTGGTATCGTCCTTTTCGACGTACACATCTTTCTCTTCAGGTTTCCGTGGCGCTTCCTTTGGGGTTTCTTTTGGCACCGGCTTCAAATCTACGCGGTCGAGACTTGGCTTCTCGATTTCTGGTTTCTCTGGTCGCGAAGGTTTCAACTCCACCGTCTCGATCTCCTCTTTAGGAGTTTCTTTCTTTTGCGGTTTGGTCTTCTTCAGGGTTACCATCTCCTCCGTCCAGGGCTTAGGCTGTTCTACCTTTCCGGTCGGTATCGACTCCTTCCTCGTTTTCTTGATCTGTGTGTCTTTGGTGATGTCAAGCAGCGTTGTGTCTTCTTGCTCAACGTAGTCCACCTTCTTGGTGACTTCTTCTATCGTCTCTTCTGTGGTCTTCTTCGTAACTGATTTCAGATCCACTGTTTCAAGACTTGTCTTACGGATGGGCGTTTTGATAATCTTCGACGGTTTCAACTCTACAGCTTCGATGGTCTCCTTTTCAACTTCTTTTTTCACATGTGCCGCTCTCTTCAACGTGACCTTCTCCTCTGTCCAAGGCTTAGGCTGCTCAGGCTTCGCTTCGATCTTCTCTTTCCTCAACTTCTTCACCTCTTCAGTCCGAGATACATCCAATAGAGAAGTGTCCTCCTCTTCAACATACTCAGACGTTGTCACCTCTGACTCTTTAGTAACTTGTTCAGTCACTGTCTTCGGAACTGGCTTCAAGTCCACCTGCTCCAGACTAGGCTTACGAACCGGTGTTTTGCTAATCTTAGATGGTTTCAGCTCAAGCATCTCCAAAGTTTCCTTCTCGATTTCCTTTCTCACTGGCTTTGATTTCTTCAGAGTGACCTTCTCCTCAGTCCAAGGCTTAGTTTGCTCGACTTTCTCCTCAATCTTCTCTTTCTTTACCTTCCTTACTTCTTCCGTTCTCGATACATCCAACAGGGAAGTGTCCTCCTCTTCAACATACTGATCAGATGTTTTAATGATCTCTCCGATGATCTCTTCCGTTGCTGTGGTTGGAACCGGTTTCAAGTCCACTCTTTCCAAGCTCGACTTCCTGATCTCCTTCTTCACGATCTTCGAAGGCTTCAGCTCCACGGACTCGATGGTCTCCTTAGGGATCTCTTTCCTATCAAGCTTTGCTCTCTTCAGCATAACCTTTTCCTCTGTCCATGGTTTTGGCTCGTCCTTTTTTTCGCTGAACGTCTTCATCCACTTCTCGAGTGGTTTTGAGAAACCTCATGTCTTCTTCTTCGGTGTAAACTTCATCCGTAGTCTCCTCGAGACGAGTTACCTTCTCTTCAGTCCTGATCTCCCTCGTCACGTCTTTCAAGACGGGTTTCAAGTCAACAGGCTCTAAGCTGGGTCTCCTGATCTCCTTTTTCTCAATTTTAGCCGGTTTCAGTTCGACTTCCTCTAGCTTTTCCTTCGGTAGCTCTCGAGGTATGTGAGGTGTCTTCTTCAGCGTTACTGCCTGCTCTGTCCATGGTTTCACTTGGCTCTCGGCTGCTTGCAGCTTGTCCAAGGAAGTGTCTCGGGATTTTGGCTTTGCTTGTCGCCATGGCGTTACGCCGGCAGGTCGAGGTCGATGGTGCACCCGCCCTTTTCGCCAAGGGAGAGATTCATCGCCGGGTGCTAATGCTATTTCTAATGGCAATCCGTTCTCATCCAAGGGCAATGGTTCTAAGACCACGCCCTCTCCTGTACCTAAACCTGTGGATGGCTTTTCCCCGGTTTTCGCGCCGGGACCTGCTTCCACAGGAACTTCGTAATAACCACCTTTTCTTTCTGCAATTATCAGAGGGTCGAAGTAATTTTATAGTATTATTTCTTTTCATTTAAGCTATTCGTTGAAACGGCACTCTGGGAGAAAAAGCTTCAAACTATGCGGCACAATGGGACACACGAACACAGGTATCTTCAGTAATTGTGAATTTTATATGAAATATTAAGTTTCATTCGACTTCGGATAGTGACATATTTAACATAACTATTTCTATGGAGTTTTGCATACAATTATTAATCATTAGATACTGCAAACAAATTCGAAATTGTATTTATGTTTATTCGGAGTAAATAACGTCTAAAGAGAAGTCGGAGATTTGTATTTATGAAAATAGTAAATTATTAATCGTATTGTGTAATGCTTTTGTGTTACTTCATTGAATTCTGCTTGATTGCGTAAGCAAATCTTTTTACACTGCATAATAATTACAAACAATCGTATGGATATATGTATAATTAAGCCACTTACAACTTAAGTAAAGTTTAACGAAGAAAGTTCAAAATACGAAGTTTCTAATTTTGTAATATTTGATACAAACATTGAATACAAATGACTTTTACATGTTCCACTATACGAACATTTCTATTTCAATTAGAAAATTGTATATTGTAATAATAATAGTATCAAATAAAGTGAAATTATGTAACAGCATTATTCAAGAGATTGAAATCACATGTATGTATCGTGCTTCTGAATTGAGTATTTGATATGTGCGCAGATATTCCGTATTTTCGGATGTCGTCTTCAATTAAACATGAAATGTACATTATAAGAGAAGTTACATATGTTTAAATAGTGACAAATAATTTGCTGAAATTACGTGATCGTTGATAGTTTCCAAATTTCAAGAACAACGGTTTATTATGTGAGACATCCGAGTGAGATGCCAGCTGCGAACAGTTCCAAGGATCTTTTATTATCACTACTACTAATTTGCACAGTAGCAAAATTGATGAAATTTATCTTTTCATCGATATCGATATACAAAAAGTTCAGTTTTCCGAAAACAAATATCAAGTAAACTGTAGATCGTTAAGTAAATTTGTATTTATGTGGTAATTTCAAATATGCATTTTTTATTAAAATTGATGAAAATGTTAAGTAGAACGAGATCTACGAAAATATTGGGTTGGCAGGAAAGTAATTTCGGTATTTTAAGTTGAAATAGAACCCAATTATTTTATTCAAGCAATGAATTTTAATCAATAGAATATTTTCCATTTTGTACGATGATCTTTTGCCATCTTTCCGATAGCTTCTGAGAATTGCGCGCTCATAAAACTTCCGGTGCTTATCGGCAAAAAAACTGATCCAAGTGCAATTTCAGGCCACCATTATTTCACCTTAAAAAATACCGAAGTTACTGCCTTGCCGACCCAATAAGTTCTATAAGTGTACGAAATTCGCATTCTAATAATAACTAAGTCAGGAAGTAAAAGAGTAAATATTAAACATTGTCAGGAAAACGATTTCAAATGTACACGTGTGCGGGAAACCCATATATCACTGTTAAGATGATAACTTAGAATGTGCAGAGGAACTCGACACGTGATGCATCATATAACCTATCAAGAGCAGAACAATATCTGGGTACTCTATAAATTTCTCTTTCTCACTTGCTAGCACGTGTAAATGCACTTGAAAATTAATGTTGCACAATTTTGGATAGAAGGTTTGTGGAGCGGGGCCAAATCAACCTCGCAAAAGAGAAATCAAGGCAAATCGCCAGAGGATTGGCCTTCGGAAACGATGGCAAATGATAACCTCAAACAAATATGACGATGATACGATTTCTATCAAAAATAAACTGTGGCACGGTTTCTCTGAGTTTCACGTAAACAAAATCATTTTTCCTGTAACGCAACCCCAGTTTATAACTGTTTGTTTAACCCCAATTGTAATCGTAATATTGTTTGTTCCAATTTTCATAGTCAATTTCAAACACGATTTTAAAGAAACAATACAGATTTAATGTTTGGACAAGTGAATATAATTCTCATACTCTATTATTCTCGTTGTGTCATACTCTCAGCTGTGTATTCCTTATTTTTTCTAGTGAAATTCGAAGTTTATTCACGAGTCATGTTGCTATGTATAAACTTTCAAGAAGAAAACGTAAATTATAGAAATTGATAAATTAATTAAATAAATATGAGCAATTACTTAAAACTTTTATAAGTCAAAACCTACAATATCTCAAAAAGCATAAATAAGATTTAAAACTATTTCTTATATAGACCAGTTTGTGTATTATAATAATTATTCCTACAAATGAGATCTCGAACTTAGTATATCATCCATAATTTTCTACTCTATCCATTACTGAATTGAATGATAATTAATTGTAATTGATTCGAATAATTTTTGATTTGTTTTCAATATATAATGCCACTCATATTAAATGCAAGAGCAGCAAGATATTTCAAAGTACACAGCACTTTAGCAAAAAAAATAGAGAATATTCGCTGGCACGTTAGATGTTTTCCCAGAAACTAATTTTGAATTCCTTATATAACATGAAAAGCATGCTTACGCATAATTTTCTCCTTCCGCGTGTTGATACATTTCTTATAAGTAGACTGCGGGTCTTTATGCATTTATGGTTTATAAAAATTTTCAGAAGATGCTGGAGTATTAAATTCGACGGAATTTAGTAGCATTTTTATTTACTTTTTGACCTAAAACTGTTATTACCAATGAAAATAGGATTTTATTTGGTACTACATTTTCAAAATTACTGTAGAAAAATTGAAAATTGCATAAAAATCTGCAGTCTACTTATAGGGTAACAGAAGGTATTTGTGTAAATAAATTCTTTTCGCGCGCGAGAATGTAAGATTCTTTCTTTGCACGTAAAGGAAAAATCTCCACGGACCACATGAAGGTCTGTGCTGAAAGGTTTCGCGCAGATGCGTGCATTTGTTTCTTTTTTATTCTCAGCAGGAGGTTGCGGGCGTAATATCAACGAAAGAACACTGGTCTCAACCTCGCATGCCTTTATTTTTAAACACGACGAAAAACAGACGATTCGTCATACGTGGGGCAGAATCCAAACGAAATTTTTCGACGTTGTTTTTCCAAATGTATTTTTGCATTGGTCATATTAATCACCACCTCCGAACGATGAATAATACTTTTTACACTCACTGTATTCAAGTATCCGTATGTCCCCCCGAAAAATCCCGTCGAATCGGAACCCTCGGCCAGGCCAAGTCCTCTTTGAAGAGCAACCAACGCGGAAGTCCGTCTAGCATTCCAAGCTCGTTAATAACCACGTCGGGTCATTATTCTAGAGGAACGAGGTGACGGAGATGGCCGTGCCGCGGTTTCCCACTTAAAATGCAAAAACCCGAACCGCGGGCCAGTGGAGAGTGGGCAGGCAGCGGTGATGCATGCACCGGGTCGAGAGCGGGCGTCCCGACGCCGGAGGAATATCGTGGTGGGGAAAACTGGCGTCAGACGCCACACACAGCACGCACACCTCTACCCCAAGAGCTTAGTCTAGCCTTAATAGTCATCCACTGGAAGCCGGAGACGAACATCAAACCAACCAGTCTCAGGATAAACCGATCTCGAAGAACGATCTACCCGGACCAGCTGACTTCTCGACTTTTCTGCCGCTTTTGACAGTGATATCGGTGCTCCGAAGTGCTACCAAGCGGTGAAGTGCTCGTTTCTCGGTACAGTGAGAAGTGAAACGACAACAGTTGACAGTTGGCTGCCTTCGATCGGACCGTATCCACTTGAAACGAGTTTTTTCGAGCCCGGCCCGATCGAAGTGCAGCCGCGTTTGAACTGGACACGTGTGAACCCGAGCTGGTGTCGAGTGTCGCGAAGGTGGTGCATCGATCCCTCATTCATCTCTCGAAGAGGATCCAGAATCTCGCCGTGGATCGACGTTCGACTGACAGTTTCGCCGGGTGTCGAGAGTTCCGTGCTTTTATTCTGTAGCCGCTATCTTAACTAATACTTTTTAGGGTTCGGTTGATTCATTGCGGTTTTACATTTATTCGTGTCGCAGTCGTTAATCCCCGTCGAGCGACGAGAATGACACAATGCTTTGACTCATTGTCAGCGTCACGCGTCGGCCGGGATGAGTAGAATTCTTTTTTTTCGGGGAGTGAGTCATTTCTCGATCAAGGCAAAGCTTTGTTTACCGTATTCTGGTCGCTCGGTGGGGAACAGAGACAGAGATACTCTCTACAGGGTGATACAGACATTTTATTCGATGATTCACAGACGATTGGAGTGGTCATGTACAGAAATAAAAATAAAATCGGAACGTTTAGCGCGCCGTGGCTGTCCCTGACCTTCTTCTTCTTCCCTTTGCTGTGTGAATCCTTCCTTTCTTCCCCGGTTTCTGCCAGTGATTCTTTTTCAGCGAGCAACGGTCATCACCATCATCGATCCGCCGTACACAAAAATTGTAATATTCCGTATCAAATAAATTACATTCGAAATTATACAATCGACATTACACTATAAACCCTTGTATTGCCATAATCCTAATGAAACTGAAAATTCGAATTTCCCTGCGTTCAGGCGAAAGGCGATTGAAACACCAGAAGGTTATATAAAGATATTTATTTATTTATCGTTAGCTCGGAAACACGACAAGTCTCCTCGCAGGAGGAACGTTTCTAGAATCCGCCGATCGGGATTTTACTGCTGCATCTCGCCGAAAGCCGCTCGCAGCGGAGAGTTTAGCCGCGGTTTTCCCACCAGAAATAATTCCTTCCCGCCTTCTAGAGTGCGCTGACACGCGCTCCGCGGTATTATTTCTAGCACGGCTGAATCACTGGCAGCTGGGACGGGCCGAAATAGTTGGCTTCGTCGGCCTGACTCCTTCTGAACAGCGGTGTCGACGAACAGTGGGGGTGGTCGAGGACCGAAAGACGAAGGTGAACCACGGAAAAGAAGGGGTCCGATGATTCACCGCGTTCTTTTTCAACGACGGACAGAAGCTGGGACGCGACGCCTTGGCAGTTGTCTTCGATGCTTCAGGTGGTCGCTTTTCAAGGTCGTCGCTATACGACCAGACCTCTCCGAGACCAGGAACTTTCTTTGTCGCTTTCTTCATGGCTTAACTCCCTGCCTTATAATTAGACTGCGGATTTTTTTATGCATTTACAGAAACATTTAGTAGCCGAAATTCCAAGGAACGTTCAACAAATTTCACCAGTTCATTCGGAAACTGTTTATTTATAATACAACGAAGAATTTATGTTGATTATGGTAAAGCTTTTTGTGTCTTCGTAACAGTTCATGATCAAAAAGTCAACCAGCTAGAAGGTCAATGATTTATTGAAATAATTGAAGGAAGAGAGGACGTTCCGTGTGGTTTCTGTTTCTCGTAATCGATGTAGGCGCTTTTATTTTCTTTTGCATAAATATCCACAGTCTATTTATAATATTTTTGCGAGTTCTACTGAATATGATATTGAGGAAGTTTACTTGTGACAATGATGACTTACGTTCTAGGGACTTCAACAGTTTGCGGATGAATAAATGGCAATTCTTGATGACGGTGAAGAATATTATCCCTCAATATTGTCCTTGATACCTTATAATTTAACTATTCGCCATTTAATCTCGTTTTAGTTAGAAAATATACAGTTTTTCGTTGACTTCGAGCGTCTTCGAATTTCTGATAATTACTAAAAAAGAATTTGATACGTGTCTGACAATAATAAATGTAAAACTCGTACTCCTTGGTTTACATCAATCTGTTTTGCGCGTGTGAACGCGACAGTTTCATAATAAGCAAATGACAAAAACATAGATCTATTTCATCGCTGGTAAATAACAATAAAACAGTGTCGAAATAAATCATAAGGCAGGGGGTTAAAATGATACCGGGCCATCTGGCAATCATAATCTTTCTTAATCATCTTGGCATCTCTCGAATTCATTACGCAGGACCTCAGTCTTCTAACCAGACTGCGGATTGTGCAAATTTTCCCATTTTAATGGACAAATTTCAAGAAATCGACGCGTTCAGAAACGCTTGATTTAGAGCAATACTGCTTCGACGTGCACGTGTACGAAACCTAAAAGTGTTCTATTAAATTGATGCTGTTCTTTCGGAAACTTGTGAGTCATAGGCAAACATTCGGCTCATAAGTTTCAGTTTAATAGCTCTGATCTCATGATACTACAGAGGATTGTATGCTTGAAATAAATTCATAAGTCCGAAGATGAACGGAACCGGTGATTAATTCTGTTGGTCCTTGTCCAGCTTAGAGACAAGCCTTATTTATGGCAGGGTCTCACGTGCCAGGTGTTTTCGTGGATTTTTTCGCGCCGCTGCTGCCGGAGCTCTCGCAATTAAGCCTGCGATCGGCGGTAGATTTGCGCCCGGCCAGAATCCAATTAGAATGGTCTCTCGCGATTATGGCGACTGTGAGAAAGGACTCGCGGATTGATCGTACCCGTTGGCCCGTGAAACTGCGCTTCGAATCGCGGCGACCCGACTCGTCTGCCCCCTCCGCAATTAATTAGACGGATCGCTGAGATTAACGGGCCGGATTCGTGGTCTAATTTTGCGTCGAGTCGCCGACAAGACGCTCTGGTTCTCCGAGTTGATGAACAACGTTGCCGAAGAACGCGTAAAAACTGGAGAACGCCGCCGCGCCGTTCCGGGCATTGAACTGCAGATCTGCGTTTATGCCGATGTGCAACATACATTTTCGTAGCAAAACTGGTTGCACAACAGATCTGGTTTTCGCCCACTTTTACCCATAGAAAGCGGATACTTTTTACAACTTCGTCCTCGCGTATCAATTTTCTTTTAAAGTTTTTTCTTTTTCTTAAACTTAATATAAATAACTTCGATCGTTTGCTAAAAATATAAAGAACTTTTATAATCCTGGGTCAAAATCGACTCAACATCTGCCGTTTCAGAATGAATTCCACCAATCGAATTTTAATCGTAATTTCACATTTTAATTTCTATTTTACAATTATTGATATTTTTTAAAACGTTTCAAATTCAATTTTTTTCTTCTTCGTTCAATACCTGGTATGTTTAGTGTTAAATAAATGCTCTAACACGTTGACTGCCACACTAATTCCCATCAAAGTCGCATCAAATCAGAATTTCTATTACAAAATGTTGTCTACTTAATGACAGGTTAAAAATTAATTTTCATTGTAACATACTCGAATAATCTTGATTTCAAAGTTTGCGTTCTGGTTTATGAGGATACTTGTGTACGAAGATCCGCAGAATAGTAATTTCTGTGTCGGTCACGCTAGCCTTTCCGCGACGATGAACTTTTAGGTCTACTTCTTGCTCGGCGAACAGTGGATAATTATATAGTAGTGTAGATTTAAGACACATCTGCATCCAATTTCTTTCTCTACTAAAAGATAATTATGGGTCAACGTGTGAGCTGTAGTGGGTGCGGAATTTGCACAAACAGCTTAATGAATCATTAACAATATTTCTATAGGTATGTACATTGTTACTAGACTGCGGATGTTTATACAATTTCCAATTTTTATAGACAAATTTTAAGAAATTGGAAGAAATAAAATCCTATTAATGGGAACAATCTTTGTAGATCCAAGACAAATAAAAATCATACTAAATTCTATCGAATTCAATATTCTAGTTTTTTATACATTTTCATAAATGCATAAAGAGATCCGCAGTCTAATTATTATTCAGGACATTTTGCACATTTCTTCATTCACGTTTGAAATTTAAGAATTATTCGTCGTAGTAAGTGGAAGCTATACATAAGATTATTGAAATATAATTGCGAACTAGAAAATTTCTTCATTAAATATCTAGCTTACGAAATGCTTTAATAATCTTGTTCTTCTCATGTCTGCTTCAAGACTATTTGAATAAGATTTTCTATTGCACATGGAGTTTTCCAACAATTATTAAGTCTGCATTCTTTTATCAAGTGTGACCCGACATCAGATAAAGCAAAATATAAATATATGTATTTATGTTCTTCTTTATTTATTTAATTGTCTTATTTTTTAGTTAAAAACAAATGGAAGTTGCAGAAATATAAATTTTAACGAAGTTTGAGATTTATATTTAATATAATTAGTGAACAAAATTGTTTAAAACAATTAGCAATCGAGGAACTGCCTTTTGAAGTAACTATCAAATAAAACCCTTAATATAAACAAATAGTAGGGCGTTGTTGACAACAAAATTGAAAAATAATTCGGAGTGCAAAAGGTTAAAGATGAAAGCAGTTATATTCTCAAAGTGATCTAACCTAAAATCATCGTTTATCCTTCATTTCGAAAATAACCAATGCAGCAACAAAGAAAAATAATCTCTAAAGAGAATACCTGCAAAGTAAACTACCATTCTATTTTTTAAAAGCGGAACGTTTAGAGCAGGGTACATCTGGAACTATCAGCTATAAAGTAGGTAATCGTTTACCATAACGTTGGAAATCAGGGAGCCGGGTAGCAATGAATTGCAGTCTAACTTTAGAACAACATTTGGTAAGGTAATATTTCACCCCAATTTCTAGAAGTAGGCAGACTAATTATGAAGAATCATCTTCTTTTAGAACAGGTCGTTTCAACATTTTCTGAAAACAACACGGCGCGTGTCAAAGGTCGCTTCGATGAAGAGGAGCAAGTATAATTACCGTAGATTTTTTATGTATTTGTGACAAAATTGAACACACAAGAAACACGAAACAACAAAAACGTTGATCGAATTTAGAAACATTATTATATTATTTTTAACACTAGATTTATGGATCTCTAGAAATTACTATTTCACATTATTTTATAAACATAACAAGAATGTGCCTATCCAAATTTTTGGCCATTTTTCTAATGATATGTACCCAAAGAAATAAATTTGATAAAAATTCCTCGGGGAAGCATCTTTACAATCTTAATTAAAAATATTAGAATCGGTCATTTTTACCTAAACCGTGATTTTGCATAGAAATTAACAGTTTAATAATTATAAATTATTTAGATTCTCTATGAAGAACACATTAAGCAGACTAAACAAAGTGCATAATACCGGTTTGTAAACTGTGTGTGTGTGTGTGTGTGTGTGTGTGTGTGTGTGTGTGTGTGTGTGAATCTTTTAAAATATTAACATAAATTTTAGTAATATGAAATTTGTAATTTTCGTTATCGTATTCTATAATAATGAATAATGAAAGTAAGGATATAGTTTACGACCTACGAATGACATTATTGATACAATATTATATAATAATTATACTTTAAATAATAAAAAAGGAAGAAATGCTCGATATGCTTTTCTTGAATGTGGACCAGCAAATTTTATCACAGAAATGTTCATATACTCTTTCGATCCCCTTAAATTTGCAGATCCTAATTTGATACCTTGATTTTAACGACATAAAAGTGTTCTACATCAATTGCAAGAAATGGGAGCAGAACAGAAATGTCTTTCCACTTTTAATAATTTTAATAAGTTGATAATAATCTTTATTGTTGTCATAAACATGAGACGTTTGAATTTATTTAGACCTTATATACGTTCTTCATTATAATGTATGATTGATCAATGAAATATACACAACCAATTCCCATTGAAACGTCTTTATAATTTCAATAATTGTAAAATAACAAAACTAGTCGCTTCACGATGGTAGAATTAGTGTTAATCCGTAGCTCTATAACATCGAGCCAAACTCGTGATGAGGATTTTGAACAGAACTACTAAATATGTATCTTATTAATAGACTGTGGATTTTATGCATTCGTTACAAATCTTACGGATGACGAACAGGTGTTCAATATCATCTCTGGCAGGAACCGTCCTAGATAAACGAACAGAGCTACCCTAGATAAATCTACATAGCTGTTTAGTTTAGTTTAGGGCCCAAACATACGCACGTCCAACTGGCCATTGACAAAATACGAATGTTCATTTGAAGGGTACTGACAAGTACCACCCGTCATTGCAGGGCTATATAAGCCCTTGCATTTCTACTCTCGAGGGTTAGTACTGTCGTAATCACGAATCGTGTCGCGTCGTGTTGCGTCTCGGAAGTCAACTACCAGTGAGATCGGGCTAAAATTCCCCTTCGAATCAAAAGTTAATCGTATAGACTCCGCGAGTTCGGTGTTAAATCTATTAGGCAGTGATAAGGTTGCTCCGAGACCAGGGTTACCATATTTTGCGGGTATCGGGCAACCGAGCCTCTTACCCTTCCTCCCCTCGCCCAGCTTGTCTCCCGAGTCCGCCCCACTCTTCCCACTAACACTGACGCGTACCGCTAACTTAGCTTGCTCCACGTGGTACGCGGTGTTAGTGGGAAGAGTGGGGCGGGCTCCGCGGCGCAGTTGGACGAGGGGCGCAAGGGTAGGGGACTCAGTTGCCCAATACCCGCAAAATATGGTAACCCTGTCCGAGACCGCGTATTGCCAGTGCGTCAACACCGTGTATCTTAGTTTAGGTAATATCTACTTTTAATTCTTTCGATTCTAAATTCAATCCATTCGCGACAATTACACAATTGTAATACGAATTCTTATAGTGAGAATATATTTGTCTTCTTTGACAATTAACGCAAATTCATTAAACCCATAATTATTGTCCAATATCCTAATCAAGTAATTGAACGTCCCCACGCGATACAATCTTACCGCTCGGATTGTATAAATTAAATTATACTAGTTACGAGGCTTACTAATTATCCTAGCGGCTCCCTGATTTCGCATCAGGTTCGTCTGTGTTCTTATCCAACCTCCCAGCGGCTCCCCAATTTCGCATTGGGTTCGTCCGCGTCGTTCTACAACCTCCTAGCAGCTCCTGGTTTCGCATCGGGTTCGTCCGCGTATCTTAACTAACAAATTGATACCATATTCCTAGGGTAAGAACCCTTCGCCGATCACTCGTGCTGCTCACGGCCCTGGCTCGTAACACAAAAATGGTTTGCAATTGGTCAAATAAAAAACTGCAAAGACATTAGAATGTCATATTGTTTTCGATTCATTAAAATGACCAAACGAGTAAATATATTTTTACAACTTCTGTCTTTTACAGCCGACACGTGTAATTTTGATTTAGCATAAAGATCCACAGTTATTATGAAATTCTAATTTGTTGTTGAGAATAAAACGCGGAAGAATACGTAGGCATACAATAAATTCGAACTTCCCTCTCCTAAAATAAATCGTAGTGCCAGGGGTTGAATTATTAAAGAAACTAGAATGAAATATTTGGACAAAATAATAGCGAATCATTTGTCACCGTCAAGATACTGTTTACTGTGAACTGTTGTGTCTGGCCAAATGTGAATTTAACCCGGTTGTTAATCGGCCAATAGTGGCGGAAGGATTGTACGTAAAATTTCCACGGCTGTTCTCCTTCGAAGAAGTTATGAACAACAAAGCAGTTCTAATCACTGATAACTAGACTGCGAATCTTTATGCGATAGTAGCTTTTGAACATTTTCAAAAAATGCTAGGACATAAGATACGGCAGAATTTAGTACGATTTTAATTTATTTCAGATCTGAAAGGGCTACTACCACGGAAAGTAAGATTTTATTTGATACGAGTTTTTGAAAATTCGTCTACAAACATGCGCAGTCTACTGATAACCATAAAATAAATGAAACGTGGACAAACAACACCGTCCCGTAGAAACGGGAGACCGAGCATGCTGAATAAAGCCGATCAGCGTCGCGGCGTAGATATTTCATCATCGAATTTCGCGGAGGTTTTCGCAGGGTCGCGGCGCGGTTTTCGCGGATCGTTATTTACGAGTATCTCATTTATATGCTCGGCTTATAAAACGTGAAAGTGGTCTCTCGCGGGAGTGCGGCGCGAGTGGCCAACAAGAGAGACCCCACGTGAATTTACCGAGACTTCGGGGAGTTCGGAACCGGCGACCAAATATAGCCAGGTAATGTAATACACGTCACGTGGTCAGAAATAGCCTAAGAAGAGGGCCTAGCCGAGTCTGCACACGGCGCTGCGGCGCGGCGGCCACGTCTCTCGTTTTCAAGCGAGCCGGCTACCAGAAGCGATGGAAGAAAATACGTTTACCTCTTCACGCTCGTTAAACCAGTTACTCTGAGAGAAAGGTGATACTCGGAACTGAACCGAGCGTCGTTAAACACCCGTGTACCGATGGACAGAGAACGCATGTCTGCGTTCATATGCATATGACTGGACAACGGATCTTTATGCGAATTAAAAATTTTCTACTTGAATTGCAACAAATTCGAATGAAATTGAAATTTATTTTCTTTTTTAACCCTCGGACAACGGACGATTTTTAGAGCTATGTTCACAGTTCTAGTTAATATTTTTAAAAATTTACGATTTCCTCAATGAAACAGACAGTGAAATGACAATTTGGATGTTCCCGGTCAAAATAAACTCGGGCACAGCCGTCGGAAGAGTAATACGTTTATTTGGCTGAAAATTATGTAACAGTATTTTTAAATCCTTCAAATGTTTTACTGTTTTAAATTACACCTACTCATTTTTGTCATAAATGCATAAAATTCGCTGTCTACGCATGACTACTGCCAGGTTCCAGTACCGAGAAGAATTGTCAACTTTGCTCGAGTTTATTTCAACAAATTTCGAACTGATCAGGTACTAGACTCCGGATCTGTATGCAAAATAAAAATTTTCTATTCGAATTGCAACAAATTGGAATGAAATAGAAATTTATTTTCTGTCTTAACACTAACCGTACCAAGCACAAAGTGCAACTGCTATACATTGTTTTATGAAAACTACAAGACTGGATTTATTTAAATTTCTTGCAATTTTTATAACAATACGTGCTTGAATAGAGAAACTCATTTAATAATTTTTAATGGAATTATCCTTGCAACTTCAATGATTCTAAAGTAAAAAATGTGACACCGGTCATTTGACTGGTCGGGGTACAGTTAGTGTTAATATGTTTATTCGGCTGAAAATTATGTAACAGTACGTTTTAATTCTTCTAAGGTTTTACCGTTTTAAATTACACCTACTCATTTTTGTCATAAATGTATAAAATCCGCTGTCTACGTATGACTAATGCGTGGACACCAGGTTCCAGTACTTTGCTCGAGTTTATTTCAACAATTTTCACTCGAACTGATTAAGTACTAGACTCCGGACCTTTCTGCGGACCAATCGCAAGATACGGGAGGCAAATATACAAATAGAAACGTGTTTCTCCCTCTTTTATACTAGACCTGCCACCTCGGTTTCATATATTTTATTTTACAATTATATTTTGAGCTGTTCCATGCAAATGTCCAAACAGTTGACTACTGCAGACTAATAAGTAGACTGGGGATATTTATGCAATTATGGCTTTTGAAAATTTTGAAGAACTGCTAGGATATAAAATATGACAGAACCTAGTACGATTTTCATTTATTTCAGATCTAAAAAGGTTTACTACCGCGGAAAATAAGATTCTATTTTATTCCGCTTTCTTAAAATTCCTCTACAAAAATTGAAAATTGCATAAACATCCGCAGTCTACTAATAAGAATAAAAAAAGCCTTAATTCTTCAGACAGCAAGCATCGTATTAATGTGAAAGGTCTAAGAGCATCAACTTTTTAGCTTCGTTGAATCTAATTTCAAAATTGCTTATAAATCAATTCCTCTTCGTATGAAAACCATAAATGAATGACTTGCACATTTTTACATTAGAAAGGTCAATTATTGAAATGGTAAAACACGGAAGAAGTTCTACGGCAACGATGAAGTCTACATAGAAGTGGGGGAAGTACCTAAGCAGGGAATGAGCCACGTGTGGCTCGTGAGTCACATGTTAGAACTCCCTGACATATTGTAGATGATGATGTTAGATCTCTTAAAGTATCATAAATTTTGTTATGATAATAAACGGTAAAATATTTGGACAGAACAATTGGCAAGTAATTTCATAGCTACAGATCCGTGTTTACTGTGAAGTGTGTCTGGCAAAATGCAAATTCAACGCGGTTTTAAAGAATTTTTAGAAAAGGAATTTTAAAACGTTTCCACGGTCGCACAATATTTCGAACAACGCGTGTAAGCTGGACAAAACGAAAAATTTAAATTGCACTAATGGTCTTTCTTTATAAGTAGATGATGGAAAATAACGTTTAGTGCACTCAGTTTTCTTTGGAACTTATTTGGTACAGAAAGTATTTAAACGCTACATTTCTTCTCGAAAGATTGTCGATATTTAAATTGTGATAATTTCCTCCAAACAAATAATGCAACCAAAAACCTGGACTCATCTTAAAGCTTAAAATCTCTACATTTTCAAAGCAGTGATCATTTTTCTCTAAGATATTTTTACATCATGTAGCAGGTGGAAAACTGAAGATCCCTTTTTATCCTCAGAATGCTACAAATCCAAACGTCTCGAAAAACTTCAACAAATTTTTCTCGTATGAAGCTTCTTCACATCGAGTCCTTAAAAATTGATGTGAGATTTCTTTTCACCGTTTCACAGACGTTTGAATGTATAGCATTTTTTAGAAAAAAGCGTCTTCACTTTCTCGCCTGCTAAATTACGAAAAAAATCTTAAAATAAAATGAACGATGGTTTATGAAACTGGAGTCTTTAAGCATTAAAATGAGTGCAAATTTATTGTCGTACAATCATTTTTTACGAAATTATTACAGTTTAAATATAGGCTAGTTTTCGAGAATTGGGTATTTAGTATTTCAATACTACTTGGCATGGAATTGTATAAAATTGTTTTAAAAATCCCATTAGCTACTATAATTTCCTCTTTTTTTGGTCTAATAAAGAGTGATTACTAGACAGAAGATTTTATAACTTAAAACAGTAAAAACATGAGAAGAATTGAAAGATTCTGTCATATTATTTTCAACCTATTAAACATACTAAAGAAAGAAATAAATTTATATTTCTCCCCGGTTTGTTGCTAATCAGGATAAAAAAATTTTATTTTGCATAAAGATCTACTGTCTAGTGATCGTACCGATTTGGAAAAGTTTACTTGAAAGATGTAGAGCATAAAAATGCAGTTAAATATCCAGCTAGATTCTAATTTCTCGGAACACTGTGGGTCGTTTCGAGATGCCACGCGCGGAGCACGAATTTTATTGTTTCTGTTCAGAAAGATCTTAATATCCAGGGTCAAAAATAGTCGTGGCTGCACTCGACTTCCTTGCAGGAGGCGAACCCCAAGTTTCCTCGCGTTCTGTTATTTTAGCCGCAATAAATCTGGCAAGAGTTGCACTGGGTTTCCGCTGGTCCCTGTCTAGCCTTACGTCTTATTGTTTGATCGATCGTAACGGTCATTAAGAAAGCCCGCCCGGTGGATCACTCGACTATTTCTGGCCCCGAACTCGGTACATCGCCGCGGTTTTATACAATTATTTTCGGGGTGACGAACGTTGGTAGCGCGAATTGGTTCACGAGACGCGCGAAAACTGACTCATCCGCGTTCCGAATCCACCTCACGCTCGTTTTCGTAACCGAATGAACGATTTACGATCTCCGACCGTGTCAAACTCCGTTACATTGCGTTCGCGAAGTCATCGACCATTCAACTGACGCTTCTTACCTCAACTAGCTAAAAGATTGATGATTTCGCAGAAAACAGATTTTCTACAGTTTGTCTTTTTTATGTCGAATGAATGAATAGTATATGTCGTTCGTATTGTCCTGTAACCTGTGCTAAGAATAATTAATTCATGATACAGTAGAGCCTTGATCTAAGAAAAACCCTCGGGTCCGTGCTGTTTCTTAGATCCTGTGGTTCTACTATTTCTTTAATTAAACCACTAGATACAGTTCAAAGTATATCGTGTTTAGTGTTATTTTGATCAGAAAAACGCCACAAATAAGTTGGTAAAAGTCCGATAAAAAAGAATGAAAATAAAGAAGTTTTGTAATTGAATTAGTAGTGGTTCACACCGATATTGACACTGCTCGGCGCCGAGGCAGCTCGCGCTTCCTGGAGATATTCGTTTTTCTTAGATCCTACGGTTTCCGTTTTCTTAGATCAAGGCTTTACTGTACCGCTTCGAAAAATATATTAAAATATTGTAATTCTTATCGAAAATGTGGATATTGAAATCTCGATGCGTATTCGTATTCCAGAAATTAAATAGCAAATAATTTGTTCCTGAATAAGTCTGGACAGTTTCGAAGCAACTGTTGCACACAGAATTCGGAGATGCCATTTGTACTGATTGCAAAGCGTCTTCATTAGACGCTTTCAACATATCGTATAAAACTATCGAGTCGGCAACAAACGAGGCTTGTACGTACTTAAAACAATCGATTTTATTGGCCTTTCCATTGTACAATAATAAATAATCGATTAGTAGAATGTTAAGGGTTCTGCGGTGTGTTTAGTCGTGTAACTATAAACTTTCTCGCCGGTGCTGACTAAATCGTAGATTGCATTTGGTGCATCTGTTTCGGCGGCGGGGTAATGTATACACTTACAAATCTATATATGTATATTATATAATTTTAACGATACACGTAATATGCTTGTTTATATAATGAAACATCGACACTAAAACGAACGAGTGTATGAACGAGTTTCGTGCTCGTGTACCGACATCGTTTCCCTATTGTTTCGCTTGAGTGTTCCGTTAATTCTCTCGCGATTCTCGAGATCCTCAGAACAGACGAACGATCCATCGATCCGGATCGTTCGTCGCCGTTCTCGATCGTGGTTTTATGTACAACGTGGGACCAGAAGAATCGCGACACGATCCCAGTCGAAAGAGAGCTCGCCGATTCGAAGCACCGTCTTTTCGATCTTTCGTCTCGATCTCTTTCGATCTTCGACGCGGAGAACAAAATGCACGCGGACGCGTCTCGCTCAACGGATGCACCTTCCGATCGAAAAATATCTTTGCGCGTCCACGTTCGTTTTTCGTTTCACAGGCGAACAATCGATCGAGAGATAATAATCGTAGAAGCTTCAACTCGACGTTTCGTCTGTTCGCAAAAACGCTTCGATCCGTCATCCCGGCTAGATTTCTCAGCACCACCTTCGCGACATTATTCTCGTCACGCTCTCTTAACCTCCCTACAGTTCGTTCTCAATCCTTTCTTTCTTTTTCTTTCTTTTCTCCCTCTCGCGGCTGAGAGAGGTCACTCTACGTCTCGTTTCACTCGCTCGTCTACTTTCAAAACACCACGAGTTAGTACACAACTCCCCGGGCTCGCTTGAAACTTTGATTAAAGGGGGGTTCGGGGACAAGGGATGGGGGAGAGTATTGGTGAAAATCGCTCTCGTTAAGGGTTTCTTTTTTTAGAGAAAACAACAAAAAAAGCGAAAGAAATATAAACACGCACGGGGACCCTCGATGGTGCGCGGTCGACGGAGAAACGGCTGCGTCGGAGGCAATTTATCGTTATAATTATTCGTTAGCAAAGTATTCGCATCTTTTCTTTTAACTAAATCTGTATTTTAACACATTCACAGTCCTATGTACCATGCACAGTGGAACCTCGCTCGTTGCAATCTCGTTTATTGCACGGAATCTCAGTTCGTTGCATACTAGCAACCCCGACCATAAGTTCTGGTACTCGTGGTGGGGAGCCGTGATGGCTATGCAGAAACAAAAAGAACATATAATCTGCTGAACCAAGACATCTTGTTATTGCTTTCAACATAAAAATCATTGTCTTCCTCTGTATTCATCAGACTGTGAACGTGTTAATCTTTGCTGCTTCTTGAAAAATAATATTTTTAACTATTTGTGTCCACAGAGGTACTTTTTCAATATTTTGCTCTGATGTAACTTACAGTACCAAGATTGCAACCAGATACTTGGCAAATATGTTCGGCACGTGCAGCGTTTGAACAGTTTGGGATTTATCAGAATAGGGATAACAATAAACATAAGATTGTATATATATAATTTTGGAAACAAAGGTGTTACGAATTAAGATTGTTTACGGGAAAATTGTCTCAAATGCCAGCCTGTTTCTCCGCCAGTCCCTAGAGGCTTGTCCCGTCCATTCAATCGCGGGTTCGGGTTAGCAACTGAACATGTATCTTTTATTCAATTCTTACTTTTGACGATGAGTTTGGCGGAGGTTTCTACGGTGCCGGCTGAGGTGGTAGCTCGGCAGGTGAAGGTGCCAGTGTCCTCTTCGTATGTTGTAGCTATGAGGAGGACGGCGTTGTTGCCCTCGTGTATCATCTAGAATTCAAACGTTTCATGTGTTAATAAATCATTTGTTTTAGTTTGGCCATAAAACAAGTTCTATTTCGCACGTTTGCCATCAACATTTTCATTAACTTTCCATTCACACCACTTGGAATATACTATGTCATGTTAAAAATAGTATAGTGTTGGAAAAGGTATTGTAATAGTATAATTGTTACAGTACAAATATTTATAACTACGAACAAGATTAGACTACATATGTTCATTTTTACCACGCTTATATTAGCTTGCCGAGTTGTCGTTCTATCCGTCAAATCTTGTAATCAAATTTTAAACCACTTCCCGATGAGCTAGTGACTTGAAACTTTAAACATAGCTCAGAACTAGATGACAATGCAATATTAAAAAACAAATTTTTAAAAAATTGTGCGTTCAGGAAACAAAAATTTTAATATATTAACCGTCACACCTCGTCGCACGACACTCGGTAGTACGTCATCGCGTTCAGCGATCCCCACTCCGCACGCCAGCGTTCCCTACTCCACTACGCGTTCCCATTCCAACTCATAATATTAAAATTTTATTTCTCCCGAACGCACAATTTTTTTAAAATTTGTTTTTTAATATTGCATTGTCGTCCAGTTCTGAGCTATGTTTAAAGTTTCAAGTCTCTAACTCATCGGGAAGTGATTTAAAATTCGATTACAAGATGTGACGCATACAACGACAACGACAACATCGACAACCTGACGATATAAGCGTGGTAATAAAAGATTTATTTTAGAATATAATGTACTTTTTCATCGGGCCTAAATTTATCCGGGCTTTTTATCTCCCGAGCATGCCGATTAATCGAGGTCTTACTATACATAGAAAAGTGACGGCGAATGTGTTAATACGGAAGGTCTGATTGAAATTACCTGGAAATCAGGCGACTGCGGGATCAAGGCACCGTCACGATACCATTGGATGTTCGGCTTTGGTTTAGCTGGAGAGACTTGAGTCTTAAACTGTGCTGGCTGTCCTTCCATCACTATTTGGTCCTTCAGTGGTGTTACTTTGGGCAGAGTATCAGCTGCGTCCGGAGCTAATTGAAAGTACATCATGATTTTTACACAGTTAGTACCAATCGAATGTGAGATCAGTTATTATAGTCTTAAAATCAAAATGTTTTAAAATTCCACAGCAAGAATGTGGGTAGAGTGCCTGAATCTAGTGTATCATATATGGGACAGTGGTTTCCAGCAACCCTTACACGAATTTATTAGGTTGTTGCATATGAAATGTCCGATTTTAGAATGCAACTCTTAGAAAACGTTTCGATCAAGAAATGCTGTTACAGTCTATAGGTTTATTATTATAAAACTTTGAGGTACAAAGCTAATCCTTAACACTAAACGTACCATGACCGGTCAAATGACCAGTTCTAGATTTTTTATTTTACAATTAATGAAATTATAAAGATGCTTTCATAAGAAATAATTTGATAAATATCTTTATTGCAGCACCTATTATAATAAGAATCGCGCAAAGTCTAAATAAATTAATTCTTGCCATGTCCAAACATGGCAGCTCGAGCATCTCGGCCCCTAGCGGGGATGCCCCCCAGTGGAAGGGGTAGACGAAGGGACAGTGATCGTGGAGATCGTCAGGGAGCTAGATCACGACTTTGCTGTATTTATAATAAAAATTCCATAAAGTTCTAACTGAATTGGTCCATGTCTAAATGGATTAAGACTTCGAAATGTTGTCTCGTTGAAATTATTAAAAGGATGATTTGTTACTGTAAACTAATTTCGTCGTCAGAAACAATTTCCTTTCATTTTCTTCAGCTAGTTAAATGTATAACATTAATATAGTATGAAATAAATATAGTCAATCTCACCAAGAACTCGGAGATTAGCTGATGTAGTCACATCGCCAGCTGGATTCTTAGCGATGCACTTGTAGACACCTTCGTCTTCGGGGAAGGCTTCCGAGATCCTTAAAGTACAGAGTTCACCTTCCTTCTGCATTTGGAAGTACTTGGACGGCTTTATTACCTGCAACATTTAGTATATTTATAGCTAAATCACCCACGTGAACTATCCTCATGTCGACACTCTACATTTTCTACAATATTCTATTTTATAGTTTTAACACATACTTTTATGCGCCGAATGTAAATCATTTTGTAAGTATTCAAGAAAATAGGAATCTGTAGTAATTTTCCTAATTGTCAACGAGTATCCAGGACAAACCATATAAGGGTTAATTAAATGTTATATTTCTGACATCAATGAATTTTTTAAATGAATAATAAGATTGTCTCTACATATACTCATATATGAATATTGAATATTATATATGAATATATGAATCTCCCTTATGTTCATGTATGAATACACTACATAAATGAACTGTTAAACAAAGTTATTGGGGTGTAATTGTAAATCATATTGGGTGTCAAAGTCGCACCTATAATGAATGTAATGTAATGAAGTTATAACAGAATATTGGCGCCTTATATTACTTGAATTGCTTTCATACCTTGTCGCCCTTTTTCCATTGCACCGTCGGTACCGGTTTTCCAGAGATCCTGCACGAGAACGCGACAGCTGTTCCCTCTCTGATAGTTTGATCCTTCAATGGCTCCAAAACCGCGGGTGCTTTCTCCACACCGGGTGTCGTAGGTTTCGCCATTTTCGTAGGAGATTGAGGTCCTCGAACAGTGCACTCGCCGTCGCAACGGGCTTCTCCTGCGCTATTTATGGCAACGCACTCATATTTTCCAGAGTCCTCCGGCACTGTCTCCAGGATCAGCAAAGTGTAAATATTGTCCTCCTCGAGCGTCTTATAACGAATATCTGCTGTTACTTTCTTGCCGTTCTGAAACCGCACATAAACAGAACGATCAATCAATTTGAAGGACAATCTATAATAATAACATTTTATGTTAATCCAGTTCCTAATATATTAGGAAAACACAAAAACAAAATCGCAATCATTAGTATTCTACGTACATTCTCCTTCATTTTCTACGATCTACACATAGAATTATTGTATGTGGAAGACTAATGATTGTGGTTGATTCTTTGCATTTCATCTCTCAAAAATGTGGAACGAAAGATTACTTATGGGTAGACTTGCGGATTTTATAAATTTATAACGCGAGAGCAAATAGGTAATAGGTAAAATAGCAAAGAGATTAAAAGAATTTGAGACTACCAATAAGTTATTTTCAATTTAGCAAAGCTATTAATGGAAAAATAAAATTTTTCTGCTGCTGCTTACAATTAATGAAGACAATTTTGATTTTGCATAAAAATCCGCAGTTTACTTATGGGATCACGTAATATTACGTTAAGTTTGATGATGTTTTCGTTTTCTTTTGGACCTAATAAAAATATTGGTAAGAGAACGTAATTTCTATAATCTAACGTAGAATAATAGGTGTTTAGGTAAAATACAAAAACAAAATCGCAACCATTAGTATTCTAAGTACATTTTCCTTCATTGGAAGAGTGCAGTACCTTTAACCAATAAACGTCCAGAGGTTTAGTTCCAGTTACTTTAGCGTCAAATCTAGCCAGTTGCCCAGTGGTGATCGAAGTGTTCTGAATGGTCGACAAGAAACTGGGTGGCACTACGCCTCCTCTTCCAGGTTGCCTCCTGCGCTCTTCAACAACCAAATTCGCACTGCATTTCGCTTTTCCGCCCCTGTTCTCAGCGATCACGGAGAACACACCGGAATCTTCCATGAACACTTGCCGGACGATCAACACTGACTTCGTGCTGAAGGTGTAAATTTGTAGATCCGGGGAGTTCTGGATCGGGAAGTCCTCGCGGTACCATTTGACAGTTGGCAATGGATCGCCGTCGAATTCGACCTCGAAGCGTGCTTGTTCTTGCTCGAAAGCTCTGCAGGGTTGAATCTTCTTCGTGAAGACCGGTGGCTTCGCCGGCTTCGCTACACCCTGAACAACACGCTCCTGAGTCTTGGCCTTGTGCTCCACCTCGGTGGTTTCCGTGGCTGTTATCTTTCGGGTGATCTCCAGATCGCCTTTGACCTCCTTCTGCGTTTGCTTTTGTTTGGCAACGTGCACCTCGCGGCCGTGTATCGTCGATTCCGACGGTTCTGGAGGATACTTTCCGCTGGCCTTTGCGCGCTCCACGTCGATATCCACTTCCGTTGTAAATGGCTTCTTCACGAACTTTGTTGCAGTTTGCGTTGTCTCCTGAGTCGTCTCCTTGTCTTCCCTGGAAATCAATTTTCACAAACGAATATTAGAAAAGATTAGACAAAACGTACTATTTAGTTATAAAAGAACGAGCAATTTTTGTGTTTAATCCCTTTCCTTACAATATCGTGTCTGACTCGTGATCAAGATTCTTGAACAGAGTCTAATAAATATATGGATGCTACTAATTTTCTTTAAACCGAAATAAAAATCTACTTTGATTTTGTTAATGTACAGCGATTTGGGAATATACAGGGTGTCCCACAGTTTTCACGATTTTTCAAGTACTTGCGATGATTTGACAAAAAAATATTTTAAACAAACGTCGATCAGTTTTCGATTGGCTATACATTGCAGTAAAAAGAAGTTCGAAATTTTTTCCTTTTTTAGTATTGTCAAGGCCACCTTAATTTTTTTTAAACGGCACTTGGTATTTTCGACCTCGTGTAATTCGTAACATTACACGAAGACTCCTCATTTCAATGACCTTGATATATGTTGTGAAGGTCATCATCCTGGACGAAAACTCTAAAGGGAAATGTTGTTAGATTGGTCATCCTCGACATTTTTATCCATTTATCCATATAATTATTCAAAATTTGTACAAGAGCTTAAATGTATCTTTCAGAAAAGATTTTTCAAAGAGGAAAAATTCTGCGCCACAGATTAAAAATTTCATCGACATTTGCAGAATAAATCTAGTTGGTTGAGTTGAACAAAGTTGCAATAGTAAATGAATACGTACAAGGTTTCTTCATATTGTTGAGCCATTCCCTT
Organism: Lasioglossum oenotherae; assembly: GCA_028455765.1. Classification (NCBI taxonomy): domain Eukaryota; kingdom Metazoa; phylum Arthropoda; class Insecta; order Hymenoptera; family Halictidae; genus Lasioglossum; species Lasioglossum oenotherae. Next base: position 14,360,518 of record CM052294.1, on the reverse strand, counting down.
GGCCACAGAGTGCGCAACGACCTTCTCTCCAGGAATGGCAAATTGATGGCTGGTCTCCCTGAGTCTGCTCTCCTTCAGCACCTGTTCCTCTTCGAGGTTCATCAGTTTGCTGTAGTAATCCTCGTTCTTCTTGCTCTTCACGGATTTCTGCCAGTCCGTCTCGGGCTCCTTGATTACCTTCTGTCCAAGATGCTCAGTGGCGATCTCGATACCTTGGGATACGTTGTGATGCCTCTCATCGAACACTTTTTCGAGCTCTGTGTTCTGTCGTTCCGTTTGGTATTGGGTCAGCCCGTAATCATACCACGCTACAGAAAATACACGTTAGATCATTCCGTTCTTTGAATTTGTCACGTGAAAGACAACGCATGCCAGACGAACAGGAACCATTTGGGTTCGCAAACGTTCAACCCATGTTGAAAGCGCAATGTTCCAAAATGATAGATGCGTTCCATTCTTCTTTAATATAAGTTTTTAACGTACTATATCGTATTTTGTTAGGAATACTATTCAAGAATTACTTTCGGAGCCTCGGAATCTACTTCTTATGAGAAGACTACAGATTTTACATTCCAAATTCAACCTTTTGCAAGTCAAATTCACCCTTTTGCAAATCAAATTCAACCTTCTACAAATAAAGAATTTGTAAGTAAGTTTCCGTAAAAAACATCAAAGCAAATTTAAATGAATTGTTAATAAATGAAAAATTTTATTTACTGCATATCTTTCCCTATACTCGAACTTTGGAAGCAATTCATAGAAATGCATCTTTGATTATCGGATGTTCAAAAAAACTTGAATGAATGTAACTATAAAACCAACTGAACACATTATTAGGTACCATGATCATAACCAGCCTGCGCAATTTAAGCACTTGTGATAAAAACGAAACAAATGTAAAACAATAAACCCATTCGAACGATTGAAAAATACTCTTCTATTATTATTAGCTCGTTAAAATTATTTCAACAAGATAAGAATATCGTGCACCTGTTTCTTGCAATAGATGCAGACAATTTTTATTTTGCACAAAAGTCCGCAGTCCAAAAAATAAATGAAATGTTTTGATGTTATTTATGTACAACTTTTAGATTTCACAAAACTTAAGGCTTCGATTTACATATTATAATTCGTTCAATATTTTCAGCTTGATTTTAGAAGACAAATATATATATATATCAAAATCGATTCAGTTCAAAATCGATTTAGTTTCAAATTGAATATTGCAAGATGGCATCGATTATCTATGGAACCTTGCACTTCCAGAGCAAAAGAAATTTCTCTAGAACCACTGGGAAATACGACACAGTACTTCATTGGCGATGCAACACATATCGACGTCTCCAGCACGGGGGGAACAAGGTGCCCGAAAACCAGACTACGGAGACAGAGATGGACATCCGGGCGGTTGAAGTTAGATCACGTGGTTAACACGTTTTCATTCCTCCTTTTTATTCATCATTCCAATAGTAACAATTCCAAAGGCAATACTTTAGAGAATGGCATTCTCATGATTTCAGAAGGATTTCTAATTTCTAACATTTCAAGAGCTCGCATTCGTGTATTCAGAGATCCAGTGACGTTCGAAATGTTCAAAACGGATTACCTGTATTTACGAAACATTTAGTAATTAGTTCGTCGGCGACTGGATCTCTATGTTACACGAAACGCGACACACGAGGGAAACGTGGGCAACAAGGAACATTTCGCTACAACAACAAATTCTTCACCTAACGGCGATTAGGTGTGATTAATGTTGACACAGTAGCACGATATGGATAGCACTCTGAGAAATACGGACGGTTTATATCGATGTCACCGAATCCACGCGATCAATGATGGAATGAAGAGACAATACATTAAATAAAATTGGGAAAAAACAACGGAATGAAATTTTTCTGAAAGAAAAAAATATTAAGAATAATATTAATCAGCAGCAAACCCGTTTTCTCCAGTGAATCAGGCATTGAACAACACGGAGGAAAACATTTTGTTGAAGGAAGCTCAAGTATCATCCTAAAAAGTATCGAATCTTCGAAGTAATTGTCTATTAAGAAGTGTCTATCAAATGTTTTTCTCCGTGCCGATATCCATTTACATACGGAAAAAACAAAAAGAAATACAGTAACGAAACAGATAGTCTATGAACTGTGTGCTTTCTCGATATTATATTCCATACCTGAACGCCGGTTTGCGAAAGCAAGCAGCCGATACCTTTCACTTTAGACGACATTGCTCGAATATGCTCGTCGAATCCCGAAACCCCGAAGAAGAAGCAGAAGAGGAAGCTGCTCGAGGTGCTCGAGGATGAGATCTATCTTTCGAATTCCTTCGTAATATTCGTATTGGAGGAGGATGAGGATGGGGGATAAGTTGGTGTTTCGAATAAATGGTCTCGAGTGTTATATCTGTACTCGAATAGAATGCATGTGTCGTATCGATATTTTATGTACTGTGTTTCGGTTGTCGCGACCATCATTTACCTTGTAGATATCGCCATTCACCACGTTTTCATTTATATTTATCTTTCTCGTGTGGTATTATTGTGCCGTTGTTCGATATTGGCGGATTTTCATTTGTTCTCTGTATGTGCTTGCATTCTTTGTGCCGTTTCTAACTATTTTGAATATACCTTCGTTAACATTGATCATAAGTGAAAATCAAATGTAAATTTTCGCAGAACCATGTGCAGAAGTTCGAAGAATCGAAGATGTGATAGAATAGGCTTGTGTGCATTGTTGAGATGTCTGAGAGACACAAAGGATGCAACGACACGTTTATGTAAGAGAGTCTCTGTTCCAGGGTAAACTTACGCCTTGGTGAGTTCTTCAATACGCCACGGTAGTCGTCGCTTCTTGCTTTCACTGTCAGAGTTGTTTCAGTGCGAGCTTCGCCTACGGAGCTTCTGGCAATCACCTCAACTTTTCCATGGTCGTATTGCCTTGTTTTCGGAATGTCCAAATGGTACATGCCGTCGTAGGTCAGCTTGTAGCGCGATCCCTGAGCAAATCGATCAAATCGTTTCAATACTGGTTGCAAATAATGGACTCGTTATACATAGACTTCGGATTTTATGCATTTATTACAAAACTGAGTAGGTGTAATTCAAAACATTAAATATTAGGTTGCAACTAAATTCGCGACCTTTTGTTTCGTAATTCTTTTATTGTATCATTATAACCTCATTCAGTGATCATTTCGTTTGAACTATACATCATTGGGAAGCTCTGAATTTTGCGATTAATTTGATATAAAATACTCGTGCTTAGAAAATATATATAAATTCTTTGTTTGAGAAAATGTGGAGTTAGTTACTTAATAATTTGTAGCTAAGTAACTGATAATTGAAATTCTACTGTATCGTGAATTAAACAAGTAAATATCAACGAAATTGTATCGCGAATATGTTGGTAGAAGTTTCACAGAAATATCATTAGGAACATAAACATTTTGTCACTGAATTAGTATTGTTTTATCAATACGTAGGTATCCATATTTTATTTCATTTCGGTTATATCGAAATATGCTATATTCTCAGTTTTAAACTTTTTAAAAACTAACCAAGATAAGTCTTCATTTCGAAAAATATCTTCCGTAGTTTTTACATAAAGATCCGCAGTCTAATCGTTACTTTTAATTACGTTTGCTTCATAAAATCTAGTAGTCGGGTTGTTGTAACAACTGAAACTTACATTGACCACGGTGTGTCCATTGATGATCCACATGACACGTGGTCTAGGATGACCAGTAACACGGCAGCAGAATCTGGAACAGTCGCCCTCTTCAACAGTCACGGCTTCCGGTTTACTGACGAACGTGGGCGGAGCTCGCACCTTCTCTTCTTCACCTTCTTCCTCAGGTACTCTGTAACAAGCATTTGTTTATTGTGAAACTCTGTACACTTAACATTTCTTCTCTGGCAGAGAGGTAATTTAATATCGTATTTAACACTAAACCCTCACGAGGAGCAAATTACCCATTTTAGATTTTTTATTAAACAATTATTAAAATTGTAAAGATGATTTCATGGGAATTTATTGAATATATCTTATTGTATCGGTGTCAACCACTACTAATCCAATTACAAAACTTCTTTATTTTTTATTATCTTTTTATGGGACTTCCACCAACTTATTTCTGGCATTTTTCTGATTAAAATGACACAAAACACGATATACTTTCAAGTGTACTTAGTGGTTTAATCAACGAATGAAAGTTTCGGGAGCAAGGAAGGACGACGAACACGCGGGCCTTGGAACTGTGCCGGCGACGGTGACCGTCCACGTTTCTTTCTTTCCCATATGCTGTCCTTCCTTGCGCCCGAAACTTTCATCGTCGATTAAACCACTGAATATAGTTGAAATTATATCGTGTTTGGTGTCATTTTAATGAGAAAAATGCCAGAAATAAGTTGGTGAAAGCCTCATAAAAAAATAATTAAAAATACAGAAATTATGTCATTTGATTAGTAGTGGTTCACACCGATATACCCGAGCCGAAATCGGTCATCGTCGCCCTGCAGCGTTGGCCGGCAGTGGAGTGGATAAGCACTAGACAAATTCTGAGTAGAAGGTCGCGGAGAAATATCGCGACTTTACTGTACTGTTTTACTAACTAGAGTGTTAATTGAATATTATACAAAAGTGCTTACATCTGCCATGCAGCTTCCATCTCCCTGATCTTCTCGATACTCTTCATGCCCTTTGGCAGCTGGGACTCGTAAATGATTCCAGGCTTTCCGGCCGTTCGAATCACCGCTCGTGTTTCATCCATACCGTACAAATTCGTCGCTCTGCAAAGATACTCGCCGCTGTCTTCTGGGTAAACCCAGCCGAAGTTCATCGCCACGTAGCCGAAATCATAAATAGGCGTGAATCTGTTCTTGTGGGGTAAGGGTTTGCCGTTGAAGAACCACTCGACTTTCATGTTCGGATCACCTACAGGTGCCAATTGGCACTCGAACTTCGTGCTGTTCATCTCGACAAGTTCGGTCTGGTCTAAGATCTGGGTGACGAATCGTGGCGGTTGCTTCTTGTCCGCGTCGTAGAGGTCGTCTTCGGTTAAGTGGACTTCTGAAGTGTACTTCTTGATGGTGGCTTCCATTTGCATCAGCGCTTCCGACTTCTTCATACCCTTTGGCACTTGATTTTGCAGAATGATGCTTGGCAATCCTGTGAGATACATTTAAAAGTAAATGAAATTAGCTGCCTGGCAAACGAATAAAATGATGGCTGTGAAATTGATATTTTTTACTTGATCATTGGGGGTAAAACTCTAAAGATTCATGCAAATATACACGTTTATGGTCAAAGTATTAGCAATAGAGTTCAATCTTATCTCCTGCATTGTTCAGGCAAATATTACGTTTCAATTTTTGCTTTATTTCAACTAACAATAAGTGTCTACTGCAGTCTACTGATCAAATGAAGTTACAGAGCGTCTTTACAGATGAGATTTTATGGATCTACAACTTACTCTTGCACGAAACCGATGCTCTGGTAGTGTCCTCTCCAAAATCGTTGATGGCCTTGCACACGTACTCGCCAGAGTCTTCAGGATATACATAAAGGATGTCCATGGACACGAATCCCATATCGTACGTGCTTCTGTATCTGTGTCCACATGGAATTAACTTTCCATTGCGGTACCATTCGATACGCAAGTTTGGATCATCCTTTGGTTCCACGCGACATTCGAACCTAACTGGTTCGGATTCATCCACGGTCGCTGATTGGATTTGAGTGATGAACTTAGGTGGTTGACGAGTCGTTGGCTCTTCAGGTGGTGGTTCACTGATTGGTCCACGCTCCAGTTCCTTTAATTTCTCACCGCTCATACCTGATGGCAGCTGGGACTCGAAGTCTATCGTTTTCTTTGCTGTAATGTTTCAAACGTTTATTACTGATATTGTTTGCCAAGAAATTAAATTTCATTAGTTCATTTTTCAATGTGTCTAATTATACTATATGTTCATTTCTAGTTAACTAGAATCTTATTAGATTTTGAGTCGAAACATGGATTTGCGATTTTTCGCTTAATGTCCTTGTACGAGCAAATCTTGGGCTGGGTGAGGGCTCATTCAAAAGAGGAAGGTTCACCGCAGGGTACTCTGATCATCCCATCAGTCAAAAAAGACTTTTAGAGACAGAAAAATACATATTTCTCGATTTTTTCCCTACTTTGGACACTCATATTATTACTATTAGATATAAACATAATCTCGTTAACCTCATGACCAGAGCACACTGCGGTGAACCTTACTCTTTCGAATGAGCCCTCACCCAGCCAAAAATTTGCTCGTATAAGGACATTAAGCGAATAATCGCAAACCCGTTTTTTCTAGTAAGATTTTAGTTATTTTCTTGTTACAATCTGAAGGTATCCTACCCCCTTAAGGCAGTGTTTCCCAAAGTGTGGTACGCGTACCCCTGGGAGCATAGGCAGAGTTTGAAGGAGGTACGCACTGATTCTAGTGCAACAATCTTGGTGCGGCGGGAGTCTAGTGTCGTGTACAAAGGATGTACACACCTGCTACTTAATACCGATTTATTCTTAACGGGGAATACTCACTGTTACGACAGTTATGGGAGGGGTACACAGATATCGAAACTTTGGAAAAACACTGCTTTAAGGTTTTCTTTATTTTTGGTAACAATCGCTGATCGTACCAAAACTCATGTAGCTTTCTCGAAAACTCACAATAGACTAAACATTGAATACGATAACTAATGTATAGACACTTTTCAGACATGCTTACCAACACAACAACAAAAAAAATGTCATAAACCGGACTAATACAACCCGCGGTATTACAAAATTCTCGTTATTCTTTGAACACACTTCGTGTATCATTGTATGATTGACGTGGTAGGTAATGTGTTAACACTTTTTAAAACTATTTCATTTTGTATTCACGAATTTAAGCTAGAAGAAAGTCAAAAACATTGGAAAATGACTAAGCAGACCACAATACCGTCCGAAAAGATCATCTGAAATTATACTTACATTTGCAAGTGATGGTAGCTTTGGTGGTAGCAGAGCCCCACTTGTTAGTAGCCCTGCAAACATACTCTCCGCTATCCCTGGCATAAGTGTATGACATATCCAACGATATAAATCCAAAGTCATTAATTTGATGTACTCTGGAGCCCGTGGCAAACGATCGTCCATTGTGGAACCAATCGATCCTCATGGTAGAATCTCCGACCGGTTCAACCCTGCAGTCAAAATGACTAGACGCTCCTTCCTCCACTTCAATATCCTTCAGCTCCACAGTGAATCTAGGAGGATTCGGCGACTCTTCTTCAGTCAGTATCTCGTCCCTCTTGTAAAGAGCCTCTTCTAGTTTCTGGATGCTTTCAGTTCCGGTCTTGAAGTTGGTGGGCAATTGTGGTTCCAGGATGATACCCTGTCGACCACGGACCTGCAGCTTGCAGGAGACAGTGGCCTCACCGTGACGATTCGTTGCTTTACAGGTGTATAAACCAGAATCGCGTTGGTAGCAGTTGGCGACCTCGAGGATGACGAAGCCGAAGTCGTGGATGGTCTTGATCCTGCTGCCAGCGAGAAGAGGCTTTCCGTTGTGGAACCACTCGACTCTCATGCTGGAATCGTTGATGGGTGTTAGCCTGCACTCGAAGTGAGCCAGCGCGTTCTCTGTTAGAGTCAAGTCTGACGGCGTTGTGATGAATTCCGGTGGTTTGCCAGTGTCGTCTTCCGGCGTAGCTGCGCTCGGCACGTTTCCGAGACCTTCCAGCTCGGCGATCTTGTCGATCGTGCTCTCCATTCCCTTTGGTAACTGGGATTCCAAGATGATGCTGCGTTTGCCTGTGCACTTCATCGTGCAGGTGGTAACGGCCTCGCCGTATTCGTTCGATGCGCGGCAACTGTACTCTCCGGAGTCCTCCGGATAGATCGGAGAGATCTCGAGGATCACGAAGCCGAAGTCGCAGAAGGTGCGGAAACGTGTACCGGTTCGCAATGGTTTGCCGTTCCAGAACCATTCGACCTGTGGATAAATGGATTTTCACTTATTAGTAACCGGAAATTTTATATTAACATTCGGAAGGCGGATTGTACAGATGGCACTGCTCACCTCCATTTGGACAGTGGTTCCTTATTTTTTTAGAAATATTTTTAATATTGTTTCGTCTACAGGTTAACCATAAAGATTTCAAAGACAGCACGTTTGAGAAAAAGCTTAAAAAATTACTGAATATGGCAAGTAATGTATAGTAACATCTGATACTCTATTACCTTTAACTTTGGATCGTCGGTAGGCGTAAGTCTAGCTTCAAAGTGCGCGCTCTCTCCCTCTCTCAAGCCATCGATGTTGCTCAACGGCACGGTGAACACCGGAGCCTTTCCACGTTCTTCAACAACCTTCTCATCCTTTGTTCTAATCATCGAGTCTTCAAGGGTCTGAATCTTCTCCAGACCACCCTCCATTCCCTTCGGAAGCTGAGAGTCCAAAATCAAACTAGCCTTGGAGTAGCACTTCAACGTAGCCTTAGTCGAGTCTTCTCCATACTTGTTATAAGCCCTGCACTCGTAGACACCTGAGTTCTCTTCGTAACAGTACAGTATATCCAAGATGACAATACCGAAGTCGTGGAAGGTCCTGTACCGGTGTCCATGAGGCAGCTTCTTGCCGTTGTAGTACCACTCGACCTTTAAGTCTGGATCAGTAACCGGAGTGAGTCTAGCTTCGAAGTGAGCAGACTGTCCTTCGACCAGCTTGGTGATGTCGGCGATTTGCGTGATGAATTTAGGTGGTTCGGCGACAGGTGTCGTGGGTGTGGTGGGCTGTTCCCCACTGAAGCTCTCCAGCTCGCGGATTCTTGCAAGAGAGTCGGGCTGAAGAGAGTCAAGGTAGACTCCGCTCTTGCCGAAGCACCTGATTGTCGCCTTAGTATAATCCTCGCCATATTTGTTGCTGGCCTTGCAGACGTACTCGCCAGTATCGTGAGCCATCACTCCGGCAATATCCATGACCACGAATCCGAAGTCAGACACCATCTTGAACCTGGAAGAGTGTCTCAAAGGCTGTCCGTTGTGGAACCACTCGACCTTCATGTGAGGATCACCCACAGGAATAAGGGTGCACTCGAAGTGCGCCGATTGGCCGTCCTTCAGACCTTCCAGGGACTGTATCTGAGTGGTGAATTTAGGTTTCTGTCCCTTGGACTTGTCAACACACTCCAACTCCACGCTGATCTCGGCCTTGCCCCATTTGTTGGTAGCCCTGCAGGAGTAGGTGCCAGAGTCTTCGATCTTCGTGCCGAGCACTTCGAGGACGACCATGCCGAAGGCATAGACTGTCCTGGTGCGATGACTGGCTTCCAATGGCTTGCCGTTGTAGAACCACTCGACGACCATGGTCTGATCGCCGGTGGGGGTCAGGGAAGCTTCGAAGTGCGCGATCTCGCCCTCGGACAGGTTCGTCAAGTTCTCGAATTGGGACGTGAACACTGGAGGATGTCCTTCGTCGCTCTCTGGCGCACCGCCTTCCTGCCTCTTCAAGGACTCTTCCAGGTCTTGGATGGCCTCCAGACCTTCTTTACCCTTTGGATGTTGTGATCTCTCGATAACATTCTCTTTGGTCGAGCAGTAGACAGTTGTCGAAGTGAATGCTTCGCCAGCCTTGTTGTAAGCTTTGCAGGTGTAGATACCAGAATCGCGATCATAGACATCAGTTAGATCCAAGGTGACAAATCCGAAATCGCTGGTCATCTTGAAACGGGATCCATGCTCCAAAGCTTTCCCGTTGAAATACCACTCAATCTTCAAGTTCGGATCTTCCTTCGGCTCTACCTGACCCTCCAAGTGGAGAGGCTCGGACTCGCCCAGTTTGAACTCGGGCTGCAGAGGAACTGTCCAGATCGGTTTCGGGTATTCATGTTCGGGGCCATCTTCTGGTCTCCTGTATTTGGACAGGTAAGCGTCCTCCGCTTCCTCCACTTTCTTCAGACCAGCTTCACCTTGCGGATGCTGAGTCTGCAAGTAGATGTTCTGCTTGCTGGTGCACTTCAAGGTGCCCGAGGTCTGCGCAGAGCCCTTCGAGTTGGTAGCTTTAACGATCACCACGCCGGAGTCTTCCTCGTATGCGTGATTGATGTCCAGAGCAACGTAACCAAAATCATACGTAGATTTGAATCTGGCTCCGGTTGGCAGGGCCTTGCCATTGATGAACCACTCGATCCTCATCGTCGGGTCTTTCGACGGTTCAACGTTACACTCGAAGTGCGCGTTGTCACCTTCAATGCACTCGACATTGTTCAGGTGAGTAATGAAGACTGGCTCTTCGTAAGTTGGTTCTGGCTGTTCTGCTGTGCCAGGATGTGGTTGTTCCAGGGCATCGATCTTCGGAAGAGCGTCAGGATGAAGAGTATCTCCAAGCAGCCAATGACGATCGACGATCTTCAAGCTGCACGTGGAGACAGCCTCTCCAAGAAGATTGGTGGCTTTGCAGGTGTAAATTGCCGAATCATCTGGTCGTAAGCCGTTGATGGACAGAGTCACCAAGCCGAAGTCGAAGGTGCTACGAAGTCTGGTTCCAGTTTGCAGCGATATTCCGTTCTTGAACCATTCTACACGAAGGTTCGGGTCTGCTCTTGGCTCAACTTGGGCTTCCAGGTAGACGTGCTGTCCTTCGACCAGCTTGTCGAAGCTCTCCAAGTGTTTCGTGAACACCGGGGCCTGTTGAGGTGTAGTGTCAACGAACATTTCGGGTACTTTGTTCATCTCAGCTTCCTTCAGTTGGATCTTCTGCCATGCATCGGGTTGGAGACTGTCTGCGTCGATGGCTGAGCGCGCTCTGACTTTCAAAGATATCGAAGACACAGCTTCGCCGGCTTTGTTGATCGCTTTGCATGTGTACACGCCGGAATCCTCCGTGATCACCTTCAGGATGTCCAGGGTTACGTAGCCGAAATCGTGGTTCACGTGGAAGCGGGAACCTAATCGAGGATCATCGTGTTAATCGCATTGACTCTGACAGATGACGTTTCTTAACCCTTATCACTAGACAGCGGATCTTTTTGCGACATAAAAATTTTCTGCTCGATTGGCAATCAACTGGAGTGAAATAAAAATTAATTTTCTTTCTTAGTACGTCTAATAGGTCGAAAAGAATACAACAGTATTTTAAAATTCTTCTAATGTTTTCACTGTTTCGAATTACACCTACTCATTTTTGACATAAATGCATAAAATTCACTGTCTACTTATCAGTCGAGTGGTGACTCAGAGTGGGAGAGAGAGTCACCACTGAAAATTGCTGTACCATTGTTCAAAATATTGTTTACATTATTAATTATGGTGGTGTCTAATCAATTATTTCATTATTCCAGGTCGGAAGTGTTTAATTTTCGAGTTAGATAACTCCGAGTGCAAAGAGTTAATTGAAAGGTTCTCTCAAAAGTTCTTTTCTTAAGATTCTTTGCACTCGAAGCTATTTAAATTGTGCCACACTTGAACTCTTAGCAATTTATGAAACTCAAAGACACTTAGCAATGTAGAAATTGTTTTGTTCAATCAATTTTTCTTGGTAACTCAGAGGGGACAGTTGAGTGCAAAGGATTAATATGCACGCTTGATGTTGTTAGACAACGTGGACATACACAAACAGCGCAGTTATTCATTTATTTAAGTATGATTTAAGTTATAAAATACTCTACTGCACCTAAATTCACATTGTGCACATTAGTCGAAAACGAAGCGAATTACTATTATTATTCTACAAAATACACACTTGTTTGCTTAGAGTTAAAAATCAATTAATGGCGATTATTAGTGGCGATGTACCAAACGAAGTACAGTAGGACTCTGAGAAACGATAGAAGGTTAAGACATTCACAGCAACGATAATACTTAACTTTCCATTTACCGTTTCGTTAAATAAATTACGCCCAGTTACACCCATAACAAAATGCACCCATATTAAAAATATAACTCTCTCGTCTAAACTGTTTGAAGCAGATTATTTATTGTTAATGTACATTTTGTGAAATAATATTTTTATACAGATTATTGCTTGTTAACATCAGATAGCTGAATGCAGTAGCTTCGATATTAATAATAGAAAGCGAATTAAACGCAACAAGTCAGTTTACAATCTTTATTTCTTCGAATGATCTCGTGTACGTACCCATCTTTAGTTCGACTCCGTTTATGTACCATTCGAATCTCAAGCTAGAGTCGCCGACGGGCACAACTCTGCACTCGTATCTCGCCATTTGACCTTCCCAGAGTTCCGTAGGGCCGGTCAGCAACTGTGTGAAAATGGGTTTGTCGAACACTTTGTCTGGCTCTTCAGCACGGCCAGGTTTGTCGGCCTCGAGTTGAGCGATCTTGCGCTGCGCTTCAGGGTGCTGGGTGTCTAATTGTATGCTTGCCTTGCCTGGACGCGAAGAATTATTGTAATTAGTCCAAACAATTGTAATATCATATCTTACAAACACTCTTGTAATATCATATCTTGAGAACACGGTGCAACAATTGCAACAGTTCTCTTATAACACGGTTTCGCTATAATACGGCGCAAAAATAGAACTGTACGATCTAAGAAACAGCACGGACCCGATGGTTTTTCTTACATCAAGGCTTTGTTTCACTCCGAAAATACGTTTCGCACAAAGAACACAGTCCGATTATTTGCATTATTTCTATGTTTCGTTTTACGCGGTTTTGATACAACACGATGCTCCAAAATTACGGTTTCGATATAACATGGAATACATCCCCATGATTTGTGTTATTTGTACGTTTCGTTTAATACGGATCGAATTAACCGTGCTATAGGAGATGTGACTGTACAGTATAGCAATTTTGCTGGTAAATATACTGTTATGAATAATGATACTAACTCTTGATCCTCATCGAGGCTGTTGTAACTGCTTCGCCAAGCGCGTTGGTAGCGCGACACATGTAGACACCCTCGTCGTCTTCACGCACATGCGAAATATCCAAAGACACGAATCCGAAATCGTGGACTTTGGTTATTCTTGAGCCTAGATAATAGAAAGTTATTACATTTCAGTTGTTTTTTAATTGATTTCCTTATGAAACATTTTATCTACCGGAAGCCTATTAATAGGATTTTTAATAACTGTACCACAAGGAAGCATAAAAATCGTTTTTACATGATAATACCAAAGGGAATTGTTACATTCCATTACTGGGTATGTCTCGTCGATTTACGAAAAAGTACTTGTGGATCGTAGACTTTCAAAAATTAAAGTATTGAATCATTGAATCATCGAGTATTTTGAGTCTTTTGAGTCATCGAGTCATCGAGTCATTGAATCATCGAATCATTGAATTATTATATTATTAAATTATTAAATTATCGCCGGCAAATGTGTTAATAATTGCGTTCCTACTCGTATGAACTTACTTGTTTCAAGTGGTACTTCATTTCTGAACCACTCGACCTTCATCGTAGGGTCTCCCACAGGTATCAACCTGCATTCGAAGTGAGCAGTCTGTCCCTCAGGTATGGCATCGATGTTCTGCAATGGTTGGGTGAAGACAGGTCGTTGTCTAGTCTGCGGTTCCGGTATTTCCGGTCGTTTCCAAGGCTGCTGGGACTCGAGTTCACGAATCTTGTCCATGCCTTCGGGACGTTGGGAGTCCAAGATGATATTATCTCTCGGGATGACTCTGAGCTCGATGGAAGAGACACACTGTCCAAGAGCATTAGTAGCTCGTACAGAATATTGACCAGCATCTTCAGGAACAGCATGGCCAATATCTAAGGCTACATATCCGAAGTCGAAGGTCACGTGGAACCGAGAAGCCGATGGCAGAGGCTTGCCGTTGTGGAAGAACTCGATTCTCAAGTTGGCGTCGTGCAGAGGCTCAACTTGGCACTCGAAGTGAGCTGTTTGGCCTTCGTACACTTCGGTGGTACCCTGGAGAGTTAGAAAATGGTTTGTGCAACTGTTAATACGCTGACTGACATACCCGTGTCTACAAAAGTCACAAATACTTTGAGCAACTTATTCAACACTAGGTTTACTGAGCACTAAAAGTAAGAACTTTACATTACTTTATAAAAATAACAAAAATATGCCTATCCAAAGCTTTAGCCTTTTTTTATATATAATTTTTTATTTAATTTTTTAATTATTGATATATAATGTATGAGAGAGATAAATTCGTCAGCTATCAATTAATCTTCGTATGTAAATATTACGTCCCGTAAACCTAGTGTTAATAACATTAAAATAGAGGGGACAAGATTTATTATAACTAGACTGATGATTTATGCATTTATGACAAAATTGGGTGGCTGCTACTTGAAATAATAGAATAATTACAAGAATTTTAATACATCAGTAGATTATTTTTAGCTTACTAACATGCTTGAAAGAATATTACATAATTTTATACTAGGTATATGTTTTCCCAAAATCAAGAAGACCACTTGGTTATCATTCTTCGTTAATTGTGATTTAATCGCGAATTCTTTCGAATAATTAGTTCAGGTAAATAATACACGTTAGTGTATAATTGGACATATTGAATAAAAGATTAAAAAAAAACACTTACCCTGAGTTCAGTAACAAATCTTGGTGGAGTCACAGGAGGTTCTTCAACCTCCAAACGTGCTGGATGTCCATGAGCTTCGAGTTCACGAATCTTTTCAAGGCCATCAGGATGTTGTGTATCCAGAAGAATGCTGCGGCGAGCTGAATGAAGAAAAATTGCATGTTAAAACAGTTACTTTCTATTTATCTCATTTGACGAATGCTACAAAATTAGCAAGGAAATGTATAAATTACTATATAGCGAATTCAACTTTCATCGCAGTTTCGTTTCTTTTCAACAATAACAAATATCAATTTATTCTGCAAATTCGGTACTTTTCAGCTTGAGAGGGTCTTTCGCGCAAGCCTTGAAATTTAACGCGATGGCCACTGCAATGGGAGTTTGCACTTTGGCAAGTATTTCTTGATTCGTCCTTTCCGTGGCAGTATTTGTAATTATCGATATTTGATTCGGAATTTCTTCCTGTTCCAAAACAAACTTCAGTTTTAGGATATGTCTTGCAACAACGGTCGATCACTGTTCTGTATCGATTTCTTGGACAACAATAATTATCTTGTATTTGAGAAACATCGGTAAATTGTTTATTGTATGCACACGTCGTTAAGGAGAACGATCCGAATCTCGGCTTCATGTTTGATAAATTTTCTTTTCGAGTTGGTGACGGACAACAAATTCTTCTTTCGTGAGAAAGCTCATGCATGTTCATACTTTCGGGAGACATCAGAGGTCGAAAGCAAGGGGGAGGGTAGCGTTTATGTTTCGCTAAATGAGGATTAATGTCAGTTATGCTTGACCACTACACAAATAAATTTTACGGATCTAACTTAGATAAATTGTAAACGTTCTATAAAAATTCTTTTCTTTTCATGGATTTACACTCCCGCTCATAAGTCTTGAGACAAGAACATTGGTTTTTAGTCAAACTCTGGATATTTCGTATAGATTATGAACCTTTGTATTAACAACATAATATAAATATAACGATAGTGATCCAAAACACACGTCAGAAATGTGGAAAAACTATTTGGATCAACTTCAATGTAATATAAAAATGTTAGAAAAATAAAAATAAAAACATAATAAAAATATTACACAATGTTACACAATTTTTCAAGCTAAACATTTTCTGCTCCAAGCGCGGGGCCCCAAGACCACGCGGCGTCCGAATCATTTGCTACTACTGCTATGTATAAAGCGGCCCCTAGACGTTCAATAGTATTGTCAATGTAGATTGACAATAATTAAATTTTGTAATCTCTAAATCAATTTTATGTAACTTGATTTAATGTGCGTGTCAATAATTGGTGTTTAATGGAATCTACTTACAGCCAACTTTGATGGTGCAGGTGTTAACAGCTTCTCCAGCCAAATTGGTAGCTTTGCACATGTAAGTGCCAGCATCTTCTGGGTAAGTGTAAAGAATATCGAGTGCCACATAACCGAAGTCGTGGGTTTTGCGGAAGCGATGACCAGTTCTTACGGCAACGCCATTCACGAACCTAATTAAGAAAATTATATTTCATTCAATTAATACCATACGATTAAATAAAATCATGAGGTTATTACAGATTTCAAATTATTTTTAATCGAGTCAAATCATATATTCGGCACATGATACAGTGCAGTCGCGATATTTTTCTGCGACCTTCTACCCAGACTACACATCGGCCACGCGATCCGTATTTACATGCTGTCTATCCTGTTCTACATTCGTCTGTTCTCTCGGCGCGGTAGGCGCAGTCATAAAAGAATAATGTCTCTACACGATAAGTATCTGTGCAGAACAGTCGTTGGAAAAATATCGCGACTTTACTGCAGTTATATTTAATTATAGTGTTTTATGTAGATTATAAGATGTTATAATGAATTAAGGGAATATAAATTATGAATTAAGGGAAAGTTTTAAAGAGAACCTGGATAATTACCATTCTATCTTCAAGTTCGGATCGTTGATCGGTTCGACGCGGCATTCTAAGTGAGCGTGTTCGCCTTCCTTCAGGTGATCCAGGTTGTTGAGAGGTGTCAGGAAAACGGGCTTCTGGTGCACAACCTCTTTCTCAGCCTCTTGCTTGATCTCCACAGTCTCCAATTCGCGAATCTTCTGCAAACGCTGGGCGTCCAACGTATCCAAATAGAGACCTTGTTTTGCTGTTCGAGAAAAAACGTAAATCCTTGAACTCTTATCCTTTTCGACGAAGACATTGAAAGCAATGTTTAAACTAATAGCTGGGCAACTTATAAATTTTGACGTTTCGAAAGGTTAGAACTCTTTTGCGATCGGATGTTGTCTATAGCAGATTAAAAAACACGAACTGAGATTCTTGTGTTCGTGAAAGAATCTGTCAAAATATGTTGCAAATATACATAAATCTAGATTTTTATAGACGACCTTGTAGAAATTTAGAATGAATAATAGAATTAAATAGATACCACAGTTGAAAATTGATTATAAGTTTCTAGAATAAGCAATCTCTGCCATGGTAAAAAAGTGTCGCAGTTTTCGTAGCCTGAAATTTATAGAGAACCGTAGAAATGTTGTATACAATCGCTTTCGATAATTATTTAATGGTTCTTCAAATATATCACTGATAAATATTGCTAATTTTAATTTGTTCCTTTAAATCTGGATGACAAAAGGCATAAGAACAAATTATTTTTTAAATATTACCAGCATTTTTTTATAGTTCATAACATAGTAATCTGAAATACAAAATCTTATTAATCTACTATCCACTTTTTTCTGTACTGTTGTTTAAAAATCTTATATTTTCCCCACTTGTTAATGTGTCCTAACCCCTTAATTATATACTTTTTCAGATGTATCAATTTTCTATTATTGCGATAATTTCAAAATGACTTACAGTCAACGCTGATGACGCAAGTGGTGACAGCTTCGCCGACAGCGTTCCTCGCTTTGCACATGTAAGTTCCAGAGTCTTCGGGATAAGCATAGAGGATGTCGAGAGCAACGTAGCCAAAGTCATAAGTGGTCTTGAATTTATGACCTTGAGGTATCGGTCTTCCATCGCGGTACCATTCGACCACCATCGTGGGATCGTTCACAGGTGTCAAGGTCGCCTCGAGGTGAGCACTCTTGCCCTCTGGCAGATGTTCGATATTCTTCAATGGTCGACCGAATTTCGGTTTCTCGGCAATGATCAGATCCTCTTGATCAGTACGCTTGTACCGTGAATCGTCTTCGAGGTACTGTATCTTCTTCAAGGCACTTTCGTGTTGGGTGTCACGAATAATCGAAGCACGAGCTGTAAAGCGTCATTAATTAGAATACACACGTCTATCAATCGACGCGAATGCATATAGATCTGCTGGATCGAGAACTTTAGAATGAATTACTACTGACATCGGCAAAATAACAAGAAAAACAAACGTGGTACATCGAGAGAGAAGCACACAGTGACAAGAGAAGCAAATGTCTATCTCGAAGCGGAACTACAAGCGATAAAGACAAAGACTTTAGGTGACATAGAGTGCGGGATCATATCCACCTACTGTCCCTGTACAATTTAATTGGAGAAGGAGCTGATGAGTAGACGTATCAATCGCATACTGTGAAATAATAGTGTTCTCTTTGCAAAGGACACTGGCTTATGCTAAAATTACGTTCAGATAGTTTTCCGAAAATGTTTCGAATATAGCAATATCAATCATAGACCTTTCAAGGTCATCTCAAGGTCGAATAAATAAGAGCGAAATGTGTCCCTTGCGAAACTGTATAGATTTCATCTAATACATTTTTTCATATCATTAAAATCGGACATTTCATATGCAGCAATCTAATAATAGTTACTTGAACTGATGTCCCTCAATTAAATATGAAATATCTCGTTAACTATTAGACGTAGGACTGTGAATACATTTTTACGTAAAAACAAAGGTCATTTCATTCAAAGAAATTACGATATTTCCTTCTCTACGCTATGCAAGTTTTATATATAATTTTTTCATTATATTACAATTAACAGAAATATTCACCCTGTATAGTGAAAATAATGAAATAAATATTTTCACAAGTATGCAAATTAGAAGGATACGTCTGTTACAGCTCTGATCGACTCCCTAAAATCTTCAGATGATTTACGAGGAAGCCTGCTTGGTTCCGATAGTGCTACTTACATTTCACATTCAAATTGATCGAGCTCTGCGCCGATCCCAGTCTATTGGTGGCTTGGCAAGTGTAAGTGCCCGAGTCCTCGGCGTACACCGTCAGAACGTCCAAAGCGGCGAATCCAAAGTCGCAGGTGGTTCTGTACCTGTGACCGGTGGATAGTGGTTTGCCATTGTGGAACCACTCCACCTTCATGGTCGGGTCAGGGTAAGGTTCGATACGGCACTCATAGTGTGCGCTTTGACCTTCAACTAGGCTGGTGGGTCCGTTCAGTTGGACTGTGAAACGAGGTTTCTCTTTCACAACGATCTCCTCTTCTTCGCGGCGCTGGTACCTGCTGGTGTCCTCCAGGATCTGGATCTTCGACAGCGCGCTCTCGTGCTGCGACTCCAATTGCAGCGCTGCTTTGGCTGTGTCGGGGAAGAGTATTTGTCAGCGTGTCGTTTTGTATGGAGTTGTATGTGTTAAAGTAAATGTGATTAATCCGGAGATCATGTCTAATTGCCGGTTATTATACAGATGAAAGTTGTTCAGTACCGAGGGGTACGTCATGTGGTGGGACTTTTATTTTTCCCAGTAGACACTCCAAGGTGAGGTGAAGGTCAAAACCTTCTTTTTTTTAAATGGAATGATATGTTTTTTATCCACCATCAAATAGTGCGTTTTAAGATTAGTTCAATGACCTATGACTCAAGGTTGCAGGAGAATGCAGAAAAGGTGTGATCGTTTTATTTGTATTTTAGTTCGTTCCTTATATACCGTAAAATAATTCATCTCTTTCTGTTTGTGTTGCGAGATGTATTTCTTTAAAGTGTGACGTTATAAAAGAAACATAACTTGTTGTTTTAAAGTGTAAAATAAAAATAGGTAAAATATTATTCTAGACTTTTACATGCAACTATTTTTGAGGAACGTATGAGAGTTAATAATAGTGACGAACTGTATCACTGCCCCAAAACTACATATAAAAAATGGAATAGAAATATGTAGCTGAGAAAATTTGATGTTATGGTGCTTGACCGTAATGTGTGGAAGATCATGAAAAATTCTGTTGTTTTTTGTTCGTAGTAGAGGTCTGTTGCGTAGCTTGTATTCGCGAGAAAAAAATTACGTACAAGCACATCCACGCAGCTTCTGCGAACGGAAACGAAGACCACAAAAAACCATCGAAAAGAATAGAGAAAAAAAAATATGCTACGAACACTATCAAAAAATGGGAAAAATTTGCTGCACACAAAATACGTAAGTCTACGTGTTAACTACTGTTCCTACGAACTGGAAGCACGTCTGTAGCTTACGAGACAACGGTGCTAGAAAAGTTGAAGCATCATATTGTGTGATACCGTCTTTCTGCGTTTACTTACACTGGACGAAGAGTGTTGCAGATGTAACTGCTTCGCCGAGGTCATTCACTGCACGGCAAGTGTAAGTACCTGAGTCCTCGGGATTAACGTACTTCATGTTCAGAGCGACGTATCCGAAATCGTGCATCGTGGTCACGCGATTGGCTGCAGAAAGATACTCATTAGTCCTCGACAGAGCTGGGTAAAATAGTAGTTTAATATTATCTAATATAATAATTCTCACAGTCAATTATATAAAAGGTATATGGACATCTACGTGGGTTACTATAAATTTATAAACATAGACGCATAAAATTTGCAATCTAGTCATGATTTATAATTCCATTGTAGGAGTGAAAAGTTTCTTGAAGAAAGTTTCTTGTTAATTGCTAATGATAGAAAAAATTGAAAACGGTACTCACAAGCTGCGATGGGAACTCCGTTTCGTAACCATTCGACTTTCAATTTAGAGTCGCCGACAGGAATCACGCGAGCCTCGAAATGAGCTGCCTGATTTTCAGCGACTTTGAGATCTTTGATCGGCATCGTGAAGACTGGAGCTTGTGTAACGGTCTCCTCTGTTGTTGTTTTACGCTGGTAACGCGAAGTATCCTCCAAATAGCGAAGACGTTGCAGGGTCTCCTCATTTTGGGTCTCCATGTAGATAGATTTTTTCGCTATTCGAGAAAAAAGGTACATCAGTTTTATTGTAAGAGCATGAACAAATTACATTCAGAATCAGTCCAAAAAACTCTATAAGAATCGCATAGTGAAAATCGAAACGCTTTTTTTGGCTGTTGTGCAGTGTTATCAGAATAGTCCAGTTATTCCGATCGTCATGTTTCTCAAACGGTCTGGATAAATAAATGCCAACTCTACTACAGATAGATAATAGAACTTACAGTGCACGACAGCAGTTGCCGAAGTGATGGCCTCTCCAATGATGTTCTTAGCTCGGCAGGTGTAAGTCCCGGAGTCTTCAGGATACGCGTACATGATGTCCAACGCGACGAAGCCGAAGCTGTTCGTCTCGACGAATCTGGACCCGGCTTTCACCGGCTTGTTATTATGGAACCATTCGACTTTCATCGTTACATCGGAGACGGGGATCAATCTGCACTCGAAGTGAGCTCTCTGTCCCTCTTTGATCTCGACGTTGTTCAGGGAAGTGGTGAAGATCGGTGCCTGGGTGGTCGTTTCTTCGACGACTTCCTGGCGATGGTACTTGGTCCGGTCCTCGAGATAATGGATCCGCTCGAGACCGAGCTCGTTCTGGGTGTCTGTTAACACCTGTGCCGTTGATCGACAAGATAGAGTGCAAGACACCTCGTCGCTGCCGACGAGATTCACAGCACGACAGGTGTAGGTGCCGGAGTCTTCGGCAATCAAATCGATCACGTCCAGAGCAACGTAACCGAAGTCGTGTATCGGACGGAATCGGTGTCCTGCGAATCAAATTAATTTTTCCGACTTTTATATTTTCACTTTTCAGTTGATGAAGTTACCAATTATCCATTGATTATATCTACATTTAACGTTCCACATTCGAACCGTTTAAAGTTAATCACTGGATAATAAGTAGACTGCGGATGTTGTGTGCTTTTTTCAATTTTTGTAGACGAATTTTAAGAAAGCCCAATAAAATAGAATCTTATTTCCAGTTGTAGTAGCCTTTGCAGACCTGAAGTAAATAAAAATTGTACTAAATTCTGCGGATTCTATATTCTACCCTTTTTCGAAAATTTTCAGAAGCCACAAATGCATAAAGATCCGCAGTCTAATAATAAGTTTCTCTTATGCATGTCAAGATAAAATTATATTACAATTATTTTACTTAATGGCGATTAAACCATGGAGAAGTGGCGTTAGACCAAACAGAGAAATATTGGCTTACACCACTTTTGCACTAAATGGCACATTTAATCCTCATATTGCCCTCATAAGATTACAGTATATTCTATGTATTATATTATATTTAAACCGCGATTGTAATTCTAATGTTAACAAACAACAAAAGAAAGACACTTACCTACAGTAACCGGACGGCCATTCTTGTACCACTCGACCTTCAAATTCGAGTCGGTCACAGGTTCCAATTTACACTCGAAATGAGCATGTTCTCCCTCGCGGAGGTTCTCCTGATTTTTCGGAGCGGTGATGAATCTGGGCTTAACGTTGACAACCTCGTCGACCATCTCGTGTCTCTTGTATCTGGAGGCATCCTCTAGGTACTGTATTCTTTCCAAGCCTTCGGGGTGGTGCGTTTCCAAAAGAAGATCCTTTTTGGCGTGTACTCTTACGGAGCATGATGTGACAGCTTCGCCAAGTTGGTTTCTAGCTTGGCAGGTGTAAACACCTGAGTCGTCAGGGTAGACACCGAGAATGTCGAGTGCCACGTAGTCGAATTCGTAAGATGGTCTGAATCTATGTCCGGTCTTCACGGCTCTGCCATTTTGGAACCATTCGACTACCATTGTGGCATCGCCGACGGGCTGAAGACGACACTCGAGATGGACATTTGTTAATTCGACTGTTTCGATGTTGTGCAATGCACGAGTGAACTGCGGTGCCTGCATCACTGTCACTTCTTCTTGTTGAGTCCTGCGGTATCTATTCCGAACAGAAAGGTAGAAGAAATTGTAAAAAAAATTGAGTTATCAGCGGCGATGAAATTCTATCATTATTTGTATAAAATAAATCATAATACAAGGGGTTTCCAATTGGCCTACAATGAACTTTCTCGTATTGATATCTAATCAATGAACATGCTTTCTAAATGTCCATGGACCTCGGAAATGAAGAAATTAGTACAATTTAATAAATATTATAGTTCTAATAAACATTGAATGATTGACATTTTAAGAAGAGTGACACTGTCATGTTTGTTTCCCGACAAAAATTGCTTCTCATTAATTCGATGCACTGGCAATCCTATTTAATATTTTCTCTTGCTTTTTTTCTAAATTGAAGAGCAGACTTTTGTGATAAAAAATAATATCTTCTATTATCAATTAACGTAAATACTCTATTTAAAAAATAACGCTCACTGCAGTAAGAAAAATGTGCGAAGTTCATTCTACACATTTACGAGAGTGTATCTTTCAATTCAGTAATTTTTACTCACTTCGATGAATCCTCAAGCATCTGAATCTGTTCCAAGGATTGTTCGTGTTGCGTTTCAGTGACAATATCAGATTTTCCAATGACTCTCACGCAGGCTGATGTGTGAGCTGTGCCAAGATGGTTGGTAGCTCTCACGGTGTACTCTCCAGAATCAAGGACAGTCGTGTGTACAATGTCCAAAGCGACGAAACCGAAATCATAGTATGTTCTGAATCTGGAGCCGACAGTGACGGGTCGGCCATTTTGGAACCATTCGACTCTCATTGTTGGGTCACCCATTGGTTCCAAACGGCATTCTAGATGGATATTCTTGCCTTCGCTGACTGGCTTAGGATCGCTCAATGGCTGCACGAAAATTGGCTTCGACTTGGAAATTTCTTCGATGTGGTATTGGGGTTCGACGAATTTCGATTCCTCGAGACGTTGTGTTTTCTCGTAGGATACGCGGTGCATGCTGCTTGTGTCGACACTCGAGCGTGCTGTAATTAAAATAAAAACATAAATAATATATGAATAAGAATTACTGAACTAATGAACATACACGTCTTTGGAAACATTTGGCATTAATCGCATACGCAGATGGTCATAGATGATGGTCATGTTTCATAATTTATTGCCGGTTGTTAGAAAGAATATTTAACTATTTAAGTAAATGAGTTAGTGACTCATACAACGTGTTGTAATGAAAATACTAAATTGTATTTTTAAACTTCCAGTGAACAGACAGAATAATTTCATTAAAAATTTGACTCTTACCTCTCTACAAGCCGAGTTTTTGTTACGAATTTAACCTTTTTTCTATCGCGGCCCTCGAATTAATTTATAATACATAATGAGGCCCTTGATGGTAAAAAAGTTCGACATGCCTGTTCTACAGTCTTAAACTTGTTATAAAATATATGTTTTTTACACGCGGCCTGGACGAATAGTTTAATAAAATATGTGAGGACATGGTAAAAGAGAACTCACTTTCTACAACCATGGTAGCAGCCAATCGCGCTTCACCAAGAGCGTTTCTGGCAACGACGGTGTAAGTGCCAGCATCTTCGGGTCTAACTTGAAGAATATCAATGGCGACATATCCGAAGTCGTGGTAGGTTTGAATTCTGTTCGCAGCAGTGATAGCTTTTCCATTGTGGTACCATTCGATTTTCATAGTCAAATCGCTCTGAGGTTCGACACGAGCCTCAAAGTGGGCACGTTGACCTTCGACGATCTTGTTAGTGCCCTTCAGATTACCCAAAAATCGTGGTGCTTGGGTGACTTGAGTTTCTTCTTGTACTTGTCGCGAATATCTGCTCGAGTCCTCGAGGGTTTGAATCTTCTGAAGACCGGTGGGGTGTTGACTGTCGAAGATGACATCGTTCTTGCTAATTACGCTCAGTTGAGCGGTGGTGTGTGTTTCACCGACGCGGTTGTAAGCGCGGCACGTGTACACACCGACATCGTAAATCGTTACATATTTTATTGTTAGCGCCACGTAGCCGAAGTTGAAGAACGTCGTGATACGCGAACCTGGAAGAAGAGAAGTGCACCGTTAGAATCAGCCGAGCTAGTCTCTATTAGGAATAGACTATAGTACTTCATTGATGTAGTTCCATTTAAGATTGCAATGTAAAAGAAAATTTCTATGCTTTCTTTTGATACAGCACAATTATTGAAAATCCTATTAATAGGCTTCCGGTAGGTGAAGTGTTAATTATACATAGAATATGTACATACTAGCTTCTACAGGGCGTCCGTCCTTGAGCCATTCAACTCTTAGGTCAGGATCGCCAACTGGCTCTAAACGTGCTTCGAAATGAGCGAATCCGCCTTCTCTAATGCTGTTCTGATCCTTAATAGGTGATTTGAATTCCGGTGGGCTGGTCGGTTCAGGCTGCTCCTGTACATACTTCTGGTGCATGGCCTGTTGATAGGCTTCCAACTCCTCGGCAGCTTCAATATATCGCTGTTGCTCGGGGATACCCAATTCTGAAGTAACGCTTGTGCGTGCTGCAAGAATATATTCAAATACATTGTATAATCAACAACAGAAAATATTTCCTGAATACATTCTGTATTAACCCTGCTTTTGTATTTATTCTCCTATATCTCAATGCAAATTAACCCAACGGGGAGACTTTTTTTACTCATTTCTGCTAAGAAAAAATTATTTAAAACAAAAGGTTGGTAATATTTAAGCGTGTGATACTTAATGAACATTCTGTATTGTATTTTGATGTATGTATATACAATAGAATAATATAAGATACTACTGTTAAGAAGGAAGAAGAATAAATGATAAATAAAAATATTACCAAAGACACGGAGAGATGCGGAGCTGACAGCTTCTCCCAAGCGGTTCACAGCTCTTGCAGTATAAGAACCCGCATCTTCAGCTCGTAGGTGCATTATATTGAGCGAGACGTATCCGAAGTTGAAGATGGTTGTGATTCTTGAGCCTAGAAAGCAATGGTTCGTAAATAAATATGCAGACAAATGCAGTATTAACCCTAAGCAGAAAAGAGGGTGTTAAAATGTCTAAAGTATGTTACTCTAACTTTCTACAACAGTATTTCTCAACCTTCTTGCCGTGAAACCCAACACGTTTATAATATACCCAAAATGTTTACTATATAAAATTTTCAAAAACTTAGTAAACCGGAATAATTTATTTTGGAGTATTTTTATCACAAATACTCTTACAGAAAATTGAAATAAAAGAGTACAAGATAATCTTTAATTCTCTACAGCCTCTGTTGCTATTATCGTTGCTTGATTGATGAATTGTTATTCCAATTCTCGAATTTGCATGAACACTGCAGAAAGATCTTTTGGAAAGCTTTTACAAATTAGTAACTTTTCTTACTCTGGTCTAATTTCACTCCAATACATATTGAGTTGCAGCGTTTGGATTGAAAAAGACTGCTCTACGATTTTTAAAAGCTTCCTCAATTATCGTTTATACCTTGAAAGATTGCAATATCGTTTTCAGTCTAGCGAAGTTGGTTACTTACTGGAAACCTGGTTTTCATAAGGTTGACAGGAGAAAATCGAATTTCTTGGTATACTTACTAGCTGTGATTGGCCTACCATCCTTGTACCACTCCACTTTCATCGTGGGATCACTAACAGGGGTCAGCTGCGCCTCAAAATGGGCGTTTCGACCTTCCTGCAGCTCTCCTAGATCCTGGAGCGGACGGATGAAGGCCGGCCGCTGTGGAGAGATCTCCTCCACACTCTCCTGTCGTTGATATTTTGAGTAATCCTCGAGCTGTTGGATATATTGAAGGCTATCGGGGTGTTGGCTAGCCTGTTCGATTGTCGCGCGTGCTGAAATCATCGTTTTATTCAGAAAGAATTCGTGACGTTACTACAATAGAGTCCACTAAATACAGTTGAAATTGTATCGTGTTCGGGGTCATTTTAATCAGAAAAATGCCAGAAATGAGTTGGTGAAAGTCCCATAAAAAATAATGAGAAATAAAGAAGTTTTGTAATACGATTAGTAGTTGCTCACACCGATACGCTTCGGCCGGCACGATCCGTATTTACATGCTGTTCTTTTCTACGTTCGGCTTCGATTGTACTCTCGGCGCGGTAGACACAGTCATAAAAAAAATGTCTCTACGCGATATGTCTCCGTGCAGAACCCAGGCAGTTGGAAAAATATCGCGACTTTACTGTATCACTTGAAAAATTTGTTCGGTTCCATTGTTCAAACTTCAATTGAAGTTTCACTTCAAAACTTTTCATAATACTTTCGATCCCCGATTTCTGTACAGTCATCTTTTAAAATGAATTTCAATAAAAGATATGTTACCAGTCACGCTGAGGGTAGCTCGAGATTCGGCGACTCCTGTCGAACTCACGACACGGCACACGTATTCGCCGCTGTCTTGAATGACAATGCTGATGAGGTCGAGAGAAATGAAGCCAAATCGGAAAATGGAAGTCGCTCGGGAACCTAGGAACACGTTAAATAGCGTCCAGTCAGATTTAGCTTTTAAAAATACATTAATCACTTTCTAGTTTGTTAAGTTTTTAAATCGGTATTTTATGGAGAACCAGGAAAAAAATTATTTTCTTCTTTTTAGTGCATTTTAATATATAAACGTGATGTTTAAAAAGTTTTTTCAATATATTTTATTTTCTATTTTTATTCTCATCGGAAGCAAGTGTGTGTACAAAATTTCAGCAAGATTGGAATATGAAAGAGGTTTAAAATTCGATTACAGGATTTGATGCATGCAACACCGACACGGCAAAGTTAATATAAACGTGGCAAAAAAAAGGAAATGAACTTACTCGCATCAAGAGCTCTTCCATTGACATACCACTCTACCCTCATGGTGGGATCACCCACCGGTTCGATTCTGGCCTCGAAGTGAATTCGTCCACCCTCGATCTGATGGACGTCCTTCAATGGTATAATAAAACATGGTGGTGGATAAACTCTGTCCTCCTCAGGCGGAGGCAAATACGGCTTGGCACGTTCCACGTGTCGCAAATAAATCACTTCGGGGCCAGGCGCAGGTCTGCAAAAATTTTTAGCATTATCACTAGTACCGATTAACTTAGCTCACGAATAGAATTACTTCAAGTCGTACCATTAAGCTTCCAGTTTGCATAAAAGAAAAATTATTATATTAATATCCTTTACACACACTTGATTAAGATTTAAGTCCCCATTCTACCTTCCCCTTCTACAAAGGCGACACACGCTTGCGCAATTATTAGTATTATGATTATGTTGCATGCTGTATACTATAGAGAAAAATGTAAAGGAGTCGATGAAGAAATTCATTTTTAAAAAGGGTGGATATAGGAAAAAAGTTGGGAACTCCTGGTTCAGAAGATAATTGCGTGACGAAATAAAAATGAGAGATTCTGTGTATATGATAGTGATTGTTTACTAACTCTGGTTCGATGACTTTCGTCGGTCGGGGTAAATTCAGGCGTCTTGGTTCGGGGGCTGTTCCTTTCGGTGTCTCCACGAAAAGCCGTGCTCGCGTTGCAGTAGAGCCGGCTACATTCTGCGCTGTGCACTGGTACCAAGCTGCATCCGACAATTTCGCGTAGGATATATCCAAAGATGAAGCTCCGCTTCCATCCGTCGATATACGCACATCCGGTCCAGGTGTTAGTGGCACACCGTCCTAATAAAAACCATTTTAATCAATTCTCTTATTTGTATAAATAATTTAACCCTTAACACTCGAATGGTGACTCTGAGAGAGAGGGGCGCCACTAAAAATTGCTGTACCATTATCCGAAATATTGTTTACATTATTAAATATGTCGGTATCTAAACAATTACTAAACAAAGCAAACGGTTAATTTTTCTTTTAGAAATTACCTTCTGCCAAGTGATACGCGGTACAGGGGTGCCAACCGCGCGCGCCATGAACACGACCGGCTCCCCTTCCTTCACGTTCGTCGTTGTAAATCGTTCTACGAATTTTGGCGCAACCACTTGTTCTTTCTCGATGACATTTAAGTTACATTGGAAGGACGTCTCTCCGGCTTTATTTCTCGCGACGCAGGTGACGACGCCGGCGTCTGCGCGGCTCACATTGGTGATCATCAATGAGTTATTGCCGGATTCGTTCACCAGGATCTTGTGGGTGAAGTCGTTGGCCACTTGTTGACCGTTTATGTACCATGTTACTTCCGGATATGGACGGCCGGTTACGCGACAATCAAACCTAATAAATAATACAATTTTTCATAAATATCTGTTGTTGCAATGTTCATAACCAATTTATCAAATAATCTTATAATCTTAAATGCCCAGACTATGAGAACGATTATACATTCGGAACAAAGCTTCTCAAAGGCACAAATACTGTTTTCCTTTTTGTATTAGTTCATTCTTATGTAATGTAATAATTAGACTGCGGATCTTTATGCAAAATAAAAATTGTCTGCATTGATTACAAGAAATATAAAATAAATTGGATGTTATTTCTTCCCTCAATGATTTTAATATGATTCGAAAATAAATGTGTAATGTGCGTTAATGAAATTGTTTAATGTATTCGCAGTATATTAGATCGACAATGAGACGTACCTAGTCATTTTTCCTTCGGTAGCATCACGATCGGTGCAGGTGCGAACGAAATTCGGCGGGAGAACTTTGCCAGAGTCGGACTCGCCGGTCGATTCTACTTGCTGAGTCTTGACTGCCTCTTTTTGATAAGCTTGATCTACTTGATCGCTGCTGGACTCGATGGCAAGATAGGCGGAGCTGACGGTGCAACCTTGAGGATTCTCGGACAGCAAGGTGTAGTGGCCGCTGTCCTCCGGTAGAGCGACTCTGATCTTCATTGTGGCTTGTTGGTTCGAGTAGCTCATCTCCACGCGTTGCGAGTCGCGGATCCTTTGGCCGTTTTTGAACCAAGTTAACTGAAACAAACAAAGATTCAATCAGTTCCACCATTATTAACCCTTGAGGGGGTTGACTCGTTTTTCTCTGACGCGCCTTGCGAAGATGGGCTTTTTCAGTCGTCAAAAGCGCTAGATAAAGATTAATCTAGGCCGCGATCACGCTCGAAAGTCCTATTTTTACGTTTACGTAAAAAACAAAAATTATATGGTCACAAGTCACAATTCTTTTCTAATTGTAGGGAAGAATAGTGACTATACATATAATTGGTTATTACAGCTGTATTCTTTAAAATTTAACCATTGAATTTTATTTTCAAATAGGGCACGAACTTATGCAATCATCTAATATTTTATAACATGTTCAACACTGTAGAATATATTTCCACCAAAAGATTGAGGCATTAAGCACATAAATTTGCTTAATTGTCGAGGAAAAACGACTTGGCTCGGAATGTGTTAAACCGCTCAATTTCAAAAAAACAAATCAGAAACAAATGATTTCGACCGGTTCGGTAGTCCCAGTGTTAAACAAATGACGCAGAGGAGAACTTACTCTCGGTTTCGGGTTGCCAGAGATCTTCGCTGTGAAAACGGCGTCCGATCCTTCGACGAGCTTCGAGTTTCTTGGCTTCTGCGCGAATTGCGGAGGTGCAACCGGTCCCAGGTTACGATCCACCGTCGTCGAAATCTGCACATCCGATTCGCCCACGAAACGACGAGTAATCGATTCTCGAAATTCTGTCTCTCGCAGCAGTCTATACTCGAACGTGTCGACCTGTAATTTCATTGAATTAACATCCCTTCTCTGTCTGCAACCCCCCGAAATACAGGGTGTCTTACGTAATTGTCGCCACGATTTTTCGGACAGTTCCGGTAACCAGATAAAAAATGTTTCGAACAAAATTAACCCTTTGTACTCGGAGCTATTTTAAATAAAAAATTAAACATTTCTTCCGACTTAGAATAATGACATTTGATATTATTCTTTTGATATAATACCTCGTGGAGTCCTTTAGATACTAAAATATTTATCAATGTAAACAATATTTTGAGTAATGGTACAACAATTTTTAGTGGTGACTCCCTGAGTGCTATGGGTTAATTAATAAAAGTTTCTTACTTTCATAAAAAAATTCAAAATGAAATTTGTTCATGAAAAATGAAGGTCACCTTCCACTATTGTTTATGTAACGAGGAGTTCAACAGCCTGGTATACTATGAAGGGGTCAAGCCTGCCTTACTGTTGATACCTTACTGTTAAGGTCATGTCAAGGTCATAGTATAATAGGCCGTTGAACTCGTCTTGACACAAGCAACAATATTATGTACTACAAAGTCAGCAGTGCCATTTTAAAAAATAAAAGTGACCATCATTTTTCATGAACAAATAGTTTCTATGAATTTTTTTCAATTGCATTTTATAGCCGACTAAAAACTAAATAATTTTGTTCCAAACATTTCTTTATCTGGCTACTGGAAGTGCCCGAGAAATTGTGGTGACAGTTACGTAGGATACCCTTATATGTAAACTGCGGATCTCCATGCAAAATAAAAATGTTTACGCATAAAAATTGATTTCAACCCTTAACGACTTTGTTACACTAAAAGCAATATTACAACATTCTTGAATTTTTTAAATCTTTTACTGTTTCATATTTCACCCAACCAATTTCTTCATAAATGCTAGATATAAAAAATAGACGAAGATATTGGACGAGTAGTAACCTTGAAGTCCTCGATACTGGTGGAAGATCCGTTCATATAGCTTCGCTTGTCAACCGTTTGCTGATAGCTACGCTGTTGGAAACTCTGACTTCCTGTTTGGCTCTTCTGTTCGGTCGACTGGAAACTCTGCGCGAATTCCTTCCTGTAACCGCCCATCTGCTGTTGAGGAGGCCCAAATCCTTCTGGCTGAATGTAGACTGAGCAAATCGCTTCGCCTAAACAATAAGAATCGATTTTGTTCCATTATTCATTAATCCGCAGTCCTTCGGTTTGTGAGTAGGACGTCTTGTATAACAGAGAGCTTCTACGGCCAAAGAACGATGGTAGAAATTGGCCACCTTTTTACCATTTACCATACCAAACAAATTTTTGTTTTTATGTCATTTTTTTAGGGATATGAAGTTTTTTTAAACGGACTGTCCTATTTTTTATACCATAGATCGATGGAGTATCAAATTCTGAGTATAAAAGTGTTGACCTTCATATGTCCTAAACCTAGTAGTTAACGAGATAATATCCAAAGAAGAAAGAAAATTGTTTGGATAATATCTTGTAAACTATTAGATTTAGGACATATGGAGGTCAATACATTTTTACTCAGAATTCGACAGTCTATCGATTCATCATACAGAAACAAAAAATAACATTCCGAAAGATATACATTTAAAAAATTGTTCGTTCAGGTGTCGTTGTTTTAAAATTTTTACATAAAACAATAATTCAGAGAGAGTGTGAAGAGAATGAAAAATGTCATTGTATCTGTGATTTATGCTGATAAATGATAATTTATGTTAATGACTTACCATATTGGTTCTTAGCACTGCACGTGTACTCGCCCTCGTCTCCAGGACCGATCTGATTAATTTGCAAAGTCACCGTTCCAGATTTATCGTCGTAGGACATCCGAATTTTCCATGACTCTAATAACGGGGCACCTTTGTGCGTCCAGGAGACAGTGGGCTTAGGGTTTCCCCTAACACGTCCTTCGAAAATTGCGTTTCCACCCTGCGCGAATCTGGCGTTCTTGAAGATTTGCTCGAAAACCGGCGGCGATGGATCACCGGGTCTGCCGGAAAATCTGTAGAACCATCGTACATTTAATTTTGCAACCTTTCTTTCAAGGGAAATTGTACTTCCCAAAATAATTCCCCATTTTCTATTCAATAAAAAAACACTTTAATTTCTTTACTAATGTTGAAAATCAATTTTGACGCCAATCTAATAAACAAAACAAATTTTATTAGAATGCACGAGCCGCGAGAAGGTTACAAGAAAATCATTGTTATAAATCTATTCTTTTTCATTTTCGTATTATTAAATAACCCATTCTGATTTTGTGTGAATTTTATCTGTGGATTGATGTGGCAGTCATCGTATCAACATATAGGGTGTTCCAAAAATGTTATACTTCCTTGGAAGAGGTGATCGGAAGGGAAGTAATTTTTAATAACAAGCATCATGTAAATAAATGCATGGTATTTGCCTCGTAATTTATTGTAATAATTTGCAGTGAGAATATAGATTATTTTGGGTATTAAATTACTAATTATTATAGAGATATTATATTTTTAAAATATGAAATATACATGCACAAATAAGTAATATTCTTTTTTCTTTTAGAATATTTGCTTAGAGTAAGCAAATTATATTAAAATATACATAGCGCGAACATGACAGTTTGGATCCAAATGGATTAATGATCCACTGGGCGAGGATTAATATTTTAAAATAAATTTACTACGACTTTATTTATAGCTTTCTGTTAGTCGAAACACTGCCTCGGATCATATTTCATCCTCGTATACAAAGTACGAAGGAATTTTCAGGGAGTTATGCAGAAACATCGAGGTACTTACGTTGGTACCGTGGGCGTCGACTGCATCACAATCTCCCCTTGGACTGCAAACAAAAAGAAAACGAAACGTTACGTCAGCACGCAATGAGGAGCACGTACTATGTGTACCCGTTATACAATTTGCGGAAACATAGAAATGTCGTTAAGAATACGGAAGATGAAAGAGAAGGTCGATTCTAGTGGAGACTTCAATGCGAGGATGGAAACTATAAGGGAATGACGACGATAGAGAATTAAGTGTTATTGTATACAATACTTCATTTACGTATTGCATACAATAAAATAAAAATATATTTTAGGCTTACTAAAATAATAACAAAGAGGAAACATAATTTCATTTCACTTCTGTTCCTTACAATCTACTTAGACAACTCAGAGAATAAGTAAGAAATAGCTACGAATTTTTTATGCATTTATGATAAAAATGGACGGGTCAAATACAAAACAAAAAATACTGTTGTATTATTCCCAATCCATTGAAATTGTTAAGGAAATAAATAAATATGTACAACGAATCACAGTAATATTCGGACACTTTCGAAAGGACGATTTAACATCAATTTGATGAAGTTTTCAGAATATTTATAATTAACAAAGATCTACAAAATGTATTACATGATCTGCATAATGTATGTATATAGGCCCGCATAAAAAAGTTTTAAACAACAACTTCTAGTATTTTCTCTGTAATTCCGACCAATTGCAATTTTTTTCAAAAATGTTTTTTCACGTCTTGTAGTAAACTAATTGCTCTAACTTCTTAAAAAGATTCAAGCTGTATGGTCCGTTGTTAAAATAGTCATTTACTGTGATTCGCTGTATGTATGTAGCTCTTATGGCTTGCAATGAATAGAGGCAATTTTAATTTTACACAAAAATTCAGAAGCTAGTGACAACTGAGAACTTCCAAGTCGGAATAATTGTGTATAATTAAACATACATCACACATCACACAAGAAACATACGTATACATCACACACATATGAAACTGCGTCAGTAACATTGAGAGTTACAATAGGTTTTATGTCCGCTTTCCTTTTTCACGATTCTGGAGGCAATTTCGTTCTCGTTCCGAGCGTTCATCCGAAAGAAAAATGCATGTGGGAGCTTTCGCCCGATTCTTTCGGCGCGCGTTATTCTTATTTCCGGGCACGCGCCTCTCCATCTGCATTTCCTCTCATTCCTCTGAACTGGGCTAGAACGAATCGAGGAAACGAACCGTTGATGCCGTTTTTTACGCTGTCGTCGTCACGCGCCGTGCGGTTCACGCATTTTTCCGCAGACTTATCTACGCCGGGACGCAGTTAATTCAATTACATAGTCTTTCTAGCCTTTTTGCTCGAAAGATGAAGTAATCATCGAACTTTTTCAAATGTGAATTAAACCTGTTACTCCATGTCTCTGTGATTCCACAAAGTCACTCTCCCATTTGAAAGATAAGTAACGTTTTCTTAATTGTTTATTTTGAAATTTTTGTTCCAGAATTTTAACCGATAGCATTGTTAAATACGTTGGTTTGTAACCAATTACTAGACAGCAGATCTTTACGCAAAATAAAAATTTTCTACCTGGTTTGCAACAAACTGGAGTGAAATAGAAATTTATTCTCTTTCTTAATATGTTTAATCTGACGTTCGTTAGGTACCAACATATTAAATAATGTAAATATTTTGAATAATAGTATAGCAAGTTTTAATGGTGACTGAGTCACCACTTGAATGCTAAGGGTTAAAGGTTTTGAATTATTGTATACTATTTGTGCTTGGTTATATTATAGCACATGAATTGAATGCGAATGCACTTCAGACTTCCGAACGGTAGCGTCATTGCCCCTAGAATCTACTTAGCCGCTTAACCGTGATAACGAAAGTAGTTTTAGGAGTGTGCATCAAGATTTTATCGAATGTTTATTTTCGTTTGTAGGATGCACCAATTAATTTCCTTCCATGATTTATTAATTTGGGCACCTGCGATGGCTCAAATCTTTTCATCGTGAGAGTGAACCATCGTCATTGAAATGGAACGATTATCAACCAAAACAAAGTAAGTTTTAATCATAATTTCAAAGTTGTTCTTTAAACATTGTTGTTCTTTAGCTGCTCTGCTTTTTTCGCAGAAATACCATTCGGGAAATGAAGTAAGTGATCTGCGAATTCTAATTTCAACAGGCATGCAGCTTAAGTGTTTGTTTATTGAACTGGTCACTGTACGACTGCACAGCTCGTGTAGAAATCCTCATTTTCCTAAAGCACGGGTTACAATAAATTTTATTAGGACTCATCAGAAGATACTGAATGCATGATTGTGTAAAATTCATTTTTGACCACGCATCGTACGAGTTCAAGCCGATTTACGCTATCCGCTGAGACCAGGAACGGTTCCGTTCAGTATAAACCACTCGGTTTACAGCAGTAATAAATAAATAAGTATAATAATACTTTAACCCTCCGCACTCGGACCTAATTCACTCGAAAATTAAAGATGATTGAAAATTGGAAAAGAAAATTAGAATTTGGATCTTGGATCTTGGTTTGCCCAAGTTGGCATTTGCCCAAGTTGCCCATAGGGTAACGCGCCACTGAATGGAATTCAGTGTTTTGAATGTTTTGATTATTTAAATATACTTTCTAAGAAACACACGCCTAAAAGTTTCACCGTTCTCGGTGTACATCGCGAATGAATTTCTACCGTATAGTACGGCTGGTGCGTCTCAAAGTCTACCGTAGTCAAAGGGTTAAACATTTCTTCCGGCGTAGAATATTTTCGTTCTCTATGATTTTTTAAATTCGGTGTATATGAAATTGATCAATACTACCTCATACAATACTCAAATGTTTAGTAATTGATTAGATACCAACATATCTAATAATGTAAACAATATTCTAAACAAAGGCAATTCTTAATGGTGCTTCAAAGTCACCTCTCGAGCGCTATAGATAGGGCGGTTCGAATAAAAGGGTTGATATCTCCCTTAATATAAAAGACGGGCACGAACGAAATGTGGCGAAATTCTTAGAGGTACGTCTAATGAACACTTCTGTAGAGCTTGTAAGTATAAATCGGAATAGACGTTCGGAAAAAAGGGATTGCCTATAACTAGTGATGGGCATACTCTGTCTTGCAAAGTTTTCGAACAAATAAATCGCCACAGAGTTTCGGATCAATTCAATATTTATTCGGAATCAGAAATTCTTGAAACTCTAGAAAGTCTTGAAAATTTCAAAAGTCTCTTTATAATATTGGCACGTTCATATTGTTATTCATCCCAATGCTGACATGACGTAATCACTGTTTCGTGATAGATGTAGCATTTCAAGAGTTTCAATTCTTACAAACCTTCCAAAATTTTTAAGTTTTCAAGACGTCCAACAGTTTCAAGAGTTTTAAGCTTCGAATTATTTTGCAAGTAATTCGAATTTTTTGTCGTAAACATTGAATCGAAGCGACTCGAAGTGATTCAGATCCCATCACTATCTATGACGGTTTGTCGATGACATCGACCCGAGGAGACACAAGGTGCTTGTCCACAACCTTGCGAGGCGGAAGGTCAGCCGGGGCTACAGACACATCGTCGTCTACCTGGCGCAATAAAAAGAATGAAATATAGCGTCGGAGCGGAAAAGAGAGCGGTACCATTCTCGCTCGGACGACGGCGACGGGGGCGGGCGATGTCAGGGAGAAGGATGTAATGTGGTCGGATAACCACGGGATCCTATTTTTGCATCCAGATGGGGATCGCGTTACCGTGGGCCATTTTAGGAGCAACTATCTTTGCGCGGCGCCCAGCGCCGCGACGCGTCGCGTCGCGTCTACACCGGCCGGACTACATGCACCTCTCCACCAATCGCCGGGGACGTTACGCAAAGCTAGTCACTGACCAAAATAAAACAGCTCCTAACGCTGTTTCCCTTCTGCCCACCACCACTCACACCCGATCTTTCTCCCTTTCTAGGCAGCCCCGACCAACAATATTTAACGGATGTTTATTGCAAACACGGCTAGCTAGAACGTTCGGCTATCGGGACCGTGAATTTCCCTTCGGTTTTTGAAAAGGTCCCTGGTACCCTTGCCCTTGTGACACTTGACTCCTTCTTAAGGATTAAAACTATTATCTGAATTAATCAGTCAGTTCATGTATAATAATTAATTTTCAAATATTCTTGAATGTAAGACCGAGAAATAAACTAAATCTTTACAGTTATTTAAACTGTACATCGATTACTATTTCCAATACTTTTAATTTGAAATGTACCCAGCCGTGGATAGCCGTCACCCCGTTTTCCTCTCTCTTTCTGCCACTCTCAACCGACAGACCGTCGTTATTGTTTGCAGTCTGACCTGGCAGGTTGCTTCTGTCGCAATCAGCTGTTTTGAGACTTAGGAAGTCGAAGCGTAGTCTGCAGTGGTTGAAAGCCACCCGTGGACCGTTTAACCGAACCGATCTGTCTGTACGAACCGATATGTCTGTACCTACGACGGAAGAAATAAGTAGGCCGAAACCACTACCAAAGGTGGGCGAGTCGGATAAATTGCACCGTCGCGTTTTAATCAACCCGTTCGGCTACGGTTCTTGAAAACTAGCTTGACCACAGGGCACTTTCCTCTTGGGCATTGCTTAGCTGAATTGGTTAGACCGAAGGTGTCAACGGGACTTGCCCGTAGGACTTGACAAGTCCTTTTACAAAAAGTTGGAGAACTTGATTGTTTATTCTTTGGTCTTATTGTTGAGAAATTACATCGTGCTTTAAATCTGACAAAAATTGCAATCTACCAAATGGCTGTATATGCAGTATAAAGGGTTATTCACAGCTTATGCTTCTTTAAAGAATTATTTGGTTACCTAAGTTTACAACACGTTCGCTGTCACGTTTATTTCGGTATTGGTCTTCATGGTTATAACACTGTATTAACCTTTAACACTCATATGGTGACTCTGAGGTACCACTAAAAATGGCTGTACCATTATTCGAAATATTGTTTACATTATTAAATATGTCGGTATCTAATTACTTACTAAACATTTTGGAATTGTATGAGATATTATACCAATTTCATATTCATAAAATTTAGAAAGTAATAGGAAATGGAAATATTCTAGGTTTGGTAAGAAATGTTTAATGTAAATGTTTCATTAGATCTGGAAGAAATGTTTAATTTTCGAGTGAAAGTAACTCCGAGTGCAAAGGGTTGAATGCAAGGTATCCTTTCATAACAAATGATAAAAATTATAATCTCTTCGAATACTGCATGTTGTCAGTTTAAATGACGTGCATAACTGAACTGCAGGTCTTTATTTAAAATAAAAATTTTATGCTATGATTGCAAGACATACACAGAGTGGGACACCAGATATTACCACCTTGATTTACGTCATTATTATTATTCACAGCGAGAAATGTTTAGATGGTGATTAAATGATTTCGAGAGATTAACATACTGGAATTATTAATTGTTTTTGTAGGTGGACGCGTCGAGGACGTATGGAGGTCAGCTACGATTTTTCAAGAGGAATCGTATATTTTCATAGGCACTACTTAATCGATGCAGATTTTTACTCTTTATAGAAATATGTTAATCTACATATGTGTGGAAATACCTCGGATAAAGATATTCTATCTGTTCCAAAAGATGTTGAGATCTGAATAGACGTTAAATTGCACCCTTTTTGTAAATAACTATTAAATAAATAAAGTTATCATTAGTAAGATAATGGGATTTTCTTAGCAATATTTCAAGTAAAATAACTCCTATACTAATAATACTTTTTTATATTAAATAGAAATTTTCCTCTTCCATTTATAATTTCAATTATATTGAAAATAATGTATCAACTTCACCTCTTTATTTTTTACACAAATGCATACTATCTATTCATTTCATTTTCGGCACCAAAAAGCTTGTCTAATAAAGGACCCTAAATGTTCTCAATTCTCGTTTGTTATTTAGAAATGTTCATTTACTCAGTGGTTTCTCTCGTATCTTTTCAGGGAACCTGACTCACGATCATTATGATCGACCAGTTCATTGAGAGATCGAAATACATACTTCCGTGTTTCGGCACTTATACGATAACGTAAAAGTATTCGTGAAGCAGTTTCAATCTCTCTTTTGATTACAGCACGTCTGCGGATGTGAGGTAATAGGCTATTTCTTTCAAGGTTTGTTCTATTTATACATTTTTCGGAGGTGATTAAGCACAGTTATACCTGCTAAATTTAGAATGACAATGCAGGTCCCAATGAACGAATGGAACTGATTCTATCATTAATTATACAAACAGACAAGTTGTAGGTAAATATGAAGTCATTTTTTCCAAACAACTAAACATTATATTACATTCATTGTACGGATAGTGTAAATTCATTTTTCGTTAAAACGAAATAGAAAAATGTCGATGAGACTGGAAGTCAAATCAGTGGAGTACTATTTATCAAAATTTATTTCAGTATAGAGATAAAATATCAGATGATTCCATAAGTTCGTGCCAGATTTAAAAATAAAATTCAATGGTTAAATTTTAAAGAGTACTCTCCTATTGGGTTGGCAAGAAAGTAATTTCGGTATTATCTTAATTTCTTTATTCAAGCGATGAACCTTAATCAATAAAATATTTTCTTGTTTATTCTTTTTGGCAAAAAATCATCGAACAAAAGGGAAAATATCTTATTCATTAAAGCTCATTGCCTGAATAAAAAAATTCGATTCTATATCACCTTAAAATTCCGAAATTACTTTCTTGCCAACCCAATACTAAGAGCACTATTCTTTTCTACAATTACGAGAAAAGAATGATGACTATATAATTTTTGTTTTTACACTCCGCCGTGCAATACAGTTTGCGACATCTATGAAAACCGTACACGAATTTATGCAATCAGCTAATATAAATATAGAATGTGTCAATTATAATAACTACACAACAGACTTTATGTATTTATGAATTTAGAATGACTGTTATGTTATTTTCAATCCATTAAACATATCGAAACAGAAAATACATTTGTATTTCACTCCAGTTTGTTGCAATCCAGGTAGAAACTTTTTATTTTGTATAAAAATCCGCTGTCTAATAATAACATTTCATGTGGTGTAGATCGAAATTGATAGTAGAAGTAACAATAGAATGTACACATGCAATTATGTTCACAGTGAAATCAGAAAGTATATATGTACCTAGGTGTGAAAATGACCTTTCAAGTCATTAAAAATGTTATGCTACTTTATTGTACGAAATACACATCAATCGAACGTTGATTGAATACAAGAAATAATATCTAAAATATGATGATTGATTTTGTACATGATTTCATAAATGAACAATTATACGCTGGCAAGAACAATGATTTATGTTACTTTCATCATAAAAAACGTACGTTCATTAAAACAATGAGATCGCGTTTGACGTACTAAACTCGATTAATTAAAATAATTAAAATAAACATCGAAATAATTATTCCTCAATTGAAAGATGTACATTCTACTTTCCATGGTGCTTCCTCCTTTCGCCAATTTGTCAACACATTCTCCGGCTCGTATAATTAATGATCAAGGCGATGACGTCCGGCAATATTTTTAATTCACACGAAACACAAGCCAGTGGTCGGTTTTCCTTTATTAATAATGATGATTTAGTAGCGCGCCGCATCGTCGCGTGAAATAGCTGACGCTTGTCACAGCTGACGAGCGCTGCTTTGTCAGTTGTTTTTTGTATCCTACGCGTCATTTGTATTCCGAATTTACTCTCTGGCCGATACTCTCATTTTGACTGACGTTTAAGAGCTGTGGCA
The DNA here is from genome assembly GCA_028455765.1 of Lasioglossum oenotherae. Lineage (NCBI taxonomy): Eukaryota > Metazoa > Arthropoda > Insecta > Hymenoptera > Halictidae > Lasioglossum > Lasioglossum oenotherae. The sequence continues at coordinate 14,319,634 of CM052294.1, read as the reverse complement.
TAGACGTCTTAAACTGCGAATTATGTAGACCCAGTGGCCAGAGAGATAATCCTATAATTCACATGAAATGGCAAGATAGCTAAATATGCAAATGTGCAAAAATAAGTAATAAACGGACTTATAATAACATTCTCAACCCTGACTGATAAACCAGAATCTCCTCAATTTTCTAAACAAACTTTTATCTGGCTGCATCTATTATAAATTAAATTCTAGTAAGGTTATTACTAGCTTGCCGTTTTTTATGGATTTATGGTGAAAATGGATAGGTAAAATATAAAACAGTGAAAAGATCAAAAGAATTTAGTAGTGTCGTTAGATTACCATCAACTTTTTCAAATTATTAAAGGAAGAAATACATTTTTATTTGGTTCCAGTACCTTGCAATTAATGTGCATAATTTTTATTTTGCATAAAGATTCGCAGTCTATTTATGTTTATGAATCTATAAAGAATGAATTATCTATATATTAACAGATTTATGTGTTTATATTTGTGTGTATTAATATGCACTTATATTAAAATGTCTAATAAATGGTTTAACTCTAGGGTTTATTCATAAATATATCAATTTATCTGACTGCATTTGTTATAAGTAAAATTCTACTAGGGTTGCTTATTTTTAATACAATGATTAGAGTGCTTTATTTTTTTAAAAATGCGAAAAGGTTGAGTAGGACAGAACGACTTAATAATTAAACTGTGAATAATTATGCAAGATAAAGATTTCCTAAGTCAATTGTCAGAAACAAAAATTCAATAAAAATGCATTTGACTCCTTAATCATTTTGATAAATCGAAAATAGTGTAACTTTACTTAGAAATTCTTTGAATATCTTCACAATTTTATATTTTATTATAAATGCATAGAATGCGTAGTCTACTAATAATTTAATTTAGACTCTGTTCAACATTCTATAATAATTGTAAATCGAGTACTATAAGTACTAAAATGACTTCTACTTTTTGTACCTGATTTCATTCATAATTAAGAACGAACAATGAAAATTGGGAATTACAGTTTTCGCTGTTAAGAATATAATTTGTTTTTCAAACGTAAATTGACAATGAAGAGTCGTGATGACGCTTTAGATTGATTGTATTGAAACTAATTTAGCAAAATTAAGCGAACATAATCTACTCATTCGATACTGTTCATCGAGGAATAAACTTGCGTAGTCACATGCCACCATTTGTATCAAAGTATCAACTGAATCAAGAAGAAGTCATTGATGGCACCTACGCATTCTCTTCTCTCCGTATCAGTAATTAGAGGAGCAAATATTTAAACGTTTTTAATATCTCAAGAGATAGTACCAACGTTATCAACAAATTTGTGGCACGAGTGCCAAGAATTGCAATCGTAACATGAATTCCATTTCTATTCTCACATATCCGATTGCGTGGCTAAAATTAGCCACTTCACTGCCAATCACTAATCACCAGTCGTATCAGTCATTTGTTTCTCTCAAAGTGTTATACTAATTATGTATACTATATAAACATAAAACATAATAAATAAATTTTGTTTCTCTCTGTGCATACATAAGTTATTCTAGTTTCCTTAACCTACTGACTTGCGAATTAATTAAAATTCGATATGATCAAAACCATTTATTATTTCGCTGTCAATCACCGACGACTAAATAATTATTATTACTAACATTAGTCATTTGTTTCTCTCTGAACATAAATGTCTCTAGTTTCCTTAACCCCTTAACATGCGAATTAAATAAAATTCTATGTGATCAAAAGTACCATTTATTATTTCACTTATAATTTGTGTAAACTTAACCTTTATGTAGCCAATCGTAATGTATAAATTATTTAAAACCTTTTGTATTTAACATATTTGCACAAGTTCTCAATGTAACACTATAAATTAATATATTAGCGAGCAAAGAGAGAATGGAACATTAACGAATTGTTGAATGAAACGTAGTAAATGAATTTTCGTAGAAATAGAAAACAGATATGCTTCTAGTACAATAATAGACATATTGCTGATGTGAACAATGGCATAAGAAATACATCTGAGACATCTTTACACGTTAAGGCCACGTTAGTTGAATCGAAGTAAATTAAAATGATCCATGAACACTAACAAAAGACAAAATCATAATTTATTAAAAAGATGTAAGGGACAAAAAAAAGGTGAACAGAGAAAAAGTATCAATTGGATACGTGTCAAAACAGTTTTTTGACAACATTTTAGGACGATACAATGAAAGTTGAGTTGACAATGAGCCTGCCCCTGTAATTAAATTTGAGAATTCACCACGAAGCAATTGCACTCGCGAATCTTTCGAAATTCTCCACGGTACAGTCTCAAGGGACTTCTAATCACGAATCAAGTATGGGTACATGTCTGATATTTTTGGTTCGTTCTCGCGGCGAATCTGTTGCGTCGGACCCGCAACGAGCGACCGAAATTTATCGACCTTCCGATAAAATTTAGACGCTCCAAAAATTACCGACCACTCGCCGAGAAACAAACGAACGGCTTGACGCGTGGCGGGATCTGCCAAAACCGTTGTCGAAAACAAATTGATGACCCATTCCGGTTGCGCAACTGTGATATACGCATCTGCGAATTCCAAACAATTTCTTGAACTCGTCGCACTAATGCGTTCGAATTTCTGTTGCGTTCAAAATCTGGATCAAAGTTGCTTACGTAGATTGGACAAACAGAGACTTCGAATATCCACTTATGTTTTGCATATCATAAATAGAAGTCAAATTTTGTGCATTTAGAATTGGCACACATTGCAAATGAAGAAGTTGGTGAATATTCACTTACATATTATATATCGTCAATTTCTTTTTCACCCCTACGAACTTTACAATTTCATAAATCTAGGCTGCAAAATGTGTAGGTGACATAAAACGATGGAAACATCAGAAGGATCTAAGAACGCTATTATACTATTTTGAGCCTGTCAAACTCATCAAGGTGGAAAATGAAATTTTATTTAACACTAAACCTACCGACCATCAAAAGTGACTGATGTGTATAGTATTACAAAAATAATACGACATTACATTTATTTATATTTTGTGCGATTTTTACTATGATATATACTGGAGTCAAATAATATATTCAATGAATGCCCATGGAAACACCTTTACAATTTCAATAATTGTAAAATAAAAAAATCTTAAATGGGTCATTGACCCCTTGTGATAGGTTTAATGTTAATCTGTAGTGGTTGGGATTGAAACAGAACATTTTTATTTTGAATAAAAATCTACAGTCTAGATATATCATTACTAGATTACGGATTTTGGGCGTTTAGAATTCACAAGCAATGTATTGACTACACTGCGGATTTTATGCAATTATAGCAAAAATTGGTAGGTACAATTTAAAATAGAATACAGATTAAGAGAATTTAGAAACAGGAATTTACTATTTTCAACGTATTCAAATTATGAAAGGATGAAAAAGAATTGTTATGTAGCCGCTCCTTCTTAAAATTAATGCACAAAATTTTTATTTTGCATAAAGATCCGCAGTCGAGTAATTACATAAAATATCGTCACATTGAACATCTCTCATAGCTTTTAAAGAAATAATTTTTTCACATAGGTACGTTAACACTGTCTTGTAAAGAATATACATTAAGTGGTGCAATAAGAAATATATGTTTCCATTTAAAAAAAAGTGAATGACCTTCAACCTTCATACTCTACACGTCTACCTCTACTCTACGCGTCCACCTACAAAAAAACTATTAACGTCAGAATGTGCTCCTCTTGATATTATTCAACCCTACGTGAACCATTTTCCACTACGAATAATGATAGTCGTGTAAATCGAAGTGCTGATTTGTGGTGACCCACCCTGTATAACAATATTTAGATAGGAGATATTAAATAATGTGATCAAAGGATTTGATATGTTACAGATAGAGAAAAATGTAATATTTTGTAATATGGGTCAGAACTAATTTTGTATGAAAAATTTTCCAAGTGATTTTCCTACACTGAAAGTTCAAGTTCAAAATGAATGCAGGTTAGTAGAACTTTTTCTATTTTTTTATTTAGTATTATTTATATGTAGTATTTAGTATTATTTATATATAGTATTTAGTATTATTTATTTCGTATTTCTATTAATAATAGAGAATAAAGAAATTAATATAGCTTGCTACAGCTTTCGCAAGATTCTGTAACATCTGTTTATTTTTAAGTAATGCATAATGTAAGTGTTATTCAGGTTAAGCTTTTAGATAGACGTTGTTTGTTTCGTGTTATTTATGTTATGTCTATCCATATACATGCTTCGAAAAATAGTATTGATTCCAGTTGGCATGTGGTATCAATTGTGTGGTGTTTTTAGTAGACAACGAAAACGCAGTTGGCATCAGTGTTACCTCAGAACCGTTTCAAACATTGTGTGACATTATACTAGGTTGTTCCAAACGTTCTGTTCATAATATAATGTCTCTTTTTCATGTGTTCTATGAATGTTTCATAATTTCTTAAAATGTCACTTATTTGGACGCCATCATTTTTTAAAAAATTATTCTGGATTCGCATTATTCGAAAACGAAGCGAACTTTTGGAACAACCTAATAGTTCAGGTTGTAATATAAAATTCTGACATCAACAAGAGTAGGGATCATCAAAGTGGGCGTATTTGAGAAAAAATTAGTGCTAAACATTTCTACCAGGATGATTGAACGGACAAGAATATTCTGACACTGAGAAACTAGCCCGTGCCTTATTTTGGCCAAATGATTCATGGGGATCAACACGTACATTTCCCGCCCCAACACATTTTTCTTCGATTACGCGTCGAAAACAGAACCGTCTTTTTCTCCGTTTTCGGATGGTTTCCTGGCACAAATCCGATTTTTGCATGGGATCGCGCAACGAGCTCCAGAAGCATGAACATAATACAACACAACTAAACGGTATTTTCATCCGCGTTTTCCTCTCCATTGGAACAACTCCAACTTCATATTCGCCGGAATTCGCGTAAACTGCCATTTCACTGTGACTCGCTAACATCAATTTTCCACACCAAGAATAACGATCCTCATGTTCTAACACTTTCACGCTGTGTAACGCTCTGCTAACGTTCTACAGAAAGATCGACTGCAACCTTTTTTGAACAGTTTCACGTCCTCCTATATGCTGTTTTCGCGTGAATAATTGTCACAGTGGAAAATGGTTTGCATGTTTAACAGAATGCGGATTTTCATGCAAAATAAAATTTGTTCAAGTTAATTGTAAGAAACTGATGTTCAATAAAAATTATGTTTCCTCTTTTAATGACCTCAAAAATTCTAAAATAATGTAACAATACTCATTAAATCGTTCTAATGTCTTCTCAGTTTGGTGTTTTTGACGTATACATTTTTTAGATAAATGCATAAAATTCGCAAGTCTATAGTTAATCATTCTCTTAAAACCTAAATGAATTTCTATTTTGTTGTTATCGATATACAGCGTGTCCCAAAAACGTATTTTCTTGAAAGAGGTGATCCCCGAGGTGATATATTATATTTATATTATTATTATATTAATTTTATATTATACTATTTTATACTGGATTATTCTAAATATTGTCTAAATTATCTACAAGTTCAATTTTGGAACGACATAAAATCTGATCAATAAATAATGATTCTATAATAGATATTTAATGTAGAAAGTATGACCCAATATTTTGATCGAAATCAATTCCATATGTAAAATCATTCAAACCTGCAAAACTTATAACATACTTCGTATTCCTGTATTAATCTACTCATTTCGTGTCTGTTAAAATGAAAGTTGGCATTGCAGTAGAATTATTTAGAAAAAAACGAAGACTTCAAACACTGGATGTTGTTAATAGAACTACAGTTAGTACCGAAAATCTTCATTCATGCACAAAACAATGGCGACTCTAATCACTGGAACGATAATGATCATAGAACTTCATTCACTCAGCGTCCCAAAAATGTCAAGAGCAGCAACATATCACATCGTGGACCACCTCTGTGATTCGATGATGCGTGCAGCTGTTCTAATTTTACAGTGTATTTTAAAATCGTTTCTAAACGTGAAAAAATCATGATCATTCCAAAAAAGTAATGAGTAGACTTTGGAATACATATAAATATTGTTATAGTTCGTTCAGATTAAATCAACATTCAACCTTTAGATTTCAGAAGATTAGAAAGACTTTTTTAAAAACACTGAGCATAAGTGTCCTCTGTAGCAGTAAGTATGCCCTTCCTTTGAAGGATCTTTTAAACAATTTTTGTACAGATATTGTATACAGTTTAATTAAACAGTACTTTTATCGTGTTTTACACAGAAGTTTATTCTATTAACAATCAGTGTATACTTGAGTTGTGTCTTTATGAAATCTACAAGCAGGCGCCTGATACTCAATTAATATAAAAGAATTTTAAAAATACACTTTTGAGGCAGTGAAAATCAATGTTCGAGGAGTGTGAACATGGAAGATTAGTTCCACATGCTTCGCATGTTGATTCTGATGAGATTTTCATTGGAAAACCCCATCATGATCGATGGAGATGATAAACGATTACTTGACAAGATTAACAGATGTACTCGATTCTATTATACTTGAATAAATGAAATGATCAAGTGATACTGATTTTTGTCCGAGTTTTTCGAAAAATCGACCAGTGTGCGTCGCTGCCCACGACAGATGCGACCAGTTGTCATAGTCAATGATCGCCGATACTTTTGTTAATTAACCGGCACTCGGCCGAGCTCGTTGCTTCTCAGGCAACGATCGGCTAAGAGAGGGGCCCCGTGGAAAGTGTGTCTGGCCAGATTTAGAAGCCGCATTTTTTCCCCCTCGGAACGAGTGCAGCCGGGGACGCAATCCGCGGGCCAATGACAGATATCCCATGTCGGCTGTGTATGGAAGAAGAGGGTGGCGCAGCAGCACGGAGGAGGACGATAGAGAGTAGCATTCGGGTTTGGCTGCGATTTTGACAGCTGCATCTTCGCTACGTCTTAGCTTTTACCCTCTTCGAGGAGGGCGACCCTTACGAGAACATTTACGACGCGTGCAGGAATTTTCGAAACGTTGGCGTCGAACATCGTGGAGAACTATCTTTAGAGCTCACGCAGGGGCGGTGCTCTCGCTCGAAAATAGAATATTCGTCAAGGGGATATTCTCCGCTAAGAAATCCGGAGGGATTTTCTACCGTTTATTTTCTGCCCTCGGGTTTCGCTCCGCGATCGATTAAACGAACGCGAGAAAAAACAAATCACACGATAAGGAATTCTATCGATCATAGATCACCGCGTTAAGCAGCTTTGAAAATCGCCTTTAGGACAATTCTGAAGCTCTTTTTGTCTCTGCGAACTGTATGAGTGCTGTAGATCGATTGATTTATCGATCACGGTGAATTTGTTAGAGCTCGAAATGAAATTTTGCGTAGACTGAAACAGCCGGTTATAATTAGGAGAAGCGTAAAACCGATTTGTCATCATCAAGAAGCCGAACTGACCTCTCTGCTGACTGGTGATTTGCTGCCGGGTGACCTGTCGTTCGGTTCTCTGTTGAATGTACTGCTGCTGTTGCTGTTGTGTGATCGTTTGCTGCTGCTGTTGCTGCAGCTGTTGCTGCTGCTGTTGCGGCTGAGACATTTGTCGCTTCATCTTGGATCAGTGGAGCAATCCAAGTCGTCTGGCTCGATTAAATTGTTCGTCGTCGACGTTCTTCCGGGGAACACGAACGGGCCCCCTTGGATGCGATCGGTTTCTTCCGTCTGTTTCTTTCTCCTGGTGCGTACAAACTTCCCGTGCGGTGCACTCACTGGGCACTCAACAACAACAAAAATCAAAGGAGAAACGAGGAAACGAACGATGATCGGTATCCTCTTGCGTCACTCGCGATTCTCTTACCCGGTTTTGAAAGAGAATAAAGAAAACAAAAAAGTAACTGTATAATCCTCCTCGATTTCTATTTCTCTCGTAGGTCGCTGCTCGTGGCGAGCTTTATGTGCGTGTATTTATATTTTTCTCGTTATTTAATATATCCTCTTCAGGTTTCGTCTGTGCTGCCTTATGGCCGCGGCTCACTCCAGTCGGCAGAAGTCAAGTCATCATCAAAAGTCTTGTCCCCGAGACTCTTTAAACCAAGACGTCGGTCGAATGCGAATTGCCGGCCGATGCCGCCTCGGAAAACGAACACGGCCTTCCACGAGGACGTGGTGACTGAAGGGTGGGGGCTCTCGAGCGAGGGTGGGGACGCCGAGCGTCCCGACGCGACGCCGACGCCGCCGACGACGACGACGCGTCACGAGCGGTCCGAGATAGAGACTAGGGCTGTCCTTTAATTTTTCACACCCTCAACGCGTCGCACAGCGATCTAACATCGTCACAACTACAATTTTTTTCAATAGTATCCTAGAACCTTTGCGATTTGTGCCATGGGGACACTATGCGTCGCAGTGATCTAAAATCGTCACAACAACCATTTTTTTCAATAATATCCAAGATCCTTTGCGATTTGTGCCATAGGAACACTTGATAAATTGATATTACAGGGTGAGAATGAGAAAATATATCATGGAGATGCCTATTCCTTTGGATACCATCTGTGCAGATTAACCCTTGACTGATAAGTACACTAGGGTCTCTCATGAACCCAACAATATTTCTGTACACTAAATTTCTTCTAAGCGAAGATTAGATTGATAAGCATTTATATAACAGTACCATTTATCCTCGTGGTGATAAACAAGATTAAAAAAGAATCTAAATGGAAATCTTAAACCAAAATGTCAAATATCATACCTTGGCGCAAATTATTATTCACAGTCCTGTTTAGAAGTACCATTAAGATTTCTCGAACGCGTCACCCACAAGAATTGTTACGCACGTCGCCGTTTGGATTACGGTTCTCGGATTTTCTACCGCTTTCTGCGTTTATTTCGGGCACTGAACGCTCCCGATGTTTACATATATTTTTCCACGGTACGTGTTTTTCCTGGCTCCTACAGGGTGCAACTAAAGTGACGGTCGTTGCTTCTAAGAATGAATCCACTCATTTCTATTTCCGTAGATATTTATAGAAAAAATGTATGAATCAACAATTACTGTGAAATTATATTTTATTTATAATTTTATGTCGTATCAACTGCTAGTTTATTAGCGACATCATAAAATAAGTCAGGATATATTATATTATTCATTGATACGTTTGGTTTCCTTGATGAAAGTCAGTAGATCATTTATTTTTTCATCACCAAGGTTGTTCTTGAGTGTAGACTCTACTTCTATCGTTTCTAAAGATTTTATCAACGTAAAAAAATAAACTTATTTAAAATAAATAAGAGACATCTATGATACTAACTTGAAACGGCTTCTTTATGTTTAGTTCGGAAAATAAATTATTGATGAGTAGCAATAAAGATTTAAAAGAACTAAAACCATATATTAATTTATAATATATATTTATATTTTTAATATATATGAATTTGCAATATTGTATAGTTATATATAAAGAATACATGATTTACACAATAATTTATAATATGAATATGAATATTATTCATATAAAAAAATTGTCTGCCTTAATAACTTATTTTATTATTTGAATTGAAGTATTTCACAAAATAAAATAATAAATAATAATTTCCTAAAATTACATATATAAGATAATTTATTTCAATTAGTGAAATATTTTCGTGAAATAACTATTTATTTCAAGTAATATTTCAAATAAGTTTTAAAATATTGTATTCGAAATAGTGCCCAACTCTGGTACGGTGTGCAATTGCTAATTAAGTGATCACATAGTAGACAGGAAGAACCAACGAAGGTTATTGGAAAGTTTCCTCAGTTCTTTTTCGGTGGTCAACTGAGAAATTGGGTGTTTACCTAGTTCAGCGACCTAATGAAGTGAAATTGACGCGGTTCACTTATTTAATCCGGAATTATGATTGCTACGCGCCTCACTCTTTTGATTCATTCCGTTCTTCTAGAAAGTGGTACAGGTCCAATTTCGAATGAACGAGGTAAGGACGGGTTTAATCGGATATGATTAATATCTCCTTTTACATTCTTGCAAGTAAAGGAAGAGTAATTACTATGGAGTTTTTTTTCTAGAATTAGTGACACGTTAAAAATTGGAACAAGTGAAATTGCAAGGTTGTTACGTGTGTGGAGAATTTCGAATGATCTCATTGTGATTGATTCATACTTTGATTACATATTCTTGTATTACATACTTATTATCGATCGCTTATAAATAGACAGCAGATCTTTATGCAACATTATCATATTTTTCTACCTGACATGCAACAAACTAGAGTGAAATAGAAATTTGTTTTCTTTCTTGACATGTTCGATAGATAGACAATAAAGTCAAACCTGTTTTTGTGCGGTCTTATTATGCGATTATTTTTGTACGGTATACATATGAATATCAGATCAGAGCAGCAGGACATCTCGGAAGACGTTAACGTTATCAAAACAGTGTTCCTACAAAAGTTGTTTGGTATGACGGGCTACATTACGTAGTATTAATTGTTTTCTTGTGGGGGGAGTGGTGGAGGACATTCCAAGGTCACCTTGATTTTTTTAAATAGAATGTCCTATTTTTTATATGATAGATCGATAGAGTATCAAACTCTGAGTATAAAAGTGTTGACCTTCATATGTCCTAAACCTAATAGTTAACAAGATATTATCGAAACAATTTTCTTTCTTCTTTGGATAATATCTCGTTAACTATTAGGTTTAGGACATGTGAAGGTCAACACTTTTATACTCAAAATTTGATACTCTATCGATTTATGGTATACAAAATAGGACATTCCGTTAAAAAAAATCAAGGTGACCTTGAAATGTCCTCCACCACTCCACCCACAAGAAAACAATTAATACTACGTAATGTAGCCCGTCATATCAAACAACTTTTGTAGGAACACTTTTTTTGATAACAACATCTTCCGAGATATCCTACTGATCTCATTTCAGCTGGGCACCCTGTATATGTACATATACATATGTATGTATGTATTGAATTATATATATTTGTGAATATTTTTTTGGTGTGGTTTTTTTTCTGCGGTCCCTATCTACCCCACAAAAACAGGTTTGACTGTAATACATATATTGGGTTGGCAAGAAAGTAATTTCGGCATTTTAAGGTGAAACAGAGTCCAATTTTTTTACCCAAGCAATGAACTTTAATGAATAAGATATTTTTCCCTTTTGTCGATGATCTTTTGCCAAAAAGTATAAATAAGAAAATATTTTCTTGATTAAAGTTCATCGCTTGAATAAATAAATTCGGTTCTATGTCACCTTAAAATACCGAAATTGCTTTCTTGCCAACCCAATAGCAGTATTTTTTCAATTCTTCTAACATTTCACTATTTTAAATTACACACACTCATTTTTGTCATAAATACATAACATGTACTGTCTACTTGTAGATGTTTACATTATTGATCATTATTGTTAAAATTTAACTATACATATTATAATAATAATTCATAACATCCCTGTTTCATTGGCATTTAAACATTTTTTCAATATTTAAGATTGGAAGTAACTTGTCAAATACCTTTGTTTAATGTACATATATTTATATTTTGTAGTACGCTGCACATTTTCTTATTTCATTATTGCTTGTTGTTATAAAATGTGAAAAAGTACAAACGTGCGTAGTATACGTATTTCTGCTTTGTTCTCTTTGGAGAATCCATTAAAATCTACACTTTAAATATAATGATATAAAAACGAACGTTCTTAGAATATGTATACTGTATACTGATGGACACGAACGTGGACCAACGCGGATTAACAGAATTACGTCGAACATTGAAACTGTGGCCCGCATGCTGTGTCCGCACGATGACAGAATCGATTATATCGATCGATACGATCGAGTGAACCTAACCTATGGAGAGTGACTCTGTGCATGACGAACGAAGATGCGTCGGATCATAATATTTTTGCCATAGCTTATATTATTGTAGTGTTTATCTAAATATATATGCTGTTAACCATTGAACGGCGCCTCTCATCATTTACGGGCCCACATAAACAATTGTCATAAATGTTGCTACACAAGAGAAACTAAGTTATAGGTTTGATTGAAAAACTCTATTAACATTTTTTTTGTAAATACGCGACTGTTGTCTAGTTTTTTCTAGAAGCTAAGAGTTTCAGTAATCCTTACAAAATGTTGAATAATTTATTTAAAAATGTACTGTGTGAGGGAAGTTAATTATGTCTAAGACATTGCGTCATTACTTTCGGTAACAGGTTATGTTGTGTCTTATATTGTTAATATTTCAGTGACCAGAATAACCCTCGGTATGTCTGATGATTCATGTCTGAATCTGATTAACCTTGATGATAGGGTGATGAAGGAAGGTCTAAATTGTTAGTAACTTCACACTACACGTGATTGATCATTCTATCATTGATCATTCTGTCAGTATTTGGCAATTATTGGAACTATATGATGTAGAAATGCGTTCATAAAAAATGGCGAAATAAATTTCCTTGCCCGAGCATCTCTATTAATAAATCGCGGAAAATCTAGATAAATTCAACGTTGTTATTTTGATTAAGCAACGATTACAGCTACTTCTATTACTTGCAATTGATAAGGTCTTCGAAACTATAATATAACATTTGATAATATACTACAAATATTATGAAATTAACTTCTATTAAATTTTTAGAAACAGATTTATTTTGTGTTTCCAAAAAATCTGATGAGCACAATATATTATAAATTGGTAACAACGCGAGATAGTTTCCTACAGAACGCACGAAGGAAAATTCATTCATCAAATAGAACTGAAACGAAATTAAGCAGCTACCCACGCGTGAAATGTCTCTGTCCTGATCATTGATACACATTCTGAGTGTACAATGAATCCTGTTTCAAATTTATTCATCAGTCGCGACAACTTTCACGCTGTGTGTTCGGTCTCTCAATCACAAAACCTGTATACAGAGTGTTGACACGCAATGAGACATTGTCCTCGTGACCGATCCAAATTAAGAAATTTACTTTGCACAGTGGAACAGGATTCGAAATTTGTTAACTTTTTTTTTCTCGGGAAGGTCACAGACGCATCACAACGAACTGGTTCCACTTCGCAAGGTGGATTTTTATTACATACTCGACGAGAGAATCCTCCGCCGCTTTATTACTTCAATTGTCCATTGAATTGTCAAGTTACACTTTCTCATGCGTAACAAGCAACATGTGCATATTTCAAAATCTAAGGTAGTTTTCTACCTTGTTGATTAACGCGTTATAAATGAAATTCTTAAAGAGGTTACGTTGCAACAAGATCGCAAGTTAATCATTATTCCACGACGTATAATTCATTTTATAGTCTAGTGACTCGATCGAAGTATTTCACGCATTTCAACAAAAAGATTGATAGACAAATTATAAATTCAAACAGTTCGTAGAACTGTTTTATTTCATTTTCGATTTTTTAAAATGTGTGATTCTTGAAAAAACGATGGAATAGGATTTAGTTTCTTTATTTTTGTGCACGGCTTCCTTATTTTTTTTAACACATTCATGTTCATAGCTATATGTTTTTTGTTCCAGTAGTAAGGCAGCGAATTTTTGTTGAGCTATAATAGAAAGCAAGGGTGCATAAAATGTCGATTCTAAAAAATATATAATTCTTTATCATTTTCTTTAACATATTAGTATTTCTATGATGTGTTTATAAAATATCGAGTTTTTAGTGAATGCATTTCCATATTATTGATTGCTTTTTATATAATTTACCATATGTTAGCTTAACGCAAGATTGATATTTTGTTGTAAATACATTTTTACTGACATTTTTGCACGGTTTTCATATTTTTTAAACAGATTTTATCCATAGCTATGTGTTTTTTTGTTTCAGTAGTAGGACAACGTATTTATTGAGCTATGACAGAAAGCAACGGTAAGTAAAATATCAATCTAAGAAAATGTACAATTCTTTAGCACATTAGCTTTGCTTTTATGTGTTTATTAAGTAATGTGCTTTTAGTGAATGCATTTCCATATTATCGATTGATTTTTATATAGTTTATGTTAGCTTAACACATTACCGACCGGTGATTATTGCTTAATTTTGAAAAATCTATGTATATTTCTCTATGTATCTATATTTGAGAAATCTATTCATGGCTAAACATTTTTTAATGGAATCTTCAATAGTAATAGCAATTTTCATTATGAACTAACAAGACACCCACAATAACGTCATCTAATAGTTTTATTTAAGCTTGCAATGTAAAAGAAAATTTCTATGCTTTCTTTTGGTACAGTAAAATTATTGAAAATCTTATTAATAAGCTTGCGGTAGGTAAAGTGTTAACAGAAGATTTATACTTTGTTTAAATACAATTTTAATTTTTGCACGGGACGTATCTACAGTTCAAATATAGACCCAGGTATATATATATATATATATATATATATATATATATATATATATCTAAGAATATTGCATATAATTGTGTAAAATAAAATTATTTCAAGCGAACTGATAAAAGTCAAGATATTTTCTTAATACTATGAGTCTTAATTGAATAGTGTGCAGTTGATTATTAAACATCAAGATAAAAGTAATTATTATTATTATCAGACAGGGGATATTTATGCAAAATAAAAATTGTTGGCATCATTTGCAAGAAATAATAATCATATAGAGCTTTTTTCTTCTTTAATAATGTGATAAAGACAATGTATTGACGTTCTTAAATTGTTTTTATTATTCTCTGTTTTAAATTACACCAACTCGTTCTAGTGACAAATGTACAAAATCCACAGCTCATTAATTACTAAAAGAGGATATGTAATCCTATGTAATCCCTGCAAAGCCCTTTTTTTATAAATTTTCGAGTCATCGAACTTCGCTTGTCAATCGATGTTTATTAAAAATTCCCTTCGATCCAATATCCATTTTTGCAAGGATTGCAAACTTCCAAACAAAACTAACGAAAACACTATCTCCTACTACTATATTTAAAGTCATAAAATTTTTTTATCCTAATTTCATTAGCACCCCCTTGATACGTAACAAGTATACTACCGGGTCTTAATGAAAAATAAAAATTATCTACATCAATTGCAAGGAACAGAGGGTAAATTAAAATATTTTTTTCTTTGAATATTGGGTCCTGACGTCAATGCATAAGTTCAGCATGTCATTTTATTTATTAATAAAGTACAGAACTGTATCCAATCACTTGTATAATTCCTGACTGCAAATGGCATGTTTTCAATCACAGCTGTGTACATTTACACAATGAGTCATAATGTCATAACTAAATCGTTGATATTCGAGCGTGTAAATACAAATATTTGCAACCGTACAAAATGTCACGTCTCAATAATATTAACAAATTGCAAATATTGTAATAATGTTCTCAATTTCTTGTAACGTTTTCACAGTTTAATACTTCATCACGTAATTTGTATCGTAAATGCATAAAAATCCATAGTCTAGTAGTAACTTCAATCTGTTACTTGAATATCAACTAAACCTAATAAACAACCCATTAACACTTTATCTACCGGTAGCCTATTAATAGGCTTCTCAATAATTGTGCTGCACCAAATGAAAGCTTAGAAATCTTCTTTTACACAATAATCCCGAAGGAAATTATTGAAGTTTGTTCTTGAGGGTGAGTTTTGGTTTATGATTAAAATTGCTGTTGCAATTGAAGGATTCTTTTAAAAAATCCTCAGCCATGAACAATTATGGAATAATCACCGGCAGGTAATGTGTTAACAAACGAAGTAAAAACAAAAGAAATCTAATCTGAAGTGCTCGTTTGTTCAGTAATCGGAGCAGTGGGTATAGTAACGTGGTCGCGAATAGGGACATTTACCTTAATTAACAGAAAGGCCTTCGGTTGGCCTGTAAGAGGTACTCGATGAAATGAAATAAAAGAATATTGTCCTACATAAAATGTATACAATATAGAAGCACAAAGAAGTCACCAGGGAATTTCGCATCCGACCGAGCGACTAAACAAGGCTAAATGTTTTCTTATTGTCTGATAAGTGAACCACTGAATGAGTACTCAAATCGACCGATGAATTACGTGAAAGGAGGAGAACTCGTGGCCCGAGCGGAGCCGCAAGTCGGCGCGCGGCTCACGCAGTGTTCTCGCGCTCACTGACAGCCACCCACGCATCTACGCACTTCTCGCACCCTGCCTCCCGCCCCTCGCAGCCCCTTTCTCCACCTTTTTCTCCTTCTTCGTCGCTCGGTCTCCCGAGCGAGGACTAGTGAGGAGAGTTGGCCGTACGAAGCGGTGTCTCTCAAGGCTAGCGATGAGATCAAGTTCAATACAGTAGTACATATCTCCGTAACTTCTCGTAACGCATCGTCGCGCGTCGCATAGTGTGCAAGAACACTCAACAGCTGGCCAAGCATTAAAAACCAGAGTTGGGCATTAATCGATGAAAATTTTAAGCAAGATTTATCGATTAATGTGTACGATTAAGAAAGGTAATCATTGAAAAATCGACGATTGGTTCAATAGATTGATGAAGTTAACCGTTAATTCACGTAATTTGCATTATTCGGCAGCGTAATTTGCACTATTCGGAAGCACAAAGCTGCACACGCAGCTACTTTCATTAAGCTGCGACAGCTAAATACATGCTGCCGAATAATGCAAATTACGTCTCCTAAACGTAAAAATATGACTTTTGAGAGCGACGGTGGACTAAATTGATCTTTTATCTAGCGCTTTTGACTACTGAAAAACACCGTCTTAGCACTATCGAGAAATGAGAAAGCGCAACCCGAAACCTTGCAATCCTGGCAAAGACGGTCTCTTTTACTGACAAGGGAAGAACCCCAAGTGTCCGACTTCGATTTTGATAATTTTTTGTAAAACAATGGTACGTATATGAATCCCTAATAATGCCTGCAAAATATTAGGTGTAGTTACTCAATAGTTTTAAAGATATAAACAATTGAACTTTCACGCAACCTGCTTACACGGCTAATGGAACTTCGAAAACTTGAGCTGCAAATCATGGTATATGAACAAGGTATGAAAGTTTAATTGTTTATATCTTTAAAACTATTGACTAACTACACCTAATATTTTGTAGACATCATTAAGGATCCATATACTATCGTCTCACACAAGATTATCAAAATCGAAGTCGGACACTTGGGGTCCTCATGAAATGATTGAAATGTCCAGAACCATCAAGTCAGATTCGAACCCCCTTACAATGCACTTGATCCCTACTCTACCTATGGCCTGCAACGCAGCCGGTGCGCGTAGTCCCCTTTCTTCGTTTCATTTCTCCACATTGCTTAATTTTCGTCTTATATCTCCCTCCCACGAAGCGTTCTTTTCCTTTCGCGTCGCCCAGAGGAGTTTTTAGCGCGACACGCGTCGCTCGAGAATTTCGTGGACGAAACTGGGGCAATCTTGATTTCATAAACATTTTTAAAGGCACGGTGACGTTTTCGTGATTAAAGGTTTTTAATTGGTATTATTTATCTCGGTACAATTTGACTATGTATGAACTAACATACTCTTTTCTGAAACTGTGAAGTAGATGAAGGGGGTATTCTGGTTTTGAATATTCAGGAAGTTTTTGGGACAACTTGGACGGTTTGCATTGGACTGATGCATACTAATTGTTATTAGTATTTGGAGTACACGTGTGATTTCTTTTTAAAGTAAAAACAATCAGAATTACATAAATTATATACTTTTTAATAGAGTATCTAGAGCTAAAAATTCATTTTCAAGTAGAATTAATTCATTTTACGAGAGCTCGAATATTCGAGCCATTTGATTTTTTCAACTAGCTCGCATTTTTTTCAAACAGTTAGTCGATTTCAAGTAGCTTGAGAAAAACGCTCGACTCGGCTCGACAGACTGAGTAATGACTCGACTCGAAATTCGAGTACTAAAATATATCGAGTACTCGCACAGTCCTAATCTCTATACACACAAAATGAAAATTGCTTACATCAATTACAAGCAAGGGAAGCCAAGTAGAAATTCTTTCCGCCATTCAATGATTTTAATAAGCTGAATATAATACATTTTATATATATATATATATATATATATAATATTCTGCTCTAAATTATACTAATACTAATATACATATACAACACATATATATATATATATATATATAATATTCTGCTCTAAATTATACTAATACTAATATACATATACAACACACACACATATATATATACATATAATTCATTAATATTTTTCTTTAAATTATAATAATGCTACTATACATATGCAACACATATGTATACATATAATTTAGTATACATACATATGCAACACATATGTATACATATAATCGAGTATACATACATATACAATACATATGTATATATATAACTTATGACTAGACTGCGGATCTTTATGCATTTATCGCGTATGAAAATTTTCAGAAACGCTAGAATATAAAATTCGACAGAATTTTATACAATTTTTATTTTTTTAGATCTACAAAGGTTGTTCCCATTAAAAATAGGATTTCATTCCATTCCACATTTTTAAAAGTGTACAAGAATTGAAAAATGCATAAACATCCGCAGTCTACTTATGAATATACTACTTTAAGTTACACCTACTCATTTTTGCCATAAATGCATAAAATCCACAGTCTACAAATGATTGTGATTGTTATTTATCTATTTCAGCATCCAAAATTCGTATTGCATACAGGAAACCAGATGATGGTAAGAGAATTTATAGATAATCTTTGTGACCTAAAAATACACGGAAAGTGCACGAAGCTCCTCAGCCTAGTTATGGGAGAGACTCCATTTAAATATTTCTGCGCTCTCTCTGTCTTGGCCATCGAATATCTCAGTCTCTCGGCATCCTACACGTATGCTCTCACATCATCTGTTTCGCTCGAGCGATCTCTCCGAGAATTTTTGTCCGGCTCTTTCCAGCTCGTGACCGCTTGGAAATCGACCCTCTTTCCGGCACTCATTCTCATTCGCCGCCCCCCCCCTTTTTTCGAGTTTGCTCGTACAAATCACCTAGCCGACACCTACGTGCGTGGAGGCTCGGCCAAGTTTAGTCGTCGCGTCGGACAGACCCCGGCTTTCAGTGTTTCGTGCACAAACAGTCTTTCGAGGCACGCACCGTCGAACCCCGACACTCGGCGGCCTTCTAAAATAGTACGCATGTTCCACGATCCTTCAGAATGCTGCACCAAGGTGCAATGGAACCACGACGCGAGTAGACAAAACACTACGCATCTGTTGACGATCTCGGTAGCCACTGTTTACAGTTGAGCGCAGTCGCTAACGGAACTACTTGCTCACTCGGCGGCATGCAATTACATATGTACATTATTTTTGATGCTGTTATGTATACAAATCTATTTCTTCCTTTTTTTCCTGGCAAGGGACATTGCCCAAATCGAAGTTGCAATTTTCCAAGATTGCAATCAAACTTGGTACATACAAATATAGCGGGAGTTCCTGTAATGCAAGAACCTTAACCCTTATGCAGTCAACCAGAATGTATAGATTATTTAAAACCTTTCTGTATTTAACACGGTTGCACAAATTCTCTTTGTAAGACTATTAATTAATATATTAGCGAGGAAAGAATGGACTTTAAGAATGGAACATTAACAAATTGTTAGGAGATTATAGTAAATGTACACACTGAGTTGTGCAGAATGACAATTGAATTACTCCAGTAATAATAATTACAAAGTAATTGAATTACATTGTAATTCAGGTCTTCATTCAATTAATTAATTGATTTTCATTAATTGTTTCATTGTTTGCATGTGAAATAACTTGCAGGTATATTAGCGCATTTCAACTTGTTTAGCATGTTCTTCATACAGACAATACGGTTTTTTCTAGAAATTATGAAAGTTTAAGTATCAGCAATTTGTCGAAAATCGAGTGTTGAAATACTTTGTGGAGCCACTGTATGTTACGTTGACCTGTCCACAGTTGTCTGCCTTGTGCTACTTCCTAAACTGATAACGAATATTTACGATACGTGCTCCGTTGTAGTGTAGTCTGTATGGTAATTTGTATATACGAGACTGTAAGAAACGAACGAATGTCATCTTTTTACTTTCAGCGAAGTAATATGTTATCTATAAAAGTATCGTTATATTTCTATTTGGAACCGCGTATACGCGTGCAATTATATCGAATAAATTTTCTTGCATATTCGAACGCTAATTCATCTGACAGATATTGAAGTTTCTCGTGATTGTTTTAATTTTCTTTGAACATTACTTTTTAAATAACACTTTTTTAAAACTAAATCCCAGAAGAATTATATACATATACACTAGGGCTGTAACTTTTCCGAAGCTTCGAAGGATTCGAAGGAACGAAGGGAACTTCGAAGTTTCGAAGTTTCGAAGTTTCGAAGTTCCGAAGCTTCGAAGTCTTCCAAGTGCTCGAAATTTCAAATTCTTCGAAACGTATGAAGTTGTAACTTATGAGTTCCATACCGTGTCACGATTTTTGATAAATAAAAATATTAACTTTCAGTCATCGGTGACTGACACTGAACTTTCCGTTTTGATTTTTCGTAATTAAATTAAATTTAAAAGAGTGCATTCTATTAATAAATTTCGAATGTACTTAAAAACGAATGTACTTAAAAAATAATACTTCGCGGACTAAATGAAAAGAAAGACAAGACAGGCTTGGCGCTTGACAAAACTCACGTATTCAGTAGGACTGTGCAAAAGAAAGAAGCACCCGGCCATAATTAATAGGACAACGTAAAAAATCAAATAAGAACACAGTAAATTTTGAAAAAGGATTCCTTTGTTTAATTGAATAGTTCTGAGAATATGTGTTATTGCGGATTATCTAATACTTTAAATGCAATAAATCAATCATTGTACAATACAATTTCTACATAAGATATTGTTGGTCATTATATCTTATAATTATACTGGGTGCTTCTTTCTTTTGCACAGTAGCGTATATTATTTTGCATAGAGATTCGCAGTCTACAAACAAACGAAGCAGTCCGTGTAATCTGACGTTAGAATTCTGAGATTCGATTCCGACGCCGCGCCGGTATAAAATGACGAATAGGTGAACTGTTATTAAAATTGCATCGTGTTACAACCATTGTGCGGGAACACATGTGCATTTGGTGCAACGAGGTTCGCACGTTGCGCTCGCGACTCCCGGCTGTTTCGCTCCGATTCGTCGAGACACGAAACGAAACGAAACGCTAACGGTTGGACACGATTTTTGTGCCCATCGTAACCCGCGCAAAACGTTAGACGCGGCGAACGCAACGATTGCGATTAAATTGGTTCCTCTGGCGCTGTAGAAAGAGGTTGAGCTTTTAATGGGATCGGGATTTATTGCCGTCAATTTTGCTTCAGGACTGTAAACGTTCAGAAGCTAATGGCGTGTCTGGCACGTACGTGGCTCGTTTGACGATAAATGGTTTCATTGTCGCGTTCTAATTTATGGCGGAACAAAGATCGTGCCGATTGTCAGAAACTTCGATAACTTTCACCTTCAAGATCTACTTAGACCTTGTTCGCCGAGAACTGAGTAATTTGAGTGGCACTGGGTCGCCCGTTAACACACTGGCGCGATGTGCAAAATTAACCCTTTGCGCTCGAAGCTATTTGAACTCGAAATTAAATATTCCTTCCGATTTATATAGAATAATTCCATTGCATATAATTCTTTCGATTTTATGGATATGAAATTGGTATAATACCTCATATAATATCAAAATGTTTAATATGTGATTAGTACTGCGGAATTTACATTTTAAAGCAGTGGACGTGTTAAAAATATTTAAGAACCTCGATGTATTAGTTTCAGCTTAATAGGATAATTAAAAGAAGAATACAATTTTTGTTCGGCTCCTGTGTCCTGCAATCAATGCGAACATTTTTTGTTTTGCAACTTTGCATAAATATTTATTAGATCTATCTAAGAAGATAGCTGCAACTCGTCCGTGCCAGTTTGAGGGAGGGAAGTTTTATTAATTGTTATGAAATTTAATGCCTTAGTAACAACTTGTTACAATGTTACGACATATAAATGAAAAAATATAAAAAAAACCTATCACAATATTCAAATTTAAAAATTATATATATATACACAAAACAATATCTATTTCTACGTCGTTTTATATGTTTGTTCAAAATCGGAACTTTTAGTCCTGGTCTCCCCTATGTCAGAAAATATTTGAAAAATTGATTTTCTTCGCGTTCGAGCGACTATGCGGCCTCCGTTTGAATCCGAGAGGAAGAAGGCGCAAGTTATGGGTCAGATCCAGCCGTGCGTGAGCGTGTAATTCAGACATTACGCCGGGAGAGAATCGTATACAGTGTACAATGGCTTCGGTTTCACGTTACGAGGTGAGAGAGGCACACGCGTATACGGCCGCGCGCGCGAAAAGATTGCCGTTTGCTCGCGATCTTTCGCAATCGCGACGCCAGAATCCGCTTCTGTTCGTTTATTACGCGTGCTTTCTACGGGAGACCAACTTTACAAGCACCCGCGGAAAGTATTCCCTACGGATTCCCTTTAAACCTTCACGGTCCTAAACCGAGAACGACCAAACGCTGCATTCCATCCAGGATTATTTTTAGTTTTATAACATGCACATTCATACACTTTGCGTTCGAGCGAACCGCGTACGAAGGCATGCCAAAAACTTCACCACAATGTCACACACAGGTGCCGCGGAGAACACATGTTATTCAAATTTATTAGCTACATTAAAACCAATCTTATATGGTTTTCGTTTGCTTTCATGCAGAAATGGTAAGTTTTTACCAGTGTAACTACTATCATACTGTAGACTCCCGTATAAAGCGATGAGTATACAGAGTATACATGCATTTTCTATGACAGTAAGTGTTTAGTCTTATTAAACAATTTTTCTTGACATTCACTGTATATTTACTGCCATATGAAGTAATTTTTAAGCCATTTTTTTGATCGCGTTATACAGGAATTTACTGAATTTTAACCCTTTGGACAAGGAGCTTCTTTAACCTTCGTAAGGTAATAGAGTCTCAGAGACCCCAGCTTCAGATTTTTGAAAAGGATTTTTGTATGAATAAAATTAAATCTTTGTTTACTTTTTGTCCTGTGTTATTCTTTATAGCAAATTTCTTAAAAACGAGGCTATTTATGAAATTCATTTGTCCGGGTTTAAGAGACCCCACCTTACTAAACATTTATGTGTTATTAGACCTTACCTTACGAGAGTTAAAGGAGGGTTAAAGTAGGGTTAAACTCGAAAATTAAATATTTCTTCCGACCTAGAATAGTTCCATTCTATATTAATTCTTTTCTGTGTATGAATATAAAATTGATATAATACTTGATACAAATGTTTAGTAATTGATTAGATACCAACATATTCAATAAGGAAATTCTATCTTCATTACTTCTCTCTTCAAATGAAATTGATATACTAATGTTTTTAAAGTCAATACAGAAGCCCTATCAATAGAAAGAAGTTTAAACAATTTAATATATTTCGTTGTTCTAAATTTGGTTCTGACATCTGTTATGTTTTCAGAGTTTGATGTAATCTGTTTATCATATAACATTACTAAGTTTCACTTGTAAATACCTCTTGAAAATTTCAACTGCCAAAGTGACTCACGTAAACGTTGCAACGATTAAATCGCTCGTTCTTGTTGCTCCATTGTTGGAAACAAGATTATTTTAAAACGTTACACTATCAGTAGAAATATCTGGAGTGGTCCAAACCTCATTTTTTACTGCTTGTGTAACAAACTCCTACAAAACAATGTCTGGAGCCCTATTATTTTTAGAGAAGTTTCTATAGCACGTTTAGTGAATCAATGACAGTTAATCATAGAACTCTGAATTACACATCCGGTGTGAAACATCGATGTAAATATACATCGTTGCGGCAGTAACAGAATAAAAAATTTATAAAAATATCGTGACACATATACAGATTTTCCATTTCGTGTGTGTCGTGACGTAAACGATAAATCTCAAGCGTCCGGTTGAGACAAACATTTCAAATGTAAACGTAATCTTCTCAATTTTTAGGAAATATTCAAATTGATTGATTTTGTTCTTCTGCACCACAGAATTTGAACAACGTTCAAAGCATTTTTGGTTTAATTATCATTTGAATAGTTTCTTTGTGCTATTACAATATTGTGGCATCAGATTGTGACTAGTGATGGGCATACAGTATCTCTGTCTTGCAAGTTTTCGAACAAATCAATTAGCGCAGGGTGTCGAATCAATTCGACATTTATTCGAAATCAGAAAGTCTTGAAACTCTTGGACGTCTTGAAAGTCTTCATTGTCTTGAAAATCTTGAAAGCCTTAAAACTTTGGAAGGTTTGTAAGAATTGAAACTCTTGAAATGTTACATCTATCACGAAACAATGATTACGTCATGTCAGCATTGGGATGAACAACAGTATGAATGTACTAATATTATAAACAGTACAACATTTATTAAGACTATCAAGACTTTTATTTTCGAGACTTTCAAGAGTTTCTAGAATCTTTGATTTCGAATAAATACCGAATTGATTCGAAACTCTGTGGTGATTGATTTGTTCGAAAACTTGCAAGGCAGAGTATGCCCATTACCAATGGTTGCTGCACCCTTCGACAAGATTTAGCACGCGTCGCGATTGGTCACGTTCCTTTGAAGGATCCGTGATTCGGATCGATACCGCGATCGCGTAGAACACCGAAAGATGGGTCACGAGACGTGAATCACCGTGGTCCGCCAAGGTAGCGCATAGCGACGCGTCTATTTCGAGGGCCAAGAAGATACTCGGCGAGAGGTGGCGGAAAGGGGTGCGTCGTCTATGATTCAACGTCCGCTTCAAGCCCGTTGCTGAAGAAGCCTGTGCGCGCGTATCTTCGCTCGCTTCCCGTGTGTAGATTGGCGAGATTGGCGGCGAGGATACCCGCATGATACATGCACAGTATGCACGTATGTTCACTGTTCTCCGTCGAATGCTATTTTCGCGAAACCGCTACGGCCACGAGTAATCGGCCGAAGGACCCTGAATGTGGGTTACCGAGCCTCAGCGACGATCCCTTGTCTTCGGCATCGAGCGGAGGATGGAGATTAATCAACGCGACAGGTGAACGATGCCAGCGGAGTTTGATACTCGTTAACCGGGTGAACGCCAAGTTGTTGCCTCACGTGCTCGTGAAAACTTCTTTCGTACTTATTTTTCAATAATGAGAGCCGCTGTTCTTGAAATAGCCCCGACAAAAATCGGTTTATTTATACGGCCGGGAATCGTCAGATCGCGGGGTTTCTATTACATCATATTTTCTACTCTGAGTAGTTGAACTGGGACGCTTGTTAGCGATGATCTTCTTGAAACTGATCTGTCATCTCGAAGATTTACGCTTCTGTATGGAGGTTCGAAAGAGTCGCTTTTCAATACGGGGGATTTCCGTATAACGAGATCAAGGAATTGTTTACACTAAACACTGCGGTGTATATTTGTGTTGCATATTTTGGAATATATACTGTAATATATTTAACACTTGTTGGGATGTAGCCAATTACTAAACATTTAGGTACTGTATGAGATATTGTATCAATTTCATATCCTTAAAATGAAAAAATTCATATCGGAAGTAATGTTTAATTTCCGAGTTAAAATAGTTCCGAGTGCAAAGGGTTAAATTGTTATTAGTAAAATTGCATTGTATATGTTTATATTATTAGTTGTATATTTTTAATTGCAAGCAATAATAGTTGGAAATGTTTGTATGGTAAAACAATCGTGTGCAAGGATAGTATGATGGGGCTGTGAGGTTAAAGTTAGAAATATGAATATGAATATATTCATATATTGTTTGTAAGTAATATGTTGTCAGTGTAAGCTACGATATTTGTAACTTGTTTGTAATATTTCCCTAATGGATATTTTTAAGATGTATTTTCTACAGTTATCATTTTGTTATATATATTTCTCCTTTTTTTAACTTGTCAAGCTTGTGAAAGTAAATAAATAGGTAAATAGATAAATAAGTAGATTTCTAATTTGTAGATGTTGACACGAAATAAGAGTTTTAAATCCAATGGAGATGTAAACTTCCCACTTGCCTATACAATCACTTTAATGGGACAGTCGAACGAGTGACATCAAAGGTGCCGCCCGGAGTGTCACCTCTTGTTGTATCTCTAGTACATAGTTTTGTACTCGATGTATTCCTGCCTATTACTGCCGAGCCGAGTCGAGCATTTGAATTTTCCGAGCTACTTGAAATCGACGAACTGTTTGAAAAAAATGCGAGCTACTTGAAAAATTTAATTATGAAAATAGTCTGCTGAGCATATGTACCAACGTTTTTCTTGAAATTTTATGAAAGAACGACATTTTTAATAGAAATAGCTGCACTGTTTGACAAAGTTCAGATTCACGCAATTGTTTAAGAAAAACAAGATTCTCCTGCTTAAAAAAACCATATCAAATAGCTAGAAGTCTGTTAAATGTTAAAGAACCGCTAGTGTTACGTATGTGGGAAAAAAAGGAGAAATACACAAAGCTATTTGTTCACATGTTCAACAAACTTTAAACTTGGGGAAAAATAGGGTACTGACATTTGATGTGATCATTTTTAATAAGAGTCACTGGTGTTTAACTCGAAAACAGTAGTCACGGAAAAATAGATAACAAATTTTCAAAATATATCTAAAATTTATAAATTCTTGTAAGCATCCAATAAAAACTGGATTTTTATTGTACATTTATAGGTATTTAAAGTACAAAATCCAGTAGATTCTGATACAATTTCAGTTATATTTTACTTGCAAGATCTTTTATTTATTTTCACTGTCGAACACGAAAATTTACTGAACTTCACTTGCTCGAAACATGTCTATAAAAATAAGAATCCGTATAAACGTCCACAGTGTACTGAACAAATATTTCTCTATGGAAAATGAGTAATTTCAATGTTTTGGCAGACAGTGTAGGTGTTAGTGGCCGAACAATCGTTTTGCAGACAGCTTGATAAAAGTTTGTTATCTATGTTTCTGTAAACCCGGGCAAATATATGACAGAAAACGACTCACCGCTGTTGTCCCGTCGCTTCACCTTCGATGGAGTGCATGCGGAATATTCGCGATCGTAGCAAAAATCACCGGCATCGTGAAACGAACCGTTCGCCTCGAAATCGGAATACTCGAGTCGACGTGATATCGGATTTCGGCTTGTTATCTCGTCGCATTCTTCCGTCACAATTTGTCTCTCCAAATAGCTGCCACCTGCGTAACTAAAAGAAACAAAAGCCCTGATCACTCACCGATGACTCTCATGCGACTGCAATGTACAATTTAGATATATTGTTACAAATTTTATGATTAGAGTTGTTTACTGTTGCTGCTATATAACAATTAATTTTTTTTTTTAAGTTTCCAAGGTTGCGATTGCAAGGGTGCGGGATGCGCATTCTCATTTCTCGATAATGCAAAGATGGGGTTTTTCAGTAGTCAAAAGCGCTAGATAAAAGATCAATCTAGGCTGCAATCGCCCTCAAAAGTCCAATTTTTACGTTTAGGAGGCGTAATTTGTATTATTAGGCAGCGTGTAGCTGTTGCAGCTTTATGCAAAATACGCCTCATAAACGTAAAAATATGACTTTTGAGGGCGATAGCTGCCTAGATTGATCTTTTATCTAGCGCTTTTGACTGAGAATCGCCATCTTTGCATTATCGAGAAAATAGAAGGCGCATCCCGCACCCTTGCAATCCTAGAAACGAGTCTTGAAATCAACAAACTTGATCTTAAATTCAACACTATCTCGTTATCGCCAACCTAATAAATAGATCCGCGATTCAGTATTCGTCGAGTCGTATGAAACGCTCGTTTTGAGTGGGTTAATTACCTGCGATCCGAGGACATGCTAATTTCCATAGTTGAATCATACTGTTGCTGAGGATTTATGGTAGTCAGGTGCTTGATGTCGTTCTCCTGTGGTAGAAAGAGGTCCCTCAATGCCACGTATTTTGGGGGACTCTCGATCGTCCTTTCGCCAACATTTTGGTCGCGGTAGGTACCGTAAAATGGCGAAGGTACTCCTAAAATTAATATTAACCTGGTGTGAGAATCTGTCGATATTTTAATTCAATTATCCAGAAATTTCTCAAATATTAATTGGCTCACAAAACAACTAATTAGAAGGCAGACCTTTATGTATATATTTATCGTAAAATTTATAATGAAATTGAACTTGAATGTAATATTTCTTTCATCTATAATAAGTAGACTGCGGATATTATGTATTTATAACCGAAATAGACAACTCAAATGCAAAAAAGTGATGATATTCAAGGAATAGTAAAACCTATTGTATTTTTAACTCGGTAAGATTATTATCAGTATCTTGCAATTAGCACGAAAAAATAGGGTTGTATTCGGTCATTGTATTGTGTTAACGTTCTCATTCAAACTGTTCAAGTACCAAGGTCTGCTAAAAAGGAATCTATTGAAATTAAACCTAGCGTTATGGAAAAATCGAAAAGATTTTTTGTTTCATCGAGTGTCAACGTCCTTCTAATAGGAAACGTGCCAACAGACTTTAGCTTTGAGAAAGTTTACAAACGAAAAATGAAAAGTAGTTTCTGTAGCCCATTGCGAGTGCATTCGTGAGGTTCATTCAACCGACTTTTGTATCAAAGACCATCTGATGCGCAAACGAAAGCAATGGCTGACATCTCCGGTTTAATCAACGGGCATCGTCGTAAAATTTAGTCGATTCGCGACTATTTTCGGCGACTCTCGCATGCCAGACTTCCCGAATATTCGCAATCGTTTCTTGTTACATACATACGTCCTGGTGGATTCTGTGTAAAACCATTAAATACCATTCGTAACGGGAGCGGTCACGCAAGTATTGACTCATACTGCGGAAGAAGGAGCAGAAGAGGCTAACGAGCCTAATGCCTATGGTAAAATGAATTTAAGAGGCATAATCATTTAAAAGTTTGTAACACTAAGGTTTTCTTTTCACGTATTATCATACCACATTTTAAACCACCTGAGAAGTAGCAACTAGAAACAATTTCACTAAATGAAAATAAATTATTCAACCTTATGATGACTCTGATGTTTATCAGATTTACATAGCAGCATCATTAAATAAATCCTAAAAACCAGTTCTTCTTTTCACGTGTAACATTCCTCATTTCAAACCAGCTGATAAATGACAACTAGGAAAAATTTCACTAAATGGAAATAAATTATTCAACCTTATGATGATTCTGATACTTATCAAATTTACATACCGTGGGTAAAAAGGATCCACAGCAACTTATACAGTATAAAACAAACTTTTTTATTCATAAATCAGCAAATGAGATTAAGAAATGATATATGTATAAAGCCAAATTATTCCATTCTATAATACAAGAACAAAATCTATAAATGAATATTCAAGTGGGTATACTCTCGTTTTGCAGCCTCGGAACGAATGAAACAGGAATTGCGAAATTCAAATTTGTAATTTTTTTTATTCTCTTGCATATTGCATTTTTATCACAAGTGAATCAAATCTAGTTGTAATATTAGAACAGAGTCATGGACTGTGAGCAACGTAAACAGTGCGAGGATTCAAGGCGAAACTGGGATTCGATAATCCGAAGGAGTATGACGCGTTTTTTCTGAAAAAAAAACTAAGAGCAATCGTAAAGAGATCTTTAACAATCGTGGCCGCTTGTTTTTCTCTCGTTTATTCTTGGATCGCCGACTCATATTTTCCATCGCATTCCGGGATTACCTTACCGTCTATTTTCATACCGCATCATCCGAGAGCCGTTCATCGAGCATGGGAACATTCGAGTATTTGATCCTTCCAAAAATATTAATCCCCGTTTACGAGTACGATCATTGGACTCACCGTGAACCGTTTAACGTGTCGTATAAAATTACATAGAACCAAATTATTCTTATTAATAATGATCTAACGAATTGAAGCATTGTTGCGCACGTTCTCCTTCATAAAATTTCATAATTTTCATTTTGATATATTTATGCGGACATTTTCTTCTTCTCTTCTTATTCAATTTTGCAATTGATCTACGGGACCAGTCAAAAAGTCTGCATGTGTTTCTTGAGAAATTCGGGCAACAATTCATTCCAGATTATAGTGTTTATTTACTTGTGTTGTTTGCTCTTCCATCATTATGCAAGTGATGCATTGAACAAAGCAATACATTTTTTATTAATTAATATAAATTTTTAACATAAATTTTTCGACAATCAATAATATCAGTGAAATGAGTAGGTGAAATTTAAAACAGTTTAACAATATCGATGTAATATTTTTAATATATATGTTTTTGTATTTTACTTAGCTCCTATAGATTGCAAATTGATGTACAATAATTTTATTTTGCTGAAAGATCCACAGTCTAGTCATTGGATAAATGAAGAGACACAGCTTGTCATTTATTTGTCCGCCATTTTTGTAATTACTAAGCTTTTCAAATTTTCTAGTTTCGAAGGATAGGAATTTCTTGAGCGGAAATTAGAGATTTCAATATTAGATATGAAAAACAATGTAAGTTGTATGAATAAGTTAGTCTTTAATTCTTATCAAGTCTAGAATTGTTTTATGAGAAAATTGTAATATGAATATGAAAAATGTTAATAATGATGCTCAATAAAATATATTGGGATGAAATTATGATTTTGAATGTTTATCGTTATGTTAATCATGGCAGCAATAATATTATGATTAATAATATAAAAATATTAGCTGAATGTATTTTATATTGGCAGAATTTTTTCCAAGAAAACAGTTATACTTCGTTTTACTAACGAATAACAATATTTTATCATTTGAAATGATTTCATTACGCTCGCAACTTTTAATACTGTAAATACTTAACGACTTTATATACACATATATAACTTTATATAATTACATTATAGATAACTGATTTCATGCTCAATCAGATATAAGGCGTAAAAGAACTGACTCATCGTTGCATCATTCGCAAATAGCACCGGTATTAAATTTCGCATCTCCAAATATACATATATAATGCGGATGATTAATTCTGAAGCTCAATTAACAGCCCCACGGGACCTGCACACCGAGAGACGTAAATGTGTTAGTAACCTCGAATGTTGGTAGCGATGTTGTGCTCCACATATTTCTTTTTCCCTCCCGAAATAAGTGAGTGCCTGAAATACTTATGACTAATCACACAACAAGAGCAAGGCGGAACAATGCTTTCGATATATTATTGCAGCGTTGAACGTCTCGCGACGTTTATTCGCGACACTCTATCCCTCGTTTCATTCGAATTCGCGAAATATAACAAACGGGTCTTCTGACAAATTTCGTATTCCGTTGCATCACGAAGTGAATGCTTAGAAATACTCACAGTGATCATTAGACTGTGGATCTATATGCAAAATAAAAGTTTCTCATGTCAATTGTAAGAAACAGAAATAAAACAAAAAATGTGTTTCACCTTTCAATAATTTTAATAAATCGAAAATACTTTAAAACTCTTCTAATACGTCCACAGTTTTGTGTTTTACTTATTCATTTTCGTTAGAAATGCATCAAATCCGCAGTCTAGTCATTAATTTTACTTGTAATAGTAGGCGAGGTTTTCCACGTACAGTTTTCTTAACCCTGGAACATCACACTTATTTTTTGAAACGTTCTTTTTTAGAACAAAATAAAAGTAAATGTGAGTATTTAATGTTTTTGGGGAGAATAACTAATTCCAATAGAATGCGTAGAAAAATATTCAATCATGGTTTGTTATTTCACAGAGTTATAATTCATGAAAGTGAGAAATAACAAGCCACTCATGCGCACATGTTACTTTATAATTAATGACGTTCTGGGTTTCTGAGACCCAACAGTACAGTTCCAGGGTTAAAGGGTTAAGGGCCGCCTGCGACTTTGTTGGTAATGTAGAGAGTGACATTAAAATGGGTTAAACTTTTTTTCGAGTCGCCAAAAATCCTTCTGACAATCATTATTTTAGTCAGAAAGGAACCTATTCTAAAAATTTTATTCAATTCGGAGCGTGGACGTTTTCGGAAGCTTCGCCAAAAGTCGTTCATGCAGCAATAATAACTAGAATGCAGGTTTTAAGAAATATAAAAGTGAATATCGTTATAATGAACTTCAGAATGAACTTCTTGTATTATTTGCGACACGTAAAAATGATTAAGAGAATGAACACATTTGTATTTAATTTCTTTGACAATTTTTATTTTACATTAATATTCGCAGTCTAATAATGACTGTTGTAAATTTTCAATATCCAGAACCTTTTTTCAGTATCAGCTGGTAATCAACAAGTATCTCTTCGAAAAGAAAACAGAAAGCACTTCAGGGCAATTAATGAAACGCCAGGTTAATCGTATCATATAGTGTTAGACTCACAATCAGAGTCGCCAGATGAGGGAAGGATGTTCGAATGGAGGGGAATAAGTTACCCCTCTTTCTGCTGGTACCGGAGTAGTCACGTGACATTGTCACACTTGCACGACCTTAGACCATATATGTATACTGCTGTGCAAAAGAAAGAAGCACCCAGTATAATTTTAAGATATAGTGACCAACAATATCTTTATGTAGCAATTGTATTGTACAATGATTGATTTATCGCATTTAAACTATTAGATAATCCGCAATAACACATAGTTCTAAGAACTATTCAATTAAACAGCGGAATCCGTTTCCAAAACTTACTGTGTTTTTATTTGACTTTCTTTTGCACAGCAGCGTATACTTATTGACCTGGTTTCGGATAACATGCCGTGTTCCGAGATTACTTCATCTACCAGATGACGGATGTGAGCGAAGTGCTATAGTCTGTTGAGAAGCCGCAGTACAGTAAAGTTTCGATTTTTATCCCTGAGGGTCTCCACGATCACTCTCCCTTACATACTCATTTCACTGAGGGGCAACGCCGCCAGGGGCTACAAAGCTCGAGCTGCCTCGGTAGCCGAGCAGTGTACACATGACGCGTAATCTGATCTCGGGTCTGGTATATCTTTTTATGGGACTTTCACCAACTTATTTGTGGCATTTTTCTTATTTGAATGACACTATACACGATATAATTTCAACTGTATTTAGTGGTTTAGGACAGCGGGATTCGTGTTTAGATGCTGTCCTTGTCTACCTTCGGCATTACTTGTACTTTCGGCGCGGTCGACGCAGTCGTAAAAAATTAGTGTTCGTACACTATCTCTCTCATTTTTACTTTATTCTCTTATTATTTTAAATATGACTAACTTATTTTGTCAATTATTACTTGGAAAATGTTGAATTTGAATGTAGACGTTGATAATATGAAATCTGTATTTGTTTTTCCGCACAACTTAGTTTATTTTAAAAAAAAGATTAGTAAGAAAAATAATAAGAATATGTATATATATATTATATTCTTATTATTATAATAATATTATTATAAAATACAGTAAGCTGTGAGGAAAAACAAATACAGATTTCATTGTTCTTATATATTCTTATTCTATATATATATATATATAATCAGTGTGTCCCACGAACTCTGTCCACTTGAATATCTTGGTAATTTCAAACAATACGAGAAAATGTTCCGTACAGAAGTTGTGAGGTTTAGGAAACTATAATGGTATAAATGATATTCTTGTAAGGAGCAGAAGATATAGAGGTCCCCTTTGTTGTTTTAAATGGAATGTCCAATTTTTTATGCTTCATATCGATAAATTGGCGTATTCCGAGTATATATACGCGTCACGTGACCGGGCTGCGGCGTAAGCGTGGGGGAATAGCATCGTGGAAGGGAAAGAGTAGAGTGGGGGGCACAAGTTTGGCGACTCTGGTTAGACTATCTACCATGCATATACCCGCTAAAACAGCAAAAAACCTACCATTCTGCACCATAACCAGCGTTGCTTTGCTCCAGCAATTGAAAATCGTACTATCAGCAGAGAACAATCAGCCAACAGAATAGAAAAGAGAGACTGGGGACGGGATCGAAGGGCGCAGAAAATAATTCGTCACACCATAGTACCCATGATTTTTTGTATTGCAGAGGAAGCACACGTTTATTTACACAGTATATATTTCAATAATAATTCGTTACTTCGACGAATGACAATATGGATAACAAATCTCCGATGTGTGTTCGATGTTCTTCCATCTCGATCTTTATAGCCGAAAATTAAACCAATCAAACGTGCCGATATCAGTACAAAGATATCTCTACTCTCGCGAACGAAACGCTCCTCCTGCAAACATTTTATTCGATTCTCGCTTATAAATAAATAATTCTCTTGCTCTCGCGCGAAGCCTGACAGAGTTTTGACTAGCATTGTTTCGAACAGAATCACGGTAACGTCATTTTCCTGCCGACCATTTTACGCATGAACGAAACGCGATTAATAAGTTTGAGCTACGACAGCATCGCCGCCGTGTTTAGTCTCGTTTACAGTCGTTCACGGTCGACATTTGGTTCGCGACGGATCTCTAGGTTGTCTACGAGGTTCCCTCGATAAAATAGACAAATTATCGCGATTCTATGCTATGACGGGACGGGCGAAAAAAAAAAGAAAGAAAACTCAAGGAGAACTCAAGGATATTTATGAATGCGTACACTGCGTGCCGAACAAGAGAGTAGAAAGGGGGATACCCGAGAAAGAAGGAGGCAGAGAGACGAAGGGAAGAAAGGCCGAAGAGAAAAGAATCAAGACGCAGGGAGCATAGAAAGAGAAAAAAAACGACCTACTGAAAAGCGTTTCCAAATCGTTCCACGGCAACAACGACAGAAAAATGCATTCGAGGAAAGCTCACTACGGGCCGATCAGATTAAGTAAAACACGTTCCACCAGCAAGTTCCGTTTTCGTTCATTCGGTTTCTTCGACTTCTCACTATTCAGTTACGAATGACTAGTTCTCCTCGCTCCTGTCGCAAAATCGTTTCCAAAATGCAGCGAAAAGTCGCGCGATTCTGAGCAGACAGATTCCGCTTCCAAAAAGAAACTAATAGGCTGTTTCCCATTAAGCCGAAATTGAACAGCCGTTCGTTTATGATAATCGAATCTAAACGCTTTCGTTGTCTCTTGGACTAGTTCGATATTCGTTGGTTCGATGATTTTGATTTGCGCCAAGATTTCGTAGATGGTATCGATTAGATGTTCGACGCGATCATTTTGCTTTTCATTGTAATGGACCAGTGAAACCAGTGAGTATGTGAATCGTGATTACAGCCGATCGCGAAGTTAGAGGCCCAATGTTCCACCACCTTCGTATTAGATTGCGTTTTGGTTTATGCTTTTGTTTTTAAATCCCTTCTCGACCATTATTAAAGAGGCGCGTATACTGATCGTCTGTTACCTGGCACCTGCAACGTCGCCGAAGTCACTGTCGAACCTAAGCTGTTCGTTGCGGTGCACGCGTAAATGCCAGCGTCCTCTGAAACAATTAATTAGAGGTTAGTTGTGATAATAACAACATTTTCATTGCAGATATATTGCCGACTGCATTGCAAAATCTATTGGAACGGTCTGTACAGTTCCAGGTTAAACTTCACCTTACGCGACACCAAAAATTTTCGACTCTTTTTTTTTATGTAATCCTAGAGATTTTCAGGATAAAATGCTGAAAATCCAAGTTTGAACGTTAGGACTTCACCGGTTCAAAAATCATACGTTTTTAAAGTTGAACGATTTTCTAATGGTCGTCTAAAGGGCGTAATGTTCATCCTAAAAACTCGTATATTAATTCAGTCATTTTGTTAAAATTTAATGTTGCTATTAGGTTGTAACTGTATCGATGCTAGAGATGCGCACCATTCAAAATATGTTTCATTGACAAAGTTTGTTTCAAATAAATACTATTTTTCTCGTGATGCTATTAACACTTGGAAATTATTATAAACATGTTCAAAACTCTTGGAAATGATAGTGGTGCTATAGTTTCGCTGCACAGTGTAGTTATTTATCATTATTTCTTTAATGATCCTAATTTCGCCGCTTTAAAACACATTACCTTCATAACATTACTACACAATAAAACTTAATAGGCTCTTCTAAAATTTAATAGACTCTTGTATTATCTTTGTTTGTCTATTTATCAGACAATTTATTTTTAATCGATTATATCTACATACCTGGATAGGCTCGCACTATAGTCAGACGACAAACGCCGTTTCTATAGTGGATTTCATAGCTCGAAGAATTCTCGACGATTCTACCGTCCTTTGACCAAAGGATATTAGGCTGTGGTTCAGCTTGAACGATGCACTCAAATCTTGCTGTTTGTCCGCTCACAACGGCGATGTCTCTCAGTGGCTGTAGTTAAAATTTACAAAAATTATAAATTAGAATAGCAATTGACGATTGTATACGGGTAGTCCCAAAATTAGTTAAACGACAACATTTTTTTGAACGCGAATTTCATTATTGCAACGATTTACATTAGAGTAAATTACATTAGAATTACATCAAAATGGCTTCTGAAATAAATTATTTATTATTCGGCGACCAAAAAGAAATTTAGTCGTTTAATGGTGTGTTAATCTGTATTATTTGGGAAATTTATTATAAATAGAAAAAGTTATGACTGAACCAAGTGCTTTGACACTTAAATTTAAAATATTTTAAAAAGTGGAGTTAATCGATTTGACCTGTGAACGGCTCAATTACAAAGAGTTATTCTGTTTTAAAGGGCGTACGAATACTTATATGGTATCTATCCTGTAAGAACAGAAGTTGGTGTAATTGAAATTATACAACGTGAAGATACATTACCGTGATGAAAAGGGGAGCCTTCTTCGGTAGTATTTCGAGATAAGGTTGAATCACTTCTTTGCTCGAAGTCACTCCATTAGTTGTCGGCCACGGTGATCCTAGAATAATCATCTCGATTTAACTCGAGCCTCTTTAAACATTTGTGTACGTTTGTATTACACTTGGCAGAATAGAAATGTTTGTTTCTCCTCATAAGAAATTGCAAATTTTTAACGTATTAATCAGAACAGAAGTCAGTAACCGTGGCGCAAACAGTGGTAGTGACAAATTCAGGAGAGAAAGATGTGTAATATCCCTGTGGAATCAAAATGGAAGAACAGAAAATCGAAATTCGAGAGAACAAGGTTGCTGGAGAGAGAACTCGATGAAAATTATTTATCTGATCACAGCAAATCAAAATAGAGGGTGCAAATGCATCATAAAATTCAAAGGTGTAAGAAGCAGAGGATTAACACTCTTCTTTAGGGTAATTACAATAAAGCAAGTCGAGTTCAAAATATTTCCAAACTCGATTCTTCGTTCTATTAATGCAAATAAAAGTCATTTGTGCAATAAACTTAACGAGTTATCGAAATTGAACAGATGTATTGAGCGCCTCATTTGTAAGAATTAAAGGCGTATTTCCTGTCTCAATAAAATATGTGAAGTGTTAACGAATAATTACTTTGTAAATGTACGGCAAGTAATTTGCTACATCAATTACTGGTGCCACATTGTCACATACAGTGAGCCACGAAAGTATTTGAACGCACTTTAAAACAATATAACTTTTTTATAATTGTACCAAACGACCTGATGTCTTGTAAGCAATTAGAAGCATTGGTTTACTAAATGATTTGCAAAAAAGATTTTCCAAAAATTACAATTTACAAGATTGCATGCAAAAATGAAAAGAGCATTTTTTAAAACTTTTTTATTTGGCCCTTAATAAAAATTTAAAATATATGTTTTGTAAGATCTATGTTAATTATACACATCCTGAAAGTTTCATCGAAATCGATTAACATACCCAAGAGCTACTTAAATGTGGTGAAAATCATATTTTTCGCGACTTTTGGTCAGTTTCTGCTTAAAAATCCACAGATTCTTACATCTTTCGATGCGTGTCGTTTTCTCCTCTGTCAACCGATTTCGATGAAATTTTTAGCATGTGTACCATATAACTAACATACACCTACAAAACACATATTTAAAATTTTTATTACGGGCACTAATACGAAAGTTATAAATGGTATCTCTTTTACTTTCTCATGTAATTCTTAACAATTGCAATTTTCTTCAAAATCTTTTTTGCATGTCATTTGGTAAATCAATTCTTCTAATTGCTCAAAAAAAAGTCAGGTCGTTTGTTCCGATCATAAAATGGTTATACGATAGTGTACCTAAAATAGGCGAATAACGTTAAAATATTGATTATAATCCGCAGTACTTGATCCGCAGTACTTGACTGAAAAATAGTTACAAACTTTACAATTTAATACGCTCCTCTTTATGGACAAATTTTGCACTCAAAACATCCGTTTCAGCAAAAACCGTATACAGTACAAAAAGTAGAAATGTCAAGCTTTCAAATGGTTGATTTTTCATCAAATTTGGATAAATTTTAGCAAAGTTACAGCTGTGGCCGCTGAAATCGAGCATACAGCCTACTGTGCACTGCTTCGAAATGTCTTACTTTCAGCTGCCAATCATAACTTTTAGTAGACAGAGTCACCCAAAGCGAGATAAGTGGCTAGAGACGTAAGCCAGAGGTCGGCGAGAAGTGCTCATTTCGGCTGGAAAAGAGGGGCGTAGCCCTCGAAAATCGGCCGAAATGAGCACTTCTAGCCGACCTGGGACGTAAGCCGACGAAAACAGAAGAAGTAACGTTCAAATCGGTGCGAACGGTCGCAGAAGCAGGTGAGTACCTGCGGAGTCGACGTTGCTGGGTGGTCCAGTGGCACTACTGTATCGGGGAGAAAGGCTCGGTAAGCTTGGACTCAGGGAAAGCGGACTAGGCGTCGTGTGATCCCATCTGGACGGCGATGGTGAGCAGGGTATAACAAGGCTAGGTGCCGTCATCGTGGTCCCTCCGTCGGTCGTGTGCCTTTTTCTCGCGTTTCTGATGTCCTCCGCTTCCGAGAACTCGCTCTCCGACGTCGGCTCCCATTTCACGGTCTTCGAAGTGCCGAACTTGCTCGTCGGTTTCCCGGATCGGTTCGAGGAGGTCGTTGTACCGGTCCTCTTCGCGAAGCCGTTCTCCTTTCTCGTGGTGAACTCGTGGACGATCGGCACCTCGATGTCGCTGCCGCGTCTCTGGCCTTGTATCGTTCTGTTCGTGCTGCTCACCGTTTTCTTGCCCTCGCCAGGCAACACAATGCCGAACTCGTACCCGAAGTCGTACTTGAAGTATATCAGCCCGGTGTCCGGGTCGATTTGCTTCGTCCCTGCGGTTGTCATTGCGCGCAGATGTTTATTATGTCCGATATCGCCTAGCATTTGGTGACTTTAACTTCCATTTCACACGTTTTTACCGTTGAATTTACTATTCTCTTCATCTCATTATTTTATTATTCTCGTTGATGTGAAACCCGATGCTACTTCGACCGACTTAATCAACATATTTTCAGTAATATATGTAGCTTCGATGTTTCATGAATCGTGTTATAGTCAAATGTGTATGTGTTTCGAGATTGATATTCTTGAATAAAGGGACATGAAGCTTGCATATAGAGTCTGCGACCTCTTAATTAATTATTTGTTAAATTGTTTTTCTTTGCAGAATCTTTGAATATGATCAGCACGAGTAAAAGATTTGGAATATATTGCAATTCTGAAGAGTATGCAGTTCGATAATCAACTTTTTTAATAAAATAATATAAATCAATATAATGCAGTCAATCTCAATCGATCGTAGCGATATAAATATTAATATTAACGAAAATTCAGTCATGGACCAGTATGCTAAGCTAAACATTACATATATTTCCTATGAAATTACCATTGAATTTTTTTGAAACTGTTCGTAAGAATAAATAATATACACATAGAAAAAAAAGAAAACAATAAATAAATAAGATTATAAATATACAACAAAATATAATCTAAAATAAAAGAATGTATTAGTAATAATATCTGTAAATTTTTTCTCAATTACGAAAATATAATTTAACATTCTGCTGTAATATTTTTAAAAATTGACATTCATATTGTAGTACAGTTATCCTTAAAAATCAACGTAACCGTGCTAAATTTTTAATATTCGGAAAAAAGCAAAGATCAGTCATTAACTAATTTGTTATGTATTTACGCATGTAATAAAGTAAATAGAATTTGTTATTACAATAATCATAGTAGATTTTCTAAATAAGAATGTGCTTATCTTGGTTGTGTAGCAAATTTCTTCTCTTACAAATTAGTTTCTGTATCGTTCATCTAATACACGAATCAATGCCTGTAGAATGTGAAAGATCCTTGCTTTTTTAAATATTTAAAATTTATCAAGCATACGTATACTCTTGTGACTGGCGTGTTCCTTTAAAAAATAATCTCAATATAGAAATATAAGGGGACATTCTTCTGTGAATATTGCAAGAAACAATTTTCACGAATCTGTTTCAATTCATGGTACATCCAACGTTATAATTTTGTAAATTTTATATAGTTACTTTTTCACAATAAATTGCTCCTCAGTTTTGCCTTGTCTACAAAAAAGGATTCAGCATTGAATAACAAAATATCACCCTCGAACACTCATGACCAAATACTTTGAAATTTTGATTGACTTTCGTCTGGTTCCTCTTCCCTTTTATATTAGACAATTATGCAAACAGAATCAAATTTCGTAATGTGCAATTTACCTATTCGACATTTTACCAATTTTCGATACAAATTATTTATTTTGGTTTGGGAAACAACAGTAAACATTATAATTAAGAATTATCCTCATTTGCATAAACCATTATTATGTATTTTTATGTTTATTTGTCATTAGAACTACCAATTGATGTATCTACATTATTTTATAATAATGACATAACTGAATTTAATTATTTCCATATAACTATATCATATAAAGGTTTCTCGTGGAAACGTATTTATAATTTCTGTACTTGTAAAGCTCAAGTACAAGTTATTTGTTGTACTTGTTCAAGTTTCGTGTGATTTTTATTGTAATATGTGGGTTAAACTTCACCTGAGGAAACCAGGAACTGTTAACTTTTTCTTTTATATAAATCTGTAAATTGTTTTTTTACGAGAAAATGTCGAATATCCAAGTTTTCCAAGTATTTGTTTTCTATTGTTATATGTGTTTGAATAAAGTCGTGCAGACCTATTCGGTAGTTCTAGTGATTGACAACGTTAGGCGTACCATAAATATGGAAAGAATTCCTGAGAATTGTAGAATTCAGCAAGATTTACAGAATAATAGCCCCTTAGGTTCCTTATGCAAGCTTCGAGATGTACTGTTGTTAAATCGATTACCGTGTTCCGAGACTCGTTTTTCCTCTCTGTACGTTCTTGGCTCGTCAGCATCGGCGGATCGGCTGTCGGCCGGATGTTTCAGGATCGGCTTGCCCTGCTTCAGATCCGACTGGATGTCGCTGACGAATTTCTCGGTTTTCGACTTGAAGCTGCTGGTCATGTCGCTCATGTGACGCGACGCGACGTCTGCGGATGTTTCAGATTTTTCGTGTTACGGGAGAAGAGAGCGATCTTGCCAGCGTATTCGAGCAAGCGAAGGAAAAGAATGAGACAGAGAGAAAGAGACACAGAGAAAGTTAATCGTGAAAAGACGATGCAAATGTGGCGACCATTAAAGTGAAAATGCGTCGAAGAATGGAATAGAAACAGAGAGACAGCCCGAAAGAACGCGATATACCTACATCTTGAAAATATAATCGATAACAGACATTTCCCGACGTCGATCTATATCAGGGCTGGGCATTTTTGTTTCAATTGAGATGAGACCGTTCCCACCATAGCGCCCATTGTCCCCCACCAGCATCCGTCGTTACTATGAAGGAAGGACGCGCTTCAGGCCTCGTGCATCGGAGCCACGAGCAGCACCACCGAAAGGAAGCTTGGTGGGGGAAGTAAGCGTTTGAGGGGCCCCAACAGTGCCCAGCACTGATCTACATCGGAATGTGCCCGAAGCGTCCCTCGAAAACGTAATTATAATAATCGAAAAATGGGCACTGGCTCTGACTGCGATGAATTAGTAGAGAAAAAATCTCTTTTTCTCACGTCATTTGCCCCGTTTACTACAACACGTTGCCCCCTGGGGCAATCCAGAGCGCTCCAACAGTAGAGAGCTCGTTGCTCGTGTCTGTTCAGCTTATCGAACAATGTACACTAGTGGACAAAATTAAACAACATCCCGAAAATAATTGGGACAAGGACTTTCTATCGTATTTTTATTAAATAACATTGTACGTGAAAAACAGGGCCATTTATTTGTAACTAACAGGAACATTGGAGTCGTTATAGAGAGAGATCTCTTTCCGGAAAAGGACTGTTTACTTAACTATGTTATGATTTGTTTCCAAAAATGCT
This sequence comes from Lasioglossum oenotherae, assembly GCA_028455765.1. Taxonomy (NCBI): domain Eukaryota; kingdom Metazoa; phylum Arthropoda; class Insecta; order Hymenoptera; family Halictidae; genus Lasioglossum; species Lasioglossum oenotherae. The sequence continues at coordinate 14,277,333 of CM052294.1, read as the reverse complement.
CAAATTATCCGGGACTTGCCCCCAACGAAGATGGCAAATAAAATGATATAATTTTTGTCTAGTATTTTTTCATAACAACGAAAGCGAAACGTTATTTTACTCGAAATACCATGTGGGTGGCTTACACCACTATGATTCTCAGCCCGCCATTTATCAGACTCTATTTGAAATGTTCATCGCGAGTCTAACTCGTTATTGCACAACGCGGGGTTAAGCTGTTATTCCTGTAATTTTCAGGACGTCTTACAATTTCTTCCACCAGTGTACAAACTCTAAAAACCTCATATACATTGAACTGGATTCAATAAACAACAGATCCCCTACATTCCTCCACGTCGTCTAACGGTCCCGAATCCTTCTCAAATCCCTCCGACAAGTAGCAAAAGCTGTCGCCGACAACTAAGCATGCGCAACAGAGACATTGACGAGATTCTTACGATTGGCAGCCTTCTTCACGTCGGTCCTCGAAATGAATCCAAACTCTGGCGGCGATCCAGGCTTCAATTCCTCCTGCTTGGAGTCGAAGTCCCTCTTGATTCTCATCTCGGACTCGGTCTTTCTGCGACTTTCGTCTCTGAGCTGGGTCATCGAGGTCTGTTTCTTGAGGACAGGCGGTCCCCTGTCGAACTCCATCGGCGACACCACGTGTTCCTGTCGGACAGGCGCGCTAGAAGACCTGGGCGACTTGATGGCAGGTGGCTGGACCTTTCTGTATCTTGGTTCCTCGGTGTCGCTGTCCGGCGGGGCCCATTTCGGCTTGATCCTGGTGTCGATGTCGCTCTCGTAGTCGGATTCCCTTAACTGACCCTGCACGAACTTCTTTGGTACCGGCACCTTGTACTGAGGCCTGTGTTTTTGAGCCTCGAAGCTGCTAAAATCTGGAGCGGCTTTCTGACCGTCGCCGAACTTGATCACCCTGCTGGTCTGCTCCATGGTGACGATCCTCCTGCTATTCTCCGTGGACTCGTCCATCCTCACCGTCTTCTTCGTCTCCGTGCCGATAGCGTTGTGGAACGGCACCCCAGATCTGGCTTCGTAGTACTGAGGTTGTGGCTGAGGTGGAGGTGGAGGTTGAGGTTGCAGTGGCGGTGGAGCGTATGCTAGCTCCGGAGGAGAACCAGGCAAGAGGACCGTCTTCGGGGTGGTCGGCCGCTTTTCCTCCTTTCTCGACAGCTCCTTCGATCTCTGTTCGCGCGTCGAGATCTCTTCGATCAGCAACGACTCCTTCGGCTTTCCTATCGGGAGAAAAGAGTCCCCGGTTGACCTCGGACGAGAGAAGACGAAGAAAGCGGACAGAGATTGCACCTGGTGCTCGACCGGTTTCACACGACGTTGCCGTGATCTCGAATCTCAATGGCCGACGTGATCTCTTTGATTTCGACGAGCTTGGACATTGCTATCGGTGGACGATCGCGGGACCCGCGATTTTTCGGAAGGGTTTTACGATCTTTGTGCTTTTCCTTTTTTTTCGTTTTGTGTACTGTTTTTTGAGAACGAAGGTGAAACCAGCGTGATATAGTGACCAAGAAGAGAGTAGGCGATACATGTAGAAGAAGGAGGCGGGTTAGCCACGAGCTGGTGGAGGGTGAAGATATCAAGCGGGGAGATTGTAGTACGTACTTCGAGTGGCCGAGAAGAATAGAGAGAAGCAAGCGAAGCAGGAAGAGAGGAGAACTTGTCTTGCGAGGTAAACAACGAGAAGGGAAGAAAGCTTGCCAGGAGGACTACTTGTTGTAAGCTGGAAAAAAGTCGAAAAAGAATGAGACCCATTGACACAGCCTGTACCATTGTGTTCTATCGACAATCTTGGATAGCTTTTCTCTTCGCGTAAACGCGAATTTAGACTTTTCGTTTTGGATGTACCATACGTTCCGAATGATTCGTCTACAAAGAAAGGTGTAAAGATTGTTTTCATCCAAAGCGGTTAGCGAACGAAGATCAGTTTCTATGTTTGAAGAATTGCCTGGATGATTCGCTCACAATGGAACAGAGAAACGACAGTGATAAACCTGTCCAAACGTTTTAATAAACTATGGGGCCTCTATTACCCGAACCGATGATAACCGAACTATCGAATAGTTCTCTTAAACAGTTCAACCTGAATCGGTCCACATACAACACGATATACTGTACAAATTCGTGAACATTTTTTATCTGACACTGTAACCAGGTAATTGTTCTGTTTAGTTCGGATAATCGAGGTTCTACTGTACATACACACAGACAAGATAATATATCCATCATCGACGAGTTTGACATGTTTCTTTTTTTTCTAATATTTGATGACACTCTGTGACTAGTGTAAATAAGAAGTATAAATATCATCCGCGATGTACATCCAAGTAAAGAAGTATAAATTCGCTTTAACTTTAGTTATGATAGATTGTTTACGAGACCCATCGACCGTTAGGTTTGTATAGTAGAACTTCATTTATTGGCACTAACGTCATTTTAAAATTTCAGCGCACATCATTTCTTTCGTTATATGTGGAATTAATGTAGTACATATTCGAATGTATTCGCAAACGTGATTTTTTCGGTATTTTTTCTAATCTACATTATACATCACTGTTTCAGAAAACATGTTTTCTGTGTACTTGGCCAAACGAGTTAATGTAATTTGTTTCTCAATCTGTGCACCACAAACTATTCATTTTACTATTATATTATAAAGTATTAGATTTAAATACGTTGAAATAGAATTAATTGAACAAGGATTACGAAATTATTTTCGCAATATTTTGGAATATTTGGAATATAACCTATTGAACGTGCATTCCAATAATTATGAAAAATCGTAAGCAACGAAGAGTTTTGTAAAGGTCTAATTTATTGAGAATCGTAAATACCTGGACCAGCGAGATTAGGTTTCACGGGTCTGAAAGTCTGATCGTCGCTTTCGTAGCCTCGGGGTTTCCAAAGGGGTGGTATTCTGCCATCATAATCGCTCTCGTAGTCGCTTTCACGAAATTCATTCTTCACGAATTTCGAAGGACTCGGAGAAGGCGGGAAAATCTTTTTTTGATGTCTCGAATTTTTTCTGCGACTGGTCCGTGGAATAAACAGTTTCCTACAAAAAGATAAAACATTTTGTTTAAATAATTTCACGATTTATTGCAACGCTTCGGTGACACAGAATCTTTAACAACAAATACTATTACTAAAAATATCGTCTATAATAAATATTCAGTGGGCTGGAAATTGAATAAAAATTCAATTTCATGCGACTAATCTAATTTGGCAAAGTATGTTATAAAAATATTCATCAGCGTTCCTTACTAAAATTATATTTTTAATATAATCAGACCTAGGCATTGTAATAATCAAATGCATACCAACTCCTGACCAGATTATGAAATTTAACGCAAATCATGTTTTTGTAGGTTGATGAAACGAATTAATTCATTAAATTAAAAATTAAATGAAAGAGCACCCCATTCTATGAAATTGTGCATTGCAAACTTTCTTAAAAAAATGTAATACAACAGACGTGATATTCAATGATGAAGAGAATTAAAACGCACAATTTAAAAACCAATATTCACGTATCATTAACGCGATCTAAACTGGAATTCCTTTCCCCATATTATTTCCAAAATAAAAATAATAAAATACATGAACTAGTAATTTCATCTAACATATCACACACCTATCTTGAACTCAGGTTTGCATTCGACAAATTCTTTAAACACAAACAGAACATGGATTAATTCTATTAATCATATATTAATCTAAATGGGCAACTGTCAACCATGGTCTCTGCATCCTGCTAAAAAAACCAGACACAGTTCACAGGAACCATGCGTGAAAACGTACATTAGAAATCAACCTAGAAATCAGCAAGGTACAATTATAGCTCATAAGTCACTCTGAGGGTTAGTTATAGCAGCACACAACGAAAGCGAAGTCACACACGCTGCCGAACCTTCGTGGACATGAATCTCGACGGAGAACTGCCGGAGGAGCTGTAGCTCTTCTCCAAGAAGCAGCTGTGTTGCTGATATGGGCCGGGTTGCTGTGCAGGCTTAGCAACCGGTGCAACTGGCGCAGGAGCAAAGGACTGCATCTTCTGCTGTTGCTGACGGCTGTCGTAGCTCTTGCTTTCGAAGAACTCCGACCGGCTTTCCGAGTAAGAGGATCTTGTCTCCATGTGGGAGCTAGTAGAGGAGGACTCGTGTTTTCCAAAAGTCTTCTGCATCGACGCGACAGAACTCTTCTGTTGGAAAGGTTCATCAGTGTCAGCCATGTACCCGCTTTCCTGCTGGAACGTCTTCACTTTGAACTTCGGGGACTCCGGTTTCTTGACTGTGGGACTTTTAGGCGTTGGACTTTTCATGGCCGGTTGAACGTAGATTGGAGGAGAACCAGGCTTCAGCTCTATCGGAGCTGGCTGGACCACTTGGAACTTTTGTTGTTGTTGCTGCTGCTGTTTGAACTCCTGCTTCTTCACGGTGGTCTGCCTCCTGCACGTTTCCTGCTCCTTACTGATCATCGACGATGACAGAGTTGGTGCCGGTGGTACCTCGAATTTAGAAGGGGGGCAGAGGTTCAGGCTCGGTGGATCGTGGTCTGGTTGGCTGTTTAAGCACTGGGGGCTGAACTCTTCTGTAACGTGGCTCCTCGGTGTCGCTCTCGTAGGGCCTCCACTTCGCCTTCAGATGACCGTCTATATCTGATTCGTAGTCGCTTTCCTGAGTGAAGGCACCTTTGACAAACTTGGTAGGAGCTGGTGGAGGAGCTACCTTCGGCGCCTTCGTCACCTGCGGCGCAGGGACAGGTTTGAATGGGAACGGTTCTAAAGGTTCTGCAGGAACTGGTTGCTTGGCTGGTATAGGTGGGGGAGTCATGCGAACGTCCTTCGGTGGCAGTGCAGGAGGTTCTTCTCGTTTAGGTGCTGGGGAGATCGTCCTCATAGCTGTTGGAACGACCCTCGGTGGTTGATACTCTCGAGACGCTTCGAAACTCTTCTCCATCTTCTCAACCTTCTTCTCCATGACTACCGGCGCTGGTATGTACCCTATCTCCGGGGGCGGACCAGGCTCCAGGATGATCTGACCGGTCGTCGGAATCGGCTCTGGTGGATGGTACACCGGAGGCATTGGTTTCTTCGGTGGTTCAACGCTTCTAACCAAGCCAGGAGCCTTGAGATCGTCAGCGGTTGACCACTTCTTCGAGCTAAACTGCTCGATCTTCTCGGACACCTCTGACTTCTTCACATCGCACTCGCTGGAGTACTTCTCGTACAGGGACTTCTCCTCGATCTTGTTCACCATGTGGTCCACTTTGATCGTCTCGGCGTTATAAATGATCGGCTGGATCTTCGGAGGCGACGGAGCTCTCTTCACGAGCTTCTCTGTCGTCTCCTGCTTCGAGCTCCAGGAGCGTCTCTCCAGACTGCTCGAGGATTCCGTGCTGATCTTCTTGATCCCGCCTTCGGGCGTCTCCTCCACTTCCCGTTTGAATTCCTTCGTCGAGGTTTTGTAGTCTTCCGCGGGCACCTGCCACTCGTGCTTGAACTTGGGGACCGTGTCCTCCTGCGGCGGCCAGGACTTCCTAGAAGAGTCTGCACACTTTTTTGCCCAGGACTTCTCCATCGCCAGCGCGTCCGCCGATGGTCTAGGCGAGGAGGACCTGAGGATTTCCTGATGACTGGAAGCAGCCGAATGACACCTGTACTCGGACAGGTCGGTGGACACGTGCGATCTTGTTTCCACGTCCGACGAGGAGGACCATGGTCTGCTCGGAGACGTTGGCCTCAGACTCGGTACGAAGTCCTTCTTCTCGTGCACGTCTTTCTTCACGCATAGGTCTTCGACTATTTCCTTCCTATCGAGTTCGAACGGTGGTGGTGGCATCGAGAACGTTGGCGCGGGTTTAGGGGGTTCGCTGACCTTCGGAGAGGCTGTCGGGAAGATTTTCACACCGCCGATGGGGGCGTCGATGGGGGACAGGGTCTTCTCGAAGGACTCCTGGAGCTGTTTAGCTTTCACCGACACGTCAGGACGTTTTTTTTTCATCTCCTCCGGCTTCGGCATGTACCCGATCTCTGGCGGTGGTTCTGGTTGAAGGTTGAAGCCGCCCATCAACACCTCGGAGCTCTCTGTCTTGCTCTCCATCTTGGACGTCATCAGAGAGCCTTGAAAGGACGAGGACCCGGAACTGAATGTCTCTTGCACGACTGTTTTCTTCGTCTCCACCGGTGTTGGCTTGTAGCTTTCGTACGGGAAGTCGAACAGCTTGTTGTCCACGCCTCTGGACGGGCCTCCGCCTTGCTCCAATTTAGTGAAGATCTCGTGGACTGCTTTCTTCGAGGTCTGGAACTCTGCCGGTTTCGGCTCCGGCTTCTTTACTTCCTGGAAACTCGTGGTCTTTTCGTAGTTCTTCGTCAGCTTGCCAACCTTCACGTCGTGACCGTCTGTCTCATCCACCAGCTTGATCATCTCTTTCGGCCCCTTCGGCGCTGTCTCCATCGTTGACTCCTTAGTCATTGACTCGAAGAAACTCAGAGCGTCTTTCTTAGCTATTGTTGACGTCTCTATGTTCTCGTTCTGGATCGTCGATTTCTCCTCGATGATCTCGGCCTTTGGTGCTATGGTCTTCTCTTCGCGAATCATTTGTTTCAGCACAGATTCCGTTTCCCTTTTAGGCTCCACCACGGGTGGTGTCTTGTGCTCTAGCTTCATGTGGTACTTTTGCTCGGATTTGGTTTCCGTTTGGTGGGACTCAATGGTGGACGAGATCGTTTCCGAACGAGACATTTCTGGCTTATCGATTTTCTCTACCGTGCGTGTCGTTTGCGACATCGATGAGGATGTCACGCTTGGCGGTGGCTTTATTATGGGACACGGTTGGATCGTTGTAATCGGTGGGTACTCGCTTGTCAGTTTCGTGGAAAATGCTTCGCTCTTCTTTGCATCGGACTAAATGCGATAGAAAGGAATTTAAACTGGGTGTTCTTCGTCGAAAGTACTGTGAATAATTGTAGTTGTTGCGGATTGAAAGTACATATTACAGGGAAGGTTATAATTTTCATGGGATTAGCATATTTTATGTTAACCCTCTGACGGCGGAGTCCGGGCCTACATTGACCCGGAGAATCAAAATCGTCATTCAATTACTCAGTTATCGGTGAATTAATGAAATGAACAGCTCAAAGTATGTATAAGATGTAAAGTAATAAAAAGCAGAACAGTTTTTAACTTAAAACGTTAGATATTCCATAAGAAAGTAATAAAGATTGATTTTAGTCACTATTTTAGATGCCCAAGTAGCTTTTATGCGTTGCTATTACACATTTCGCAAGTGTCGGATACTTTTGAGCGGTAATGTATGTACACTCGTACATTGAAACTTATTATATAGAAAATTATATAGAAATACTTATTAAAATCATAAACGAGCCACAGTCCATTTATAAAGTATTCTGGTATTGTAGTGTTAAATTCATAAAAGAAGAACATAATTACCTGAAGTTGTTTCTTGTCCTGTACATCATAGATAACAGTTTTATGAACTTCTACCATCGTGTCAGGCGTTGGCTCGAAAACAGCAAAATCAGCTATACTTTGCGCCTCTCCACCAGCGTTGGTTGCCCGGACCATATATTTCCCACAATGATGCATCTCGGCTGAATAAATAATGCAAATTGCAATTATATTCCATCAGTTCATTTCAATTTTGATGTTCAACTAATTCGCTCATGTTAAACAATTATTTTTATGACGAAAACGCTATGAAAATTACCTAAACCTGTTGTCAAAAAACAACTAAAAGTATACTCATTCCAATCGTATATGTACATACATCAATTTGTTCAATGCAATCCCACTGTTACAGCAATAACAACATTTGTTGGAAACTGTATCAAGACTTTTGCAATGACCCAATACAGTAAATCCTCTATAAACGCAAAAAGTCTGTACGCGATAAACGCAAAAAATATACCCGCCTCTTTAGTAATCTGATCTCGGCTCGGATATATCGGTGTGCACCGTTACTAATGCGACGCGGAGAGTCGCAGCCGGCGGCACAGTTCCAAGGCCCGATCCTCACAATGTAACACCAATATTCAATCTTTTTTATTATTACTTATTTTTTATGAACCTTTCACCAATATATTTGTGGCATTTTTTCTGATTAAAATAAGACCAAACACGATATAATTTCAACTGTATTCAGTAGTTTAATTGACGATGAACGTTTTGGGCGCAAGGAAGGACAGCGTATGGGAAAGAAAGAGACGCGGAGAGTCGCAGTCGCTGGCACAGTCTAAAGGCCCGTGCGTGGTCTCTCTTTACACTCTTTACACGCGGTGTCCTTCTCTACGTTCAGCTCGGCCTTTGAAGCTAAAAAAAAATTAGCTACGCGTCTACGATAAACGCAAACGAATCCCCCCGAGACTTTTGCGTTTATAGAGGATTTACTGTACTTACTAATTACTAGACTGCGGATCTTAATGCAAAATAAAAATATTCTGCTTTAATTGTGGGAAGCAGAAGTAAAACAAAAATTAATTTTATCCCCTGATGACTTTGTTACATTAAAAACAATATTACAATGTTCTTCAAGTTTTCTAGTCTTTTACTGCTTTATGTTTCACTCAACCAATTTCTTCATAAATTCATAAACATCGGCATTTTACTAATTACGGTTACTACCCTATCCACACACGATGTTGTTTTCATTTCACTCTATTTTTCAATGTTCAATTCACTCAAAAGTTATTCAAATCACTTAAAAACCTACCTTTATCGATGATCAACATATAACAATTTCCTTGTTGCTTAATTCTCAATTCAGGTGGACGTTCCTTGATTGGTATGTCGTCTTTGAACCAGCAAACAGTGGGTTCCGGTGTTCCCGTAATTTCAACTTCCATGTTGACACGATCCCCACGTTTCACCACTTGAGCCTGGAGTCTTCTACCAAATACAGGTGGGAATATCGTTTCTGAAATAATTTTAAAAAATTATCTTCTGTTCTTTCAGTTCTTTCTTTCTTGAGAATCGATAAACGAACGTTCTGTTCAATTATTAACAAATCAAGTTTGTAAGAAGCAATTAAATTTTTCTCGTACTTTTGACAACTAAATCGGCTGTACTGCTGGCTGAACCAACTTCGTTGTTCGCTGTACAGGTATATCGTCCTGCGTCCTTGACATTAACATTCTTTAATTCCAGTCTGATATGATTGTGCGCGTAACTCATCGCCATGCCATCTTTCGACTTGAGCTCTTGTCCATTCTTCGACCATGTGATCGAAGGTTGGGGGTAGCCTATGGAAAATATGTAAAAATTGTCAGAAATGTTATAAGTTCTTGTGGCTGTTCTGTAACAGAGTATGTTTTTTACAAAACAGGAATTTCTCAAATAATCTGCAATGTTTGCAGAATTAAACTACTTAAATATAGATTAGCAAGTCATTAAACTCGGCGGTGAAACATTGTGACGGGAGTTTAGTACGTGGTAAATCATACAGATGTAATAAAACTAGAGAGAAAGAAGGCGCTTGCCAAAAATAAGAGTCAAACACCTTTCGTGTTTCTCTCTGTTCTTTGTTAAGCAAGTTGTGCGGTAACACCACGGAGAAACCATTGCTAACAAACTCTTGGATCAATACTATCGATCTCATTGATCTTTTAGCAATTCTTTAGTAAAAGTAGATTTTCGTTTTCTATTCAACTTTCATTTATTTTATGTATATTTATATTTTATAATATCTATATTTATTTATTTTATTTTCATTGTCTAGTCTTTTGAACTATATTCTACACTGAAGTTTAGTAAAGCTCTGAACGAATGGAATTGACATATAGTATTGCAAATATTAACCTTCAAGGCTAACATAGTGGGTCACCAATGATTCGCCAACTGTAGACAATTAATTTATACGGTGACACGATTGTTTCTTTTTTTAAATACTTAGACTCTCAGTGACTGATAGTTTTGGCAATCGCGCTGACAGCGGGGTCTGTCTGAACTTTAGTGAGTATAAATGTTCTTCAAAATGATTTGGACTGAAATCTATTTCAATTAGGTCATTCCTGAACAGAAAAAGATCAATTACCTTTAAATTCTCTCAGAATCATATGATAAATTTACACGTTTGTACTTATATCGATTTGAATCAATTAATGCATTATTAGAAAATTTTCAAAAGCCATAATTGCAGAAAGATCCGCAGTCTAGTAAGAACAGATTATAGAACGAAAGTAATAAAAACACGAGAATGTATTTCCACTAATATTACGTGACATCAATTTCGAAGTACATAGTATTTGTATGTTCTCACCATCGATGATTCCTTCGAGAATAATATCCGTTCCTTGATCAACAATCATTCCCGTGATCGGTGTCACGAACCTTGGTGCTGTCGATTTTCTAGTCGGTTTTGGTATCTGTGCCGCTTTAATGTCACGTTTGATCCCTTCCTCATCTTGAGACACAACCACTGTCTTCTCCTGTCGAATCTCACCTGGCTGGTCTTGTATGATCTTTTCATGTTCTTCGACTTTGTACGACTGTACAATTAAAATATACCATATATGTATAATTTCTACTTCATTTTTACATTTATTATTGTATTTATTACAACACAATCCACATCTGATCAAATTTCTCTTGTGAGTAATCAAATTATTAGAGCTGCAGCAGAAAAATCCATTTTTCAATCATGCTATGAATAATGTTGTCCACAGTACTGCTAAATGTACATTTTTAATTTTTAAACATCAATGTTTCGTATAAAAAGAATAAGAATTCTGTATAGCTAGGTTCTCTTTGGAAAATTGATTATTTTAACATAAAATTCAGTTTAGGAGTACTATACCTGCTCAACATATCCTGCAGAGTTTAGTTATAAAACCTAATGACACGACTTTAAACTTGCTGTTAAGAATAAAAAAGCTGAAAACATAGTGCAGTAAAGTCTTGGTCTAAGCTTGATCTTAATTTCACCCATTAAGAATATTTAAAATTAATTACACTTGAAAGCATCTCCCTTGAGTTTAGAAGAAGTCACAATGGACAGGAGGGTACAGTGAAGTGCTGTGTAACCGAGTGTTTATTAACCAGAAAATGGCTACGTTGAATATACAATACACATCTACACACAATTTTTAGACATTACCAAGTTAATGAATTGGTAATTACTTTTAAATAAGTATTTGACGAACATTTTTGCAATACATAAAATTTTGAATTTCCTAACAATTAATTTACATTGGATTCAATTTTTTTTTACAAAAACTTACTTGACAATACTTTATTTGTTAACGGTTGAGTTTGATTTTCATGTAAGTGAAATTGATTTGCAGAAGGATGAAATTAATTTGCAAAAGGGTGAAATGGATTTGCAAAACGGTGAAATTAGTTTGCAAAAGGGTGTATTTGACTTGAAAAAGGGCGAATTTGGAGTGCAAAACCAACACCACTCGACTGCTAAGGGTTAATTATGAAAGCACACATACCTGCACAACTGGAGCTGCCCCATTTTCTGACGACGACTGCTCAGTGCTATGGACGGTGGTCTTAACACAAACACTGGTCGGTTCTTGTCCGGACTTGGACAAAGTCGAGGACATTGTCGATGAGATGAACTCTTTTTTCGTTGTCGTATGGGTGGTCGATGATTCGGTGATGGTTTGCGACATCTTGGTCAGCGTTTGGTTTTCACCCCCTGCCTCAGACATCTTCTCCGTGGAGAAGTGTTTGTCACTACTGCTCGCCGCGTGCATTTCTGCGCTGGGCACTGTTTCGACTAGTTCGAGCACCCTCTCAACTTCTGTTGCCCCCTCGAACTCCTTTTTCTTCTCCTCCTCCCTCGACCAGCCACCTAATAACGGTGATTAATCGGGTTATCAATAGATCGATGACTGTTTGCTGGCTGCTAGCCGGGAAAATTTTTTTTGTCTCTCTTGTGTAACTTGTTTTTATTATTAATTTACTATATGGGACGAACCCATTAGACTGACACGATAGGGTAAATAGCAGTGACCATAATTGATATAACTAAAATTCTATAGTTGTGGTATAAGAGTGAAGAGCTTATGCAATTCTGTAAGCCTAATAAAATGGAGCAAAATTTACCATTTTTTTCGCATGTAAAGATACTGTAAAAACGTTTGTTTAATAGTTATAAAATTACATTTAAAAGAAAAACAGGTCCAGTGACGCAATCAATTTTGTAGGAACTGAAGTTAGGTTTTCATAGAATAAATCAACTTCTGCTTCACGAAAAAGATTCTAAAATTTTAGACTTACAATGTATATATCTTATCTTTTCATATGGATTTCACATGAAACCTTTGATTGCTCTATTTGTATTTAGTTTGACTTTTCAAGTACTTTTTATAATATATTGTTCGATATCAAAACATCTATTTGAAGAATTAAATTCCTTATAAATCCCTTAGTACCTAGAATTTGATATGCATTGAACGACTATATTTGTTTTCCTTCGATGAAGTAGGCGGTGTGCTTGAATTCGAATTCCACTCGTTCCTCGTTTATTAGTCCAAGCTTCGAATAAAACGACGTTCAAAATGGCGAGGGAACCTTGACGATTAAATATCATGCTCGCGCGAAGAGTTATATTTAATATTTACGTTATCATTTAATTCTTACGAAATTCCTACATTTCTTTTAAAAATTGATATTGGTCACAATTACCAAGAAAAAAGTAAAGGTCATGATTTTTACATTTTTTTATCTCTGTCTATAATGAAAATTTAAAATATGACTTTTATAAATCTAAGTAATTTATATAGATGTACCAAGTTTCATCAAAATCGGTTGGCACATTAAAAAAAGATAGTTCCACATAAAACCAAGTTATATAGACTGCGGATCGATTTATTTCTTCGAATGACAGATTAATTAATAGATGGCCCGTTTAATCGATGTGACGCTAGAATAGGATCGGTGAATCCGGAATTAGAATTCGCGCGGATGGTGTAATCGTCTTCGAGATTCCGCGATTGTTCGGCTCTGAACTACAGGTGTATGAACAGCTTATTGTATAGGGTGTAAAGAAATTTACACCCTGGTTGTTTATGCATTTTCCAATTTTTACAGACAAATTTTTAAGAAAGTGGAATGAAATAAAATTCTATTTTTAATAAGAACAGTCTTTGTAGATCTAACAAATGAAAATTCTATCGAATTTTATATTCTAGCCTTTTCTGAACATTTTTATAAGCCATAAATGCGTAAATATCCGCTGTCTACACCCTTGGTATGGTGGAAATTGATGTAAGAAAGCTACCGCAAAATTAATTTCAAGGTCGAAAGGTCAACAATTTATTATTGCGTTATATGAAAATTGCGAAAGAAACTACGGGCGCAAATTCAACAGTTCTCGTAAAAAATATGATAAAGTTTTTTCATTATCAAACTCATTTTATTTATTTTATATTTTCAAAGAAATAATTTCCAACGACTTCATCGATAACACGTTGTACATATAAACTCCATCGGACTGAGAAATTAAAATATAGTATAAGTAAAATTAGTTCGATAATGAAACAATCTTACCAGAATTTTTTAAGACAACGACAGAGTTTTGACCGATATGGTTCCTTTTGCACTTTTTCTCCTTGGAATGAATAGAATACGATGCAATAAAAACGATTGACCTTTTGACCCTGACATTCAAGGTCAAAGTTAATTTTGCGGCACCTTTCTTACATCAATTTCTATTCTATAATATAATCAATTTCTACTCTATGATTCCATCTATGTGATAGCTGTACATAAATATTTATAAAATTTATATGTATACTTATGGCTATCATAAAATAAGGATTGTCTGTGTCAATTATACGAAATAGAAGACAAATGAAATTGTCATTCGTTCTTCAACCATTTCATCAAGTTGGAAATGATACATTTTTATTTCGAAATTCTTTTATCCCTTTTACTATATTAAATTCCATGCATAGAATTATTTTATCATGCTAGGATATTTTCTCTGGCGAAATATTAAACATTGCAATTAGTGAATAAGTTATTCCGCATACTTCTGTTTACTAGACTGAAAAATCATTCAGTGTACTACATAATTCCTATTATTTATGAATATGAATATGTTATGGACATTTTAATATACTTCATATAGTCACGCTTCGAAGCACGAAATTGTTATTTGAAACTCCGGGAGCTGGACAATGTTATTCTTAGTGTTTATAGAATCAGTAAAATTGTTTCTTCGATGAAAATATATAATTTAAGACAATCAAAACATTAGAAAAATTTACACATATTTTTATATTATTTTCGATCTATTAGACATGTTGTGAAAGAACATAATTTTCTGTTTCACTCCAGTTTGTTACAATTCAGCTAGACGATTTGTATTTTGCATAAAGATCCGCTGTTAAACACTTTGTTTCTTTACGAAATCGTGTCACTCTTCAAACGTTTGAACGGAAGCGTACGTTTCGCAATCGCCGCGAAGAAAGATGCTATTACAAACTTTCCTAAAAATACCCAGTAATTCATCTAGAGAACGCTCATACGAATCCCCTACTTTATAATAATCGAAAGAAGTCGCATTCTTTGGCCGACATTCAAATTTTCGGGGATTCATCTGGGCATATCTAGATCGCGAAACTTGCAGCAACCTGTCCCGAATTTCCGAGCGAATTCGCGATACATCCAACCGGATGACCGTTGAGCGAAATATCCTGTGAGCGCGAAACCGAGAACAGTTTTTCCAGGAAACTGGTTACGAGATCCCTAAACTTTATGGGACACGACGGATCGTAAAAGTTAACACTTTACCCACCGGAAGCCCATTAATAGACTTTTTAATGACTGAATTGTATGTAAAAAATCTGAATAATTTTCTTTTAAATAATAATTTCAGAAGTAGGTGTTACACTATATTGAGTCTGAAAATTGATTAAATAATAAATGATATTGCTGTCGCTTTTAAACAATTTATTGAAAAATTATCAGCTGTTGATCTTTCATTCTTAAAATGCCATTAAAATATTTCCGACAAGTAAAGTGTTAATTGAATTAGAAATGAAATCACTTGTCGCTTCTCTGAACAATTTTTCGATAAATTTTCAACGACTGATTTTTTATTTTAAAGAGCCTATTAGACAAATTACCAGTACTAAAAGTGTTAAGTTTGGAGGTGTTGGTGTCGAGGTGTCGATGAAAGAGACCGAGAGCCTTTCGACTGCCTAACGAAATAGTTTGTCTATAATCGACGACAGAAATAGTGTCGTTCGCCTAACCGCAACGGAAATCGAGCACTGGGGCGCAATTTATAAGTCGAACGCGATCTAGCCGAGATTGCGGTCGCTTAGCGCGAAATTTAGTGGCCCCTTCATACATTGCGAATAAACGGAATAGCAAATATTTTAGATAGAACTGAATTTTTTAGCAATTTCCTAGCTATGTTTAAGCAATTTCAATTACTCTAGCACTTAAACGTACAATAATAGCGAATCTAATTGCAGGTAATTAGTGGAGAATAAATTTCATATAACGTTTGACTTTTCTCTTTATTTGAACTCTTTTTCTATTGTTCCATAAAGTGATATTTTATCTGATTTCGTTGTTTTATTTAGTTTGTATATTTAAATTAATATAGTTCCAGTCTCATTTAAATATTAATAGAGGATAAATTTCGTGTATAGTTTGATTGTTTCTTCATCTGAACTCTTTTTCTGTTTTTCATAGAATGATATTTTATTGCGTTGTTTCATTTGGTTTGTATATTTAAATTTGACATAGTTTTTCAATGTCTTTTAAATAATAGTAGAGAATAAATTGAGTGTGTCGTTTGATTTTTTTCTTCATCTGAACACTTTTTCTGTTTCTTCATGGAATGATATAATATTTGATTGCGTTGTTTTATCTAGTTTGTATATTTAAATTGATATAGTTTTTTCAATGTCTTTTAAATATTAGTAGAATTGATGTGTCGTTTGAATTTTTCTTTATTTAAATTCTTTTTCCATGTTCCCATGAAATAATATTTTATCTTATTTCGTTGTTTTATCTAGTTTGTATATTTAAATTGATATAGTTTCAATGTCTTTTCAATTAGAAAAAAAGAATAATAGTGTGCACAATAAAATAACAAAATGAAATTCTTGAATAATTTATATTTTCTAACACATTCTGTATTAATTACTGTCGGGTCAAACAAACAGCTACGAAACCGAGTAACACAGACAACAATGAAATCATAACACAATGGAACCTAATCTAGCAACGAAGAAATATTAACGAACCACCTGCATCTTTCCGTCACATTACCGTTACTAATCTCCCGTACTATTACCACATCCGACAACACGTCTGCCTATCAAACATAAACTACCACATCCCCAAGCACTGGCACTTTCCAGAAAAAAGGCAAAAATACTCTGAACAAAAATACTTTTAAACGAACCATACACTTTACTCAAACCTCGACGGTGAAAACGAAAATGTTAAATAACATTTTACACTTTCAACAATTGCTTAACTGTATCACTTCGTCGGAGTTGCGAGAATAAAAATCAAAGAAATTCCAATCGGATGTAGAAACGCAGAAAACTGTCGGTTCGGCTGGAGAAAAGTGTACGACCGACTAGATTACCTCGAAAGGGGAAGAAGGATCAACTGGTTGATCTCGATGTCCCAACGATGACAGGAGGCAAGGACGATTTAAGGGTCACTCGATGATTATTCGTTTCCGACTCGGCGAGATACGACTCGGTAGGAGCGAGGCTCCCCGAAGAAGACGCGCTTAAATTCCCTGGGTTAGCGACTCTGGACTAGGCTACGTGCTGGGTATTCGTGCCGACAAAAATAACGTGGTTTCAGAGTGTGTGCATCGGCCGAAAGAGAGAAAGAGCAAGCGAGGCGAGCTTCTCTCAACACCGCGATACACACGGAACAGTCGGTCAAGCTTGCTAGAACACGGGAAACGCGGAACTGACCTATCGTGAAGGATGGAACCCGACAGGATTGGCAGGTCCGAGTCACCACCATCATGTCCAAGGGTCATCGTCTATGTCTATCTGACTGACCTGCGATATCGCTCCTACCCAAGGGTTATTCCGAATGACGAGTACTTATTCAGTTCATTCGTCATTTACAATGAATACATGCCTTTGTACATACTATGTTATATACCTCTCTATTTTTTATATAATGTCATAATAATGTATGCTATATAAACCAAACTAGCTTTACGGCATCAATAATTAATTAATTAATTAATTAATTAATACATGCGCTGGATAATTATAGCGTCACTTATATTTTTGCGATATTCCAACTTTCGAAGAATAAGGAAAGCATGACTGATAACGAATTTCATGTAAGGTGGAGTGGGGTAAGTCCGTCTACGGGGCAAGTCCGTTAATATGAACGAAATTTCTCTAGTTTGTATTTATTAATGCAGTATAAGCTAGTATGAACTATTCTACATGGATACCACCCAAGAATAGAGATGTTTTCCTCGCTTAAATCAACCAATGCCAAACAGTCACGTGCGAGCTACACGTACAACTTTGAGGTTACCCTGAACGTGCAATAGCTTACAAGTTATTAATATTTTATTAATTTTTTACCCCTAGAATTGGGGTGGTATTGAAAGGGTGTAACCGGATAAGATGGCCAAAAGTGTCCCCCAAACAAATTAATTGCAATTTTATCAATATGTTTTTCCACGCCATGTAGTGAACTAACTGATCAAACATTTAAAAAAATCCTAGTCAACTTATCAATTCAGATAAACTTGTCACTTGATTAAAAATTGGTCGGTTTAAGGTAAACTTGTGAATTTATTAAAAATTGTTCGTCTTAAGGTAAACTATTGTCAATTTAGTTAAAACTTGATCGTCTTAAGGCTTAAGGTAAACTTGTGAATTTATTAAAAATTGATATTCTTAAGGTAAATGTGTGAATTTATTAAAAATTCTTTGTCTTGAGGTAAACTCGTCGATATATTAAAAATTGTTCGTCTTAAGGTAAACTTGTGAATTTATTAAACATTTACGTTTTCATCACCTCATCAACCTCATTTAATCGTCCATTGTAATAGAATGTCATACAATTGCAGTATTATGGGTCCATATAGACCCGGCGTTTGCCAAGCGAAGGTTAGAAATGACTTCCCGCCAATGCATACCACACTGCACTATTGCCGGATAAATGTTTTCGCACGGTACGCAGATACACATGTATAGGCACGTACAGGTGGGCGTTAGAAACGTCAGATTTAATTGCCGCGGCTTGTGCACCAACCTAATATTAGTCGTGACTCAAAGTGACTTTTTGCCGGTGAAAGAAGAGAAAAGAGTTTGTTTAGTCGCCCCGGTTAAAAATAAGACCCTCCCGTTCATATAACACCGGGTTCGTGGTAATGGATCACTAAATATTATTTAAACACCGAGACTAAATCTGCAACAAAACGAACCACCAAGCGCAACAACAATGCTACTGTAAAAATAAAATTAAAGAAATAGTAATTTTTCTTTATTTTCGTGGTTTCTCTAGACTATGATTCTGCCGAGTGGTCGGATATTTTTCGGAGAGGAGAGTCATCGATTCACTTATACTCGGAAATGTGTGATCGCTCGCTCGATGAGTAACAAACAAACTGCCAAGAAAGATAGAAATAGAATCTGAACCTTTTAAAAGGCGCTAAGCTTCAAGAAATCCCATCAAACGATCGATCGTTAACCCTTTTATTTTTTTGTTTCCTCTAAATGGTTAGATGACAATATGTGGTGTCTTTGAGGGGCAATATCGAATATATTCGACATCCACAAGCCAGGTGGGACATCTCAAGTGTTAAAAAATTACCGAAAAGTACCTCCGTGATTTTCTGGTTACTGATTCTTTATACATTGAACCTTAAATAATGATGAATTAACAATCAAGTTGAGCTGCCCAAGTTTGCCCGAAACGAATTCGATCTAAATCTTTGTTAACGCGTTTGTGCGTCGCGTGAATAAGATTCCGAATCAGAATAAAAAATAACAGTCAAATTTTACTTTTATCACTTATATTTATAACAAGAATTGTTTTTGATTAAAAGGTACCTTGTAACACAATAAAATTTTTTTTTCATATCACGATTTTGATTTTTCTCCCATTTCCGATAAATCGACGAAAGAAATTTTCAATCAAAAGTTGGTCGGTAATTGCATGGTGATAAATTGCAGTAAACAAAATTTGCAAAAATATCCTTATTGTATTAAAGATTAAAGTCAGCTTGTATCTTTTTTATCAGTAATTCATGCATCTTTGTACTCTGTCCAAAACGGTATTAGAATTCTTCGGTCAGAAATTGAATTACTGTGTGACGATCGCTGATCGAACGCTGCGATTTTTCTCACGACAGACATGGCGAACGGTGTCGAATTTCAGAGCTCAGCCGGCGTGTCGCAATGTCGTCCTCTTTGCGCATATGTATGCATATCGAAATATCGTGTCCCGTCTTTCTGTTCGTTTACCGAAATGACAGTGGACTCCGACGACCATGCGTCGTCGGCTACATCGTGAATGAAGCTGCCATGCGACTTGGGTGTACGTTTATTAATAACTCGTGGCACCGTTGCGGACGATACGATGATATTCTGGCAACGCGTAAACGAATTTCAACGCAACACTGCAGGGCAATAAAAATCTCCCTGTTCCCAAATCCAAAGATCGACAGGATGATACCCGCGGCCTCGAAATATGATTCCTATGGCCACAATGGCAGAGCTTTTGGAATTTTAACGACTGCAACGCGAATAGACAAGCTGGAATCCCGAATTCCGATCAGCAACGAAATTTCAAATAGGGTACATGTTCCTATTACTGCGGGTGTACGTTTTACTGCGGTATTTTTTCACAATGAAATAAATTGTATATGTAAAAATAGATATTTTTCCCTGAATAAATTTGTAGAATTCAATGAGAATTTATTCTCGTTGACGACGCAAACAAAATCGCGAATTTCATACATCTCCCGCAAACACGAATGTCTAAAACCAACTACAGTAAGTCAGGAAGAACGCCGCATGTCACATACTTTCACTTCCGAGATATTGCCGTTTAAAGTTTTGATCACTAATGCTTTGAAATAGGACATCGGTTAAATTGCATTATTTTGTTCTGGCTTTCGAATTTGTTTTCAAGACTTTTTTTTTGGTAAATACGTAAATCCTATACTGTAAAGCTCAATTAATGTATGAACTCAAATTTATTTGAAACTAGCTGTACCCGCGACTTTGTCCACGTGCAATACCAAATCCAAAAGCAGAAACGTGCCCGAAAGAGGGCGAAAAAGTCGTCTTTGGTCACTAACGACGTCACAACTTTTGAACGAACGGACTTTTTCGAATGCGGATTTCTCCTTAACCTTCCCGAAGAAACGTTGCGTCTAATGGCTCAAACCCCAGCTTTCTACGTTCAGCCGTTCTGAGTTGATGCCGTCACAGACAGACACGATTTTATTATATGTATATAGAGATACAGATAGAGATTGTGACATACAGCGTTTTTCCTCGCAACCACAGATATCTGAAAGAGATGTGCACGATATTTAAATACAGTCTCAGGAACGGCACCCACATTTGTTTTGAGAACAGAGTAAATCTACCTAATAGGTAGTAATCTACGTGAACATAAAAGTTGAAAATAAGACCATTTTACCACGTTTTTATTAGCTCGCTTTCTTGTCTGTCTGTTCGGTACAAATTTTGCAATTGATTTTAAACTAACTTCCCGATGAGCTAGACACTTGAAATTTTAAACATAGCTCAGAACTGGATGACAATGCAATATTTTTTAAAAGTCTATGCATTTAGGAGATATAAACTATTAAATTTAACCGTTACAGCTCCCCGCGCGACGCTCGGTAGTACGTGATCGATCTCACTTTGACTCATCCCCACTGCACTGATCCGCTTCGCAATAATAAAAGTATGATCGAAGCATGATACCGCAGTAATCGGTACTAGTAATTCGGGAACGTGTGCATCTATCGTGTAAAAATAGAACTTGGTGTATTTATTTAAATCCGCTATAATTATATTGTATTAGATTTGCTGATTTTTTAGATCGAAAGCAAATCTTCTATTTTTCCAAGGACACATGATTTCTTTTGTCTTCGAAAACGTGTGTATCTATCGTGTAAAAATAGAACTTGGTGTATTTATTGAAATTCGCTGTAATTTGAGACTTGAGACTTACCAATTTGTAGACGAGCAGTGCAGATCGCTTTACCAGCAGCGTTCTCCGCCACGCAGGAAATAGTGCCGGCATGCGTGCTTCCGGTCTCCGGAATCGTCAGCACCTGTCGATCCCCGCTGACCGACACCAAGAAATCCTTGCCATGGACGGGTCGATCGTTAAACAGCCATTGAATCTGAAAAATAAACATTCCATTGAGCTGTTCGTATTTTTAACCCTCGTTCGTTCCTCCTGTCAATTTGATAGAATTATCACGGATACTGAATTAATATAGATAGATGTACTCAAATTCTTACGTGTGTACACTACTGTGCAAAAGAAAGAAGCACCCAGTACAATTATAAGATATAATGACAAACAATATCTTTATGTAAATAATATAATATCTTAATAAATAAAATGAAATAAAAATAATATCAATATCTTTATAAATCTAAATTCTAATTGTCATTTTTAAATTATAAATTTATAAATTGATTATAAATTCTAAAGTCTAATGATAAAATTAACGTTGATCATGATAAAGTAGGTTAAAAAATGTGAAAAAAATTGCCGCTTAAAAATTTGAATGGATCTAACCATGGCTGCCATGAATTCGTTAAAAGCATCCGCATTGCCAGCGTTAATAGGTGCAGTATAGCCTATTCTATATTAAGCTACTCGTCTTCTAAATCAATTAACTGTAGAAAATAAAAAGTAGATAAGATTGATGAGAAGTAGTACACGTTCATTTCTAAAGTTCTACCAACTTTTATTATTCGGTGGTATTCAGCCCAATTATTCATGAAAACTGTTCTAAAATTTTCTGACAGTAAAATGCCAAAAAACAGAAAAGGTGGCTAATCGATTTGGCGTGTGATAAAATTACGTTGTTCGAATGTTCCATGTCTAAAATTAACAAGAGTCACAAAGTCATAGGGTGAGACTAACAGAAATTTGAACATAAATACTCCTTCCTAAAACTATTAAGCATTCATAAATACTTTATAAAAACACTAATTATTATTAAACAGGTTGAAACGACCTCTATTCTTAGTTCTCTTCTTTTCTAAATTACTATTACCATAAAGAGATTTCTATGAAAAATTTAATCTTGTGAATATGAGGATAAAGGTTGCGTCAGATCTCTACAAACCTATTTTAAAATACCACAATTTTATGAGATATCGATTCGACACTTAACATTTCTTCGCTAAACTGAACTGTGAAAATGAGCGAGCTAATTTTCCACCATTTAGTTGTCTACTTATTCTTGAATTACACGTATCACGGAATGTCGATTACAGGTCTCAATGAGAAATGTGTTAGTTCACGATTCTTACACAAAAGGTGAGTTTATGGATCGATTTTAATGCACAATTATTGAAATTACTGAACAGGAAACGCACAGATTAGGAGGTAGCAGTACCTGATCCGCGAGTGTCACAGAAAATTCCGCGACGTTCCTCGCGGTGCGGCTGTAACCGCGAATTTCCACATCAGATACATTGTTCCTGTTTAAATATAACCCGCAGCCACGAAATTACTCTTAGTTGGCCATCTCCTGACAGGCTGGCCAACTTTGCGCCCTATCTTTCACGCGTCCCGACACTTTCGAAAAACGACTCTTGATCTGGCGCCACGATTCGAGAAAGCCTGCTGTTCAGCCAATTGCATTTATCCACGGAAGGGACCGAAGATTTACGACGGCCGGATTTGTTTATTCGCGAGGCGAGCCGCGAGTGTAATCGTTAGACAGATCTTTATGCGTTCAATTTACATAAAACAAGAATATCCTATTTTTACTATGAAGAATCATTTAATCCTGTATTCCGATATCTATTAAACCTTCGCCTTACTATTTAACTTTCCGTCTATGTACTGCTATTCTAATGTTAACACATTAACCTACCGGAAGCCTATTAATAGGATTTTCAATAATTGTGCTGTACCAAAAGAAAGCAGAGAAATTTTCTTTTACAATGCAATCTTAAATGAAACTATTAGATGACGTTATTGAGAGTGAATTGTTAGTTCACAATATATGAAAATTGCTGTTGAAGGTTCCATTTAAAAGTGTTTAGCCATGGACCATAGATTTTTTCAAAATTATACGTAGCTCCGCTACATATCTCAATTTAAAAATAAATGGCTCACTTTCAAAATAAGCGCCTCAAGTATGCTCGTGGGCAGTTTTCAAATTAGCATTACTTAGAATGGTAATAATAATGGTTACTAATTAATTTGCAAGGTTTAGGCAAGCGAAAGACTGGAGTGGTTATTACTGTTGATTCTTACCTTCGGCGATGGCTTCCCGATAACAATGCATTCGAATTTCGTAGAAACCCCGTCCGGTACGTTCCTGTCCTCGAATCTTTCTTTGAACGTCGGTGGGATCAGTTTCTCCTCCATTTGTACGAATTCCTCTTTTCTTCGGAAATCGCCCAGGGATCTGACGACCAGTCTAGCGAAAGCCTTCGCTTTTCCGTGGATATTTACAGCTTTCACGATGTAGTTTCCTCGATCTTCGGGAATCACCGACAAAAATCGTAGCATACCGGTTCCATCTTCTTTTTGCTCGATCTAAACATCGCATAAAGTTTAAATGTGAGTCGTCTAATGCAAAAATGGTGCATGTCGAAACAGTCAATCATTGGCTACTGAGGAATTAACCGAGTAAGTAATCTGCTTTTGATTTGCTATGAAGCAATCAAAATAACTAAATAGGACGTACATCATCTTCTTCGAGTTTCTTCAAGATAATTGAATTTTTTGCATATTAACATGTATCTTTTATAACACGATGTGGTAATCGGCCTCAAGATGAGTTCAACGACCTACACACCATGATCTTGAAATGACCTTCAAGGCGAAAATTCATCAAATACACGCCATAAAACCATGTACATTCTATTTAGTTGTTCTTTCTTACTTTCTAAGTAAGTAGAATTTTAAAAACTTGATGAAGTTTTTTACTCTACCTTGTAATTATTAAAGCAGGAGAAGGGACAATGATTGACTGAAAGTCTACGGCATATTTATAGCTAGTTACCAAAATTCTATCATTTGCAGTGATTTCGCCGCTGTCTGAGAACCATCTGAGTTCTGGTTTAGGCTCTCCAACCACTGCGCAGTCAAAAATGGCGTTCTCACCTTCGGCTACCAATGAATCTGTAGGTAGTTTCACAAACTTTGGTGGGGAACCGGTAACAAGCGATTCTTCGACTTCTGGTTGCGTTTTGTCCAACTCGTCCGGAATAGAAACCGCTAAACAAAAATGTTTTCTTATGATACAACATTCCAATTATTCTATAGAAATACTATCGTTTCTAAAATAATATTTAAGTTTTTAACGTTTTCACACGGTAACACTGATTAGAAAAATGTATACTTATTATTAGACTCTGGATTTTATGCATTTGTAACAGAAATGAACAGGTGCAATTTAAAACAATGTGAAAATATTAAAAAATTTTCAGAGTACATGTAATTATATATTACTTTCATCACATTAAAATTATTAATGAAGAATATAAATTTATATTTAGCTCCTGCATCTGGCAATTGATGCACAAACTTTTTATTTTGCATAAACATCCAAAGTCTACTTGTTATATATAAGGTGTTAAACTTAACTCGAGTAATTTAATTATTTCCGCTAGTATTGAAATAAAAAAAAAAAATAAATAAAATGTACATGGTTGTAAGGCGTGTATCTGATGAATTTTCGCCTTCAAGATCACTTCAAGGTCATGGTGTGTAGGTCGTTAAACTCAACTTGAGGCCGACTACTTTATCGTATCAAAATGATCTTCACATGATTTTTTTATCTCCTAACCACGTACATCCTATTTAGTAATTTCTTTTTACAATCAATAGTAGTGGAAATAATTTCATTCAATTCATTATTTTATAATTAGAATGGTTTTTAAAAAATAATAAAAATGTGTAAATATTCGATATTATAGTAAGACATATGAATTAAGCTATATTTGAATGAATTAATTTCTGGTACTCACGCGTCACTGTTAATATGCACTGACTAGATGCTTCGCCGCCAGAGTTAATTGCGACTACTTTGTAGACACCAGCGTCGTCCAGGAAAGCTTCATGGATCACCAAGGAGCATTTGTCGCCCTGGAACAACAGCTGGAAATCGGCGGACTCCTTCACCGGTTGATCGTCGTGGTACCAGATCACCTGTGACAACAGATTTAGCAACTCGTAGGTAATTACTTCCGCCGAAAACAGTGCTAATAATTATAATAATAGAAAATATAACAGATTTTTTGACACATCCGTACGAGAAAGACGGGTGACCCCTGGTATTTTATTAATTGGGCAGCAATTTTCCCCTTCTATTATTGGAATTTATTAATTCAGCTTTTCTTAAATTATACTTGTAATTGTTATTTGTCACCACGAAATGACGTAAACAGAGTTATATGATCAACCGGTTTATAGTGGGAACATTTGCCTTATCAACAATTGAATAGAGGATGTTACCCTGGCGCCAGTTTTGCTCACAGGACAATCTCACCCGGAATTACTATATACTTACTTCCGGTTCAGGTTGCCCGACAATGACGCAGTCCAGTCGCACGGACCTTCCTTCCTGGACCTGGAGGTCCTTCAAGGGCATCTGTATCTTGGGGACCACGGGCTCCATGTCACTGCAGGCGAGCTCCGAATCGCTGGTCTCTTGCGGCAGTCGTCCTTTCACCGAGACGTTACAGGACACTGTCGCTTCGCCGACTTTGTTCTTAGCGGAAACCATGTAGCATCCGGCATCCTTCGCGAAAGCCTCCGAGATGATCAGGCTGGTCTGGCCAGCGTCCGTTTGTATCTGAAGCGAACGAATCGCGACACCCTGAGCACTCGATTCCAGTACTTCCTTTTCCCTTCGCCGATCACATTGCTCTATTTCGAATTCGACGCGTGCAAGTCGCTAAAAATATCGGGGGATGCTCGCGACAGGCTCACGGAAGAAATCGTGGAAGCGAGAGGAGACGAGGAAACGCTCCACGGTGGTCGATTTTGCGAAGAAGTGGGACAAAAATCGGTAACGCTTCAAAATTTCATCTATTCGCGTATAATAGAATTGAATACACCAGTTAATCTTTGTAGATAGATGTATCATTCTTGTCAAGCAATGACTTAATATCACCATCGATTCATCAGGTCTGTTATAACGGGATCCGAGAAAATTTTCGCAAAGGAAAAAGTTACTTGAAATGACCTTTTGTAATCATCCCTATTAAGGAAGTGCAAAATTTTTGGGACACTCTATAGAGGAAAATGCATGTCTTACACCGACTGCATTCTTCTCCCGAAATATTATCCAACAATTATATCTTTTCATAGATGACAATTTAGTCAAAATTGACCACATAGTGCTGAATTTATTTTTTAAATTAGAAATTACCATCACAAAAAATTGGACGCTAAAAAATTTCAACAAAATATTTTGTAACTAATTGGACGAGGGTTAAATACTAAGCTTTTTTGTATCTTTTTAAAACAGTCAAAGGAACACATATACATACATATGCGTATGAATTTAACATTAGCACATTTGGAGATTTCAATTGAAATTTTAAAAAATCTGTTTTTTTTGTTAACTTGTGTTTCATGTTGAAAAGACCTTCAGGTTATTAGCAAACATGTTTGGTTCAAGTTTATTTGATCAAATATTATGGTAAAAAACAATGGCCTTTGTAGATACAAAATTAATAAGAAACGTACCAAATTCTATTGAATTTCGTATTCTGTTATTTTTTCAAAATTGTAGCTATTACAACTAGTTATTAAATTTTGACTGCTCATGGTCATCTTCAACAAAAAAGATATATTATGCAACTTCCAATGCAGACACTTTGATTGTCTTTTTTTTGAAAACTTGCATGAAAAATCTATTGTCGAGGTTTTAGTCTGGCCTGTTTGCTTACAAACGTACTTCTAATAAATCAAGTTAATTTTTACCTTTATATTAATGGTTTCTTCGACCGGTCTTCCATCATGGTACCAAGTCATTGTTGGTAACGGATTTCCTGTTGCTTTGCATTCAATTTTTACTCTCTGACCAGCCCTGCCCATTGCATTTGACAAAGGTATCACGAAATGTGGTTTCTCCATGTTACTTTCTGGACCTGGAATTGTTCAAATAAAATTCCATGTTAATATCAGAATACCAGAAGACTATAGTAAAGCGTCTATTTTCGAAGAGATCAAAGCAAATTATAAGCTAATGAGCATCTAATTGTTTTTAAGAAACTGTACACTAAAACAACTTCACTAGGTTGGCTACTGTAAAACAAAATCATTTTTATGCAAAATCTTTTTTGAACACAGATTATACATAAAAAAAAAGATAAAGAATTGTGATAAGCGTGTAATTGTGTAATGTTTTCGACAGAAAACTCGCCTAAACGCAGTTAACGGAAAATCAAGAAAGAAATTTTAGTTTGTCAGAGACTTGAAGTGAAAACAATTGCAAAATGTTAAAAGAGTTATTGATCAAATTGCCACGATTTATCCATGATTTATTATACGTATAGTAAGCCATGAATGCAGCAAACACGTTAATAATAATTAAGGTAGTTTGTAATATACATTAACCGTGCAACCAAAATATTCGATTGAAAGAAAGCACTAATAGATATAAATTAAAAAACTTCATATTACGTTAATTGATTGTAAGTATCCAACAACTAATGAACAGGATACATTTTAAGAATATAAATATATTATATTCTATAGTTTGTATTTATATAATTATGTGTTACATGCCACATATAACATTTCGTATACTATATATAATATAATATAGTAAATATACAAGGTTACACATTTATCAATAAACTTCATCATTTGTGTTCTATTTTTACATAAAGAAATAAAAAGAAAATCCTCACTTTGTACATCGAGAAAAGCTGAAGTAGAAGCATGGCCCAACCGGTTCGCTGCTTTGCACGTATAGGTAGCCTTATCCTCGAGAAATACTTCGTCAAACTTTAACACAGCTTCACCATTATTGTAAGTAATAACATAATCCGGAGAATTGTCGATGTTCGTATCGTTTTTATACCACTGTACTGTTGGCAGAGGGTTGCCTTCGACAATGCAATCCAATCGGTGTGAAGACCCTTCGGTCACTACGGATGCTACCAATTCCTTTACAAAAATTGGAGGGCTCGGTTGCTCTTCCGGTGCTGTTTCTATAAATGGTACAAACAACAGTGCAAATTATTACTTTTAATCTATTATCTTTTCCATAATGCATTCGAATAAGGCAGTGGTCGGCAAACTGCGGCTCGCGAACCACATGCGTCTCTTTCTAAATACTTGAATGATTGAATACTTTTGGACAGCAGACTGAGCCAGCAAATACCATACATCTGTGTCCGAATAAGTATCGCTTATGGCACGGTGTGCCGGCACGACCTGAGAGCAGAATGAAGGCAGCACGGTCCTAAAATGTGTTCTTGTTTAAGAGGGCAGCACGGTCGCACTAATATGTCGATCATGTAGACTTTCCGGATTTTTTAAAAACTCGATTTTGCAACCAAAAATTCGGAAATAATTCACTGTTATGTGCGCTATTAGGCAGAATGTTCATGAATTTTTTTCGTAATTTTTTGTTGAGCACAACAGGAGAAATAGAGCATAATTCTTGTGGTAGGTGTACCGACTTGAAAGTTGTCACAGAGGGGTTTCTTGGGAAAACTGATATACAAGTATACATGTTCGACATCCGCCATATTAGTGCGACCGTGCGGCCCTCTGAAACGAGGGCACGTTTCAGGATCAGCTGCCTTCATTCTGCCCTCAGGTTTTGCCGGCACATCATGCCTACAAATTCCCATTTTCGAGAAACTGTCGTTAAAACTGTGATAATTTTGTTTAAAAAAAAGTATAACAATATACCTGGACTTATTTACAAGACACTTTCTACAGTTTTATAGGTATGAGCGTTCTCCTTACAAACGAACTATAAGTTTGACCTTCATCTTCGGAGTTCAAGGTCATTTGAGGGTCATGTCATAGTACATATTTGAATGTATTTTCTTATGAGCTACGCGATGCAACACGAAAGTATGTGAAGTTATTTAAAAAGAAAAATGTTACCTTGAAAACTAGGAGAAAGGCAACATTTAAAAAAACAACTCCTGTAGGATACTGACCACTTAATACCATTCAAATCACTCATAAAAAATTGTCTACTGTGTCAAAATTAAAGAAGATACTCTGGTGGCTACACTTGAGTCATCCTGTATAGTACAATTAGTTCAAGATCATCCCAAAGTCATAGTATAGCAGGTTATCGAATTCGTCTTGAAATCATCGGCACAACTGTGCGCAATCGGACATACATACTACCATTTAAAAAAGTCAAGTGGACTTGTGGTCAGATGACCAGAAATGGTTAAATAATCGTGGGGATTAAATTGTAGACCATTCTGTATATCGCAATAATCGTGAAAACAATAGACTCACCTTTGACAGTCAACGTGGCAGAAGTTTCGGCAGAACCAGCAATATTGAACGATCTGCACGTGTACTTGGCAGAATCTTCGGCAAAAGTTTCTTCGATTGTTAACGTACACGAACCATGAACATAAGTCGTCAAATAATCAGGGTTATTCAAAATGGAGATTCCATCTTTGTACCAAACCACTTCCGGCAGGGGATGACCAACCAGGTTACATTGGAAGGTGAACTTTTCACCTTCTTGAACAGTTGCGTCGTTTAGGGGAATCGTGAACTCTGGAGCTAATGGAGGTACGCTATCTACCAGCGTTGTTTCATAAGATCTTTCTTGCATTCCTTCAGATACAGTCTTCGTCGCTGGGCTTGCTTCACGCGAAAATGCTGGAACCGTTTTCTCGATTTCCGTCTAAAATTGAAAATTCATTATATCAAACGTTTGAACCTTAAAAATATATGTGAATTTTTGCATAAAAAATTTCCACCAATTCAGAGATGTATAATCATGCTATGATGATCTTGACGAGACTTTGCACAAGTATTCATTAGACCTACCTAAGAATTTAGGCGTAATTTTCGTTCGTGCTCGTTTTCTACTATAAGGGAGAAATCCACTATGAGGAAGAAATCAACCCTTTTATTCGGACTAACTCTTCTACGTAAGTGCTTATAAATCGCGAACGACAAAAGGTATCAAAGAGTAGTTGAGGTAAAAGTTACATCGTATCTTTGGACACATAAATCTGTGCGAACATTGTTTAAAAAAAAGCATTTTCAAAATTATTATTAAAAAACAAATTACTTTTTCGAAAAATTTATCGGACAGATTAATGGGCACAAAGAAACGATGTAACTTTTACTTCAACCGTTTTTTTGATATCTTTCATCGTTTGCGAGATTTATAGGCACTTACGTAAAAGGATAGAAGGGTTGATTTTTCTTCCTTCAAGAAAACAGCGGGCACAAACGAAATACGGCTGAATTGAAAATGTCGTCAAAATCGGCGTGTATCAGTCATTTGAGTTCCCTTGTCAGAGAAACTGCAAAAGAATTGATTCTTTGGAAGTTTAAAACCCGATTATTCCTCCTCTTGGTACGAAATATCACCTTCTGTAAGATGTGGATTTCTTTAGTGGTGATGGCAGACGTGACTGTTTCCTGGACAAAGCTCTTATCGTTGATTTCAATTTGTTCAGTTTGCGCCGACACGGAGCACAACGGCGGCGCGGTTGAAATCGTTTGCGCCTCCCTCTCTTCCTTCTTCCTATTCGCTTCTGCGGTCGCTTTCTGCAACGTTTCAGCAGCAAGCTGCTCCGCCAGTTTCCTCGCATTCTCGGCTTCCTCTCTAGCCGCTGCCGCGGCCGCCATTTCCATTTTGGCAGCTCGCAACTTCTCGTCCGTTTCCAGTTTCTCCATTCGCAACTTCTCCCGGATGTCCTCCGCGTTCTCCAAGTTTCTCATCAACGTTTTCAACTCGGAGGAAACGACGGAGAACGAGTCCAGCATTTGACGATTCTCGAGTATCATATGACTGAATTGAGGCAGTCTGTCTGTTCCTGATACAAAAAATATTGTCGGATGATATTAAACATGTTAACACCGGTTATATCGGTAACAACGTTCAAATAAGTCTGCTGGTTAGTAATAAATAAACTGCGGATTTTATGTCTTTATGGCAAAAGTTATTTACTGTTTATTAATTATCAATTTATTATAAATTTGTAATGTATGAAAACAGTGAGTAAATACAGTGGATGTACAAAGTATTCGTACACCTTTTAAAAACTAATAACTTTTTTATAATTATACCAAACGACCTGATTTTTTATAATCAATTAGAAGCATATGTATACAGAAAAACGTTTTAATATTCTTTTATTCTATCATAATAAAAGTTAAAAAAGTATTATGAAGTTAATATTTTATGTACGTTTATGGAACTGTTTAGGACATTTTGTGGAACCCAAGGTTTTGTGGAACACAATTTGAATATCCTTTATGTAGACGAATGAATAAAGTTTTTTCCAAAAATTGAAAATTCCCATTATTTTTTTTTAACACACCTCGTAAATTGTTATTTTCGAATAATGTTAAGTGAAGAAATATCCATTAAAAAAGCAGAAACTGAATCCTTGGAATCACGATGTTTCCAGATAATCGTGAGTTTACTTACCAAAGATAAGAGTCGACAGGTTTTTCAGTCTCTCAATCCTTCGTTCCTGTACCTCCTCACCAGACTTTAGGTAGCTATCCATTTCTTGAAGAAGTTCCATGACGTCGCTCGGTGTTTTCACCGTAGTCGCTTTTCTCGCGATCACCATTAACAATTTACTACCAGTTCTATTCCATTCCTTGGCTTCTTCCAAAAGAACGAAATATTCTTCGCTCAAATACATCCGTCTCTTCGTTTCTTCGACTCTTGCCTTGAAGTTCTTCCGTCGTTCTCTCAACGAAGCAATGTCGTTCGCTATTTCTGGCGTTAAAACTGTTATCGATTTCTCCGTTGTTCTCACGAAGGTCTCAATTCTTTCTTCCAGAATCTACGAACAATTATACATTCCTTAAATGACGGAAACTTATTCGTCTAAAATTAAACGATATACTACAATGAGTAAAAGGATACTCTTGTCATATTTGTAGTATTACTAGTTATTTTTATTTACGTAGTTGGATTTAGTAAGCCTATTAATGCTTTTGACATTAAATTTGCAATACTACCAATTATTTTTATTTATGTAGTTGGAGTTCATAAAACATGCTTTTGTCATTCATTTTACGACATTGCCAATTATTTTTATTTACGTAGTTGGACTTAACGAAAAAGTACTTCTGGGACGTAAATTTATAATATTACTAATTTAATGAGCCACATTTTGTAATAGTGTATAATAAAATGTATAAACCGTTTCAATTGACAGCATTTTAAAGGAAAAATCATTTCTTCAATTTATTATTTCCTCCGGATTTTCATTGTACGACTTTCCGAAATTACAACAGTTTAAATAACGACAATTTTCCAAAAATCGCAAGTTTAGTCCGTGCACATTCACAATTTAAAATCGATTTATAAAAATCCACCGATGAGAAAAGTCTTACCGTGACGGTTTTCTCGAATTGCACGAACGTAGAAGCAGCAGTTTTGGCTGCCTCAAGATTCTCGCCAATCCTAGTTTCCACGTTTTTCAGATGTTCGTTCAGATCTCGAAGTTCGCTGTGGATCTTTTCTAGATCCTCGATGAAGATGCAAGTTCGTCGATGCTCCTCGATTTTGTCAATTTGACGCTCGCAATTCGCGAAGTCGACTACGAGCGAGCGCATGACGCATTCCAATTTTTCACTATCATGGACTTCGGCTAACGGTGGCTCCTGCTGCCGGATTCGAGTGAGCAGTTCCTGCATATTGCCCTTTATCTGGTTTAATCTATCGTTCATGTATCTTCTTTTCGTGGTCAGCTCGCTTGAAATCGTTTCCACGTCGATCAGACTCTTCAGGGACATCGCTCGTTCTGCCTGGACCTCTATCTGATCGATGTCGCGCTTGAACTTGAACAGAAATTTGACATAACAATTTTGTGTTATAGTGAATCAGTGTACTACTACATTAAACTACGCAGAATTGGACAAATGGAAACATTTTTTCAGGAAACCATTATTTATGTGTTCATTAAAACAGGTTCACACAAAACTGAAGAGGTATATGATTTTACATTCGTTTGAACTCAAGAAACCATTTTTTAAAAAACATTTTAATTCTATTATATTTTTAATTTGCCAGTTATAATATTTTATTACTGTCTCAATTTTTCACCAGTCCACAATACTGATCAACAGACAGCGGATTTTATGCATTTAGGACAAAAATAAGTAGGTGCAATTTGTAACAGTAAAATTATTAGAAGAATTTAAAAATAATTGAAATAATAGTATCATATCTTACCTCATCCATGCTCTGAATTACGCTGATCATTGAATCTAAAAGGGTTTCGTAATTTCTAGCCGTTGTACGGAAATTCGACTGCATTTGTTCGATTTCTGCGATTTGGTCTCCAGCAATTTGGCTTACACCTATTGAAGCATTTTTAATCAGTATAAACTGTACTAATTTTAGTTAGTATTGATTAAAATACCTTTCAAGCCCGAGAACATCATGTTCTTAATTCTAGAATTCAATTCGTTGAGAGATTTGTTCAATTCCATGGGAACGATTTTCTTGATTTCTTGTAGATTTTGATAAATCGCCGATATGTTAGAAGAATAAGTCCATATTATCGGATATAGTCGTGTGCTGCATTCGTTAACCGTCTCCAATGCCTGGAAATGTAGAAAAAAAACAGTTATACAGGATAACTGGTGGTACAATTGAAAAGGGGGTGATTCTACATTTAAAAAATTCGTCGAAAGTTTAGAATAAAATTTTTTCATACGAGCCTTCGTATTATAGAAAAACTTTAGGTGAAACTTCACCTTGGGGGACCAAAAACTTTGCATTTTTAAAAATATAACCCAGTAGATTTTTACGAGAAAATGCCGAAAAATCCAAGTTTTAATGTTAGGAATCCACGGGTTCAAACGTGGACAAAACAAATGGGTTTTTAAAGTTCAGCGATTTTTAGCATTTTTTACAAGGAGACGCCCTTGCCTGTCAAAAAGTGAATTCCTAATATTAAAACTTTTATTTTTGGCATTTTCTCGTCAAAATCTACGGGATTATATATGAAAATCCATGTGGTCCTGTAAGGTGAAGTGAGGTTTTAAATCCAGA
Organism: Lasioglossum oenotherae; assembly: GCA_028455765.1. Taxonomy (NCBI): domain Eukaryota; kingdom Metazoa; phylum Arthropoda; class Insecta; order Hymenoptera; family Halictidae; genus Lasioglossum; species Lasioglossum oenotherae. Next base: position 14,242,911 of record CM052294.1, on the reverse strand, counting down.
ATCATTCCCAAAGGGAATTTCGATTGTACCACCAGTTACTGATGACCCTGTATAAAGTCAAAATGTCGAAAGTACTTAACGTGTTTACTATCAGTGTTGATTTCGTTAACAATGTTCTTAATTACTGAGCTTTATTAAATGCAATGCATTTTTTTGTGAAATGTGAACATGAATATTATCTTACAACATTATGTTATATATGTTACAATTTTAAACAACAGTATATGTAGAATTAATTTGATTTTTTTACTTCCAGTACAACACAAAATGATCTCACCTTTGTACACTGTTCAAACGTTCGCTCGTACTCGATACGTTTTTTCGATCAAAATTTCGGTTTTGACTGTCTTCAACTCCAATTGTTTGTTAGCAAACTTGTCTAAGATTGTTTGAACGCACAGACAAGCTCTGTGTATGTCCAGATAGGGGTCGTCAACCTAAAAGGAAATTTATTTTAATTGTAACAATAATAACGTCACTAACAGAATATTTCCTGCAAGATACAATATTAGAATGTTAATACTATTATTTTATACGATAGATGACAGACTGTCCATACGATATTATATAATATTTGTTTCATTTTTATTACAATGAATGTCTAAATCAATTTCACTGAAATTAACATGTTTTTCATTTAGAAATATACACAATTAATTAGTGGACTTCACTAATTTCTGATACTCAAGAAATTGTCAGCATTTGAACTAGGACAATTTCATTAATTTTTAATTACTCGCATGTAGTATTTACAATCTCAAAACTTTAAATTTAGTGTTTCGAGCATAACCGAAAGTGTTGTATTATCCTTTCTAACGGAATGATTACAGTTTAACCCTTTGCACTCGGAGCTATTTTACCTCTAATTTTATCATTCTATATGATTTTTTTCATTTTATAGATATGCAATTGATATGATACCTCATACAATACTTAAATGTTTAGTAATTTGATAAATCCCAACATATTTAATAATGTAAACAATATTTTGAATAATGGTACAGCAATTTTTAGTAGTGACCGAGTCACCACTCGAGTGCTAAGGGTTAAATATCTAATGTATAGCTGAAATGAATCTCATTCGAAAGTTCCAGACGAACAATAAAAGAAACAGGAAAAAAGATTAGAATTCTTCTGGGGGATGAACAAACTGACCTTGACAGCAGCTTCCAAGAAAGCTTTCCCATTTCCGGCTAGTCTCGAATAAAGGAGTTGGACGTCGTCCCATTCTTTCTCAATCCTTTCAACTTTCACCGAATCCAGAATATCAACGGGTCTCGTTAACTCGTATTCGATCGATTTGATTCTACTCGTCAGTTCCTGAACGTCCAAGTGAAATTGCAAGTAGATGTTTCCCAATTCGATTCTTTTGGCCAACAGTTCTCTCGTTCTGGTCCAAAGACTCAAAAGCTCCACGGCCTTCGACTTTAACTCCAATTTCTGCGCCTCGTCTAGCCGATCTGCCACGGGATGTATCTCGAACTCGAGATGCTGAACCTCCTCAGTCCTTTGCTCGACGTCTTTCAGCAACTGGCGATGCAATCGACAGAAATCCTCCGCCATTGGGGCGTCGCTGCCCATGTCCTGATGGCCCTGGAGGAAAGCCTCCGGAATACTCATCAGCCATTTTCGTAGCTCGTCGTGTTTGTCCAGGAACGCGTTTATCATTCTCGATATTTCGAGGTTCTCCTTCTCGTGGGCGGTGCAACGCTCCATCAAACGAATCTTCCGATTCTCCAGCTCTTCTACCATCCGTTTTACACCCTAATGAAAGGAAGAGACATGTGAGAATGATTTATATTGTCGAAGTTGACTCGTGAAGGGCTATAAACGTAGAACTTCAAAAATATGTGGTTCCATTTTTAAAAAACTAGGTTGACCTACAAATCTCCTAAGCACCTTCACCTGAAAAAAAATTTATGTACACCACGTAATGGGCCCCTTGAAACCAAACGACTTTTGGCTGAAACTTTTCTTCCTATCTCAAAAAATGTACAAGTTTTTCAGGATTGCTTGCGACTCATCCTGCATATGTAGTCCTAAACAAAATGATAGCACATGTGTGCAATCTAGCATTTCTCGAAGATCGTCAAGAGTCTCCAAATGTACCAAACAATATCGTAATTGTTACGATGCAGAGAAAAGGAATTTTGCAAACTGACCTCAGCACCAGGCGCTCCCCTTCCGGTGATATCAAGGAGGGCGTATCCTTCAGTCAAAGGCTTCGAGGTAACATCTTCTATGGTGGTTGCCGTCTGAGCATGGAACCGAGCTAATCGCGTCGAATACGAGGGATGCTCCGTTGTTACCAGCTGGATCTCAAGCTGGTCCAGTTTCGTAATGGCCTGCGCAGTGATTGTTTCACAAGTTACGTATTGTCAATAGTCAATACATTTAGTGTCTCTCGATTATCTAAATAAATACGACATGTTTAACCACTATTGTTTCCACCGCAAATACTTACAGATCTCGCAGAATCAAAGAATGCTATAGCCCTGTTCAACAGCGATTCATACTGATCCAAATCGTTAACATAATCAGCCGCGGCACCGAGGATGGCATAAGCTTGTTCCGTCGCTTGTTCGCCGGCAAAGTGTCCGGATGACACTAATCGTTCGGTTGACTTCGTTATCTTGATCGACCTATCTTGAAATTCCTGTAATAGTAATAATATGTTTATAAATATGAGTTGCATTGTCTATTTGAAGTGCCGCATAATATGAAAGTGGAGCAATAATATTGTATTATTGCTGGTCAGAGTAGTTGTTTCTATTCGTAAACGAATAGTCTGAAAAACACGATTTCCATTGCGTTGGGAAGAAAGTAATTTCGGTATTTTAAGGTGAAATAAAACCGAATTTCTTTATTCAAGCGATAAACTTTAATCAATAAAATATTTTCTTATCTGTTCTTTTTGGCAAAAGATCGGCGAACAAATTGAAAAAATAAAATTTGAATAAATTAATTGGTGTTTCACCTTAAAATACCGAAATTACTTTCTTGCCAACCCAATAGTACATTACTTACTCTAAGTATAAAAATTGTAAAAAACATATACATAGAACTCGTGTAATTTTGATTATTTTTACTTTGAAGTACTTACGTAAGGTATTTGTTTTAAAGTAAAAATAACAAAAAAATTACATATATGTTTTAGTGGTTTTGTGTTTAAAATAATGTAGGTACTAGAAATCAAGTGTTTTAGACTGTTCGTTTAATAATAAAAACAAATATTTTGACCAACAATGATACAACACACTAGTATTGTTTTATAACATTTCTGTTTGTTACAATTAGACTGCGGATCTTTATGCAAAATAAAAATCGTCTGCATCGATTGCAAGAAATAGAAACTAAATTGGATTTTATCTCTTCCCTTAATGATTTTAATAGAATAGAAATCGTATATTGACATCTTCAATTTTTAAAATTTTCCAACAATTTTGTGAATTTCATTTACATATACTCAATTTTCAATATTTTTTATATTCATTTTGCCTGAAGACTCGCAATCTAGATACGACACTTGATAATGATAATACCTTCGCTTCAGCTTGTAACTTCTTCAATTCGAACAGAAGCAATTCCGCGCTCGACGCGGAATCGCCGAGTTGATCGCAGCTGCTCGAAAGAGCAGCGATTCTGTCGTTCAAGATCTCTTCGAGATCACGTAGGTCGGTGGCTAGCAGAGCCAGAGCCAGGCATTGTTCCAATTGAGTCTTTCGACTACGAAATGATGTTTCAATCAATTGTCTTCTGTCGTGGAGTTCTTCCAGCCATCTTTCGACTTGTATCACGGCTGCACAAAAATCAGAGAGAACACATTATCAGATAATAGTGAATGAGCATGTTCATCGTACAATAGAGACAAAATAAGCAGACACGTGTCAGAGTATACTCTGTATACTATTTGTATAAATATTTGTTTTCAACATACGATTCCTTTCAAACTTTATCTCTTCGCGACAAGTAGAAGGTGTTGATATAAAAACAAACTTTAATAACAATTTTCTTTGATATGTCCACCGATCCAGAGGTGTAAATTCACCCTTAGGACGGATCGCCATTACTTTTTGTGCACCCTGTACATGTAAATAAATCTTGTACGTTGAAAAGTTCATTTTAGCGTGATTCATTATGGTGTCACTGCATGCTGCATCCGTTTAAACTGTCAAATTCCTGGTTAAACGTTCTCGGCTTTCCAACTGTGATGAAGAAACGTAATTTCAACTTCGAAGAACTATTTACTGTGGATTCTACACGCTTTCTCTAGTAAGAGTTAACATTCTTCGTACGTCCACACGTTTATAAACAAAACTGGTTTCTCAATTCATTTGAAAATTTCATAAATTGACGAAAAATATTGCATAGTATTCGAGTGATTCTCGAATCCATAATACTGAAACATTTAATGTTAAATAAAGGTGCACTGATTTCCTGACATCCTACCAAAAGCAAACCTGTTTCCAGCAATTAGAGAACGAGATTCATCGTCATCTAAGTAAGTGTTTCACTGTAATTATAGAAGCAGGTTGTTCATTTTTGTCTCTGTTACTCGTTGTTTCGCGTATCACGGTGCAAGGTGTCGGCGCACGAAAGGCACACATCAATTATGTCATCGATCAAATAAAAGCGAAAGGGAACGATCGCGATCAAGATAGCGATACTGATTCTAATTATCTGGTTTTTCCAGCCGGTAACATTAATTAAGTAGCAGCCGCTCACCATGATCAGCTTCCAGTTTAATCCTCTCCGGTCTAGAGTCCAATGTGCCCTCGTTCGCGATCTCTTTCAGCCTGTCTAACAAACTCTTTCCCTCTTGCAAGGCGCCCATCAGTGCCTCCAACATGTTCTTCCGAAGATCGTGGATCTTCGACAGGAAGTTCTTCACTGCCTCGATCTCAATCGGCAGCAGTGTGTCGTTGCATGTCATCTCGAGAGCTCTCATGCTTTCTCGACACTCTTCCGCCCGGCTGCAAGATACACGCTTATTAGAATTATTCACTTATTCGCTCATGTGAAAAGAATAGGAGGGAGAGTTCCCTCGAAGTACAGGTAGAAACCTCGTTTGTTGTATACTAGCGATCCCCACCACGAGGTGTTCAAGGTTCTGGAACTCGTGGTGGACATTGTAGTCTACATAGCTACATAAAAAAAAAACTTATAAAGCTTAACAAAGAAAACGCAAACCTTTTGACATTTGTCGAGTTTCATACTTAACAACCTGATAGAAACAAAAGGAGACCGACCATGCGAACCACTATAATTAGTTACCGCTTTCGTTGTAGAATCTCGATTTTTGCACGCACTTTCGGTTTCGGAGCGTGTAACAAACGAGGCTCTACTGTACCGCACGTACAGTGGATCCAGGACATAAATGAACACTGAATAATTTTGATACTACACCGATAAACATAGTCTCGTTTTAAAGCTTAAAGCGTATACGTTAGGATGTGTCTTATTTTTCAATTATGAAATTTTGAGCATGTCGCCCCCTAAAATTGTTCCATTTAATAAAAAAATGATATAACTAAAATTATAATAAATGTGAAGTTTTGAAATGGAAATAACTGCACGCTAAATGTGAAGAGTACACTGAAAATTCAACTTACATATTTTATACTTCCAAAAATATCATAATCGCTTACATGCATTCAAGCATTTTACTTTGAACGAATTAAGATTATTTCACATGAATTGGCCTGTCTAATTTCTGTCCGCCATCTTCCCGCGAACAAGTCCGTTTTCGCGGAGCGTTATACCGGTGCGAGCGACTCGTTTCAATTGGAGTAATAACTCTAATTCGTCCACCCTAAATCAGATGGATGGCAAAAGCTATATAACCGTTTCCTTTATCTCGATCGACAATTTGTTAATAACGTATATTAATGTTCTCAGCGCACTGGTTCGATCTGATGCTACTAACTAAGCAATTTTGCAAATTACCACAAAATCTTCAACGTTTCGGTCTATATTTAGACCGTATTCAAGAAAAATTTTTATATAATTGCGTCTACATCTCATTTTTCGCTTATTCATAGTTATTTTAAGCTTGTTATTGTGCATACCACTGAAACAATACGTTGCAGTCCAGAATCTGTTTCCGGCGCTCTAGAAGCTCGTTCACATCGTGCCACGCTTGCCCTAAAGTTTCCGCCATCGCAGCGTACACTTCCGCTCTTGGCCTTTGGTTCGAAATCAGCTGATCAGCCTGCCGAAGCAGCTCCTCCACCGGGCTCTGTTTGCTCTTGTTAGGAAAACAAATATTTCAAATTAAGAATTTAATCGTCAGTTGCTTCCTGTAGTATGCACGAATTGCTAACTATGTGAAGTCGTTTATATGTATAATACGTATTTAAACAACGTATGTATAAATAAATTTGTAAGCATTATGAAAAATTATTTGTTTGCAAAATTGTTGAAATGATGAATAATGATAAATAGTAATTTAAATAATAAATATTATAATATAAATTTTTCTAATTATTTGTTCGAAATGTTGATTTGTACAACATAGAATTGCCCGGTCGCGTTAAATTTTGTCCTTTGCGAATTTCGTCGATTTGTGTTTTTATTTTGAGGTCGCCCTGTCGATGAATTAGTTGCTAGCATACATTACATGTTCTTCGGCTGAACAGAGTACAGAATGACAGAAGCGAATCATAACCGAAACCGGAACCGAAATCCAGAACCGAAAAATAACAGTTATAGAACCGAAATAGTATTGGTTCGCAAGAACCGTAACCGTAACCGATATACATAAGCCAGAACCGATTTTCTCGTAACAGCTGTAACATCGTTTCGGTTCTTCATAACTGTTTCAGTCATAACCGACATTCGACTTATGTATAACCGTTTTAAACAGTTATTTTCAGAATCGTTTCAACGCCTTCTAATGTATCGTAACATCATAGTCTGTGATTTCTGCAGTTTTCTCAACAGCGGTTTCTGATAAATTACTTAAACATTAGAAACTCTGTGTTCATGACCAGTTAGCTTCGATTTAAAAGCAATTTGAATGATTACCAAAGATATTTTCAAAAAGTAACAATAAATTATTGAATATACACCTTTTGACCGAAGCGAAGGCTTCTGATAAATTACTTAAAAATTAAGACCTGTATGTCCATGTCCAGTTGGCTTCGATTTAAAAGCTATTTGAATGATTACCAAAGATATTTTCAAAAAGTAACAATAAATTATTGAATATACACCTTCTGATCGAAGGTACTAACAAAATCTCATATTCAGCGATACTGTAATCCCGTATTTAGCAGACGTAACGGAAATTAGTATGAAAGTTTGCATCGTTACCTGTAATCGAAGCAGAACTTCGTCGTGTGCGCTCGAAAGCTCGGTAGCTTCTTCGACCGAGGCGCCGAGCTTCGTTAATTCCGGCTGGACTTCTAGTACTTTCAACTTGAGCCATTCTCCACTCTGTCAGAGGACAAACAAAAATACAGAAATACCATTATACATACACATTTCAAAGAATTGATGAAGTCAAGAAGAAAAGATAGTTACTATAAAAATGGCATATACGAGCCTCCTAGACGTTAGCCCCCACTTGTTAATTAAATAATTTCAACAAAATTGAAAATTAAAAAAAATGAAAAGTGGGGGGGTCACTCAAAAAATCGTTTTTCTCAATTTTTAGTCTTATTTTTTATATTATAGCTGTAATATTCGAGCAGAATGTAGCACAATTTAAGAAATTTGTCAATGTTTTTATAGACAATTCACTTCGTGACATTTTGGACAAGAAACCGTCTTCAGTTTCCCAGACGCTGCAACCAAAAATATCTTAGATAAAAATAAACGTTGGATACCAAAGTAGAGGTTTCAAGCTTTTACATAAGTCCGAGTTTTTGTTGTTGCATTATATTTTCTAACAAAATGATCACAGTTCAAATATCGACAATTTCTTGAGCATTGGGAAAAGCAATGTACAAATACTTTCTGGGCCCACTGTATATGTATAGATAATATATGTAAAACACACATAGAATATGTAAATAAAAATTTAGTATTAAAAGATTGATTTTCATTTGATTGAAAGCACAGTTAAAAATCTGACGTTTCATTATTATTTAGTAAAAGAAAACATTTTAAATGGATCATCATAGCCATTTTAGTTCCAAGGTTTGAGTTAATAGTGTACGTTTTGATTAAATCGAGTCTACTGTCTCGAAGATGCACGTATGTACACATATACCGTTTTTCCTGCGACCTACTGAAAGTAGCAACTGCAAATGGCATAACCTAATATTTACCGGCAATTTTCCGTCGCCGACTTGTAGAAGGCAGTGTACACCGACGCGCAGTAGAAAATGACTCTCTGATACCTTTTAGGGAATCGTACGCAACGATCTAAAAAACGGAGTGATCATCAAACCCAGTCGGAACATCGGAATGAGAATTTTATTCAGATCTCGAATAGGATCAGCCAAACATGACCGTGGAATGTGTAAACCTCCTTCCACAATCTATTTAGGGCAAGTTGATACAACTTGGACCTAACATCTTTCTGACGCGTAACTATTTCATACAAACGAATTCTATTTATTATTACTAATTAATTTATTTATTTGCAACTTCCGATTTTGTTTACAACCTGCAGTTCCCTGTCATAATAGGGCTAAAAGTTTCCGGGGTAATTCTTCCGAACCTTATTTATAAAAAAGGAGAAGTATGCGAGATTCGTTTTCAGTTGTTTTTACCACGCTTATTGTCCATTTTGTGGCGTCCGCGGCAGTGTAACGTGTGTTTTTAACGAAGGATTAGTTACGTACCAGATAAGTAAATATTATTCGATCCTTTTTGAACTATTTCGATTATTTAATACCGATGTCACTGATGGTTTTATCCTAGTGGACCAAATGACATTTAAGAATATGTTGTAATAGATTCCATTAACTTCACGCCTATAAGTCAAAAATTGTTGTAGATGTCGTGATTTTTACTTTTTCCTTCGCAATTGAGACCAATAGCAATTTTTAAAAAATTATTTCCACATTGCCTAGTAAATCAATCGTTCCAATTAGAGGTGTGCGGGACCGGGACGGGACGAGAACGGGAACGATCTTCAGGATCGGGACGGGATCTTGAACCTTTCGGATATTCCCGAAAATGACCATAGTGTTAGGTTTATCTAAATGTATGCGTGATAGTAGAAAATGTAAACGTACATATTGTTATCAGCAATTTTACACACCATTTGTTAAGATTAAATTCCCATTTCTGTTTATGTAATGTCGCGTGACAATTTCTTTTTTTGTCGAACAAGTTTAAGTGATAATGAATAGGTGATATTTACACAGTACGCGAGGTGTCATACGTATAAGTAATTACTATCGCGAGACATGTTTCATTACTATTACTGATCTGTGTAACCGTTTTCACTTTCGAAAGTGTTACTTCCGTGTGAAATTTAATACATCAACAAACAGCAGCATTAATAATTAAGTTATAGATCTTTCTGTCTTTACAATGTATACAATGAATTTATATGATAAACTAAGTAGAGAGATTTTCAGTAGAACTAAATTTTGAAAAATTTCATCAAGTAATTAACAACAAAAGTGTAGTCATGCGTGTTAAGTTTCCTGCTAATTTTTATTATCATACACATTTTTTGAAATATGGTTTATATAACGTAGCCAACCACAGACTTGTAACACGAGCAACTTTCTAACTGACGTATTTTATAAAATTAAAATGTTTAAAGAAATTGTATGGAAGGCATAATCAGTATAATGATACTTTCTGACAATAATATTATACTAAACATTGGAACTACTACTAGTACATAGATGTGAGAAGTGAACTACAGCCAATTAAACTTTGATTAAAAGCAAAATCCGGAGTGTGGAAAAACGATTATTCGAAGTAATCATGCACAATGGTGGTAGTACAAGTTATTGATATTAAAATATTTATGTTTTTGTAATCATTTTAGCACTGTTCCTATATAAATTTCGCTACATTTTTCCACGAAAAAAATGTAAACTGAATTTAGGTGTATTATCATTTGGTGTATACATATGTATATAATACAAACTCTGTTTACGTGCTTTTATGTTTTCTTTTCGATGATTTCTTTTTTTAATCAACGATTGACGATTAACTTCGTCGATTTTTCAATAATTTCTTCTTTTAATCAACGATTGACGATTCACTTCATCAGTCGATTGAATCAATCATCGATTTTTCGATGATTTCTTTTTTTAATCGTATACATTAATCAATCAATCATGATTAAAATTTTAATCGATTAATGCCCAACTGTGGCCGAGCCGAACGTAGAGAAGGACAGCGCGTGTAAAGAGAGACCGTGCGCGGCCGAAACGGCTGCGACTCTCCGCGTCTCTTTCTTTCCCATACGCTGTCCTTCCTTACGTCCGAAACGATCATCGTCAATTAAACCACTAAATACAGTTGAAATTATATCGTGTTTGGTATTATTTTAATCAGAAAAATGCCAGAAATATATTGGTCAAAGTTTCATAAAAAAATAAGTCATAATAAAAAAATTATTATATTGGTATTACATTGTGAGGACCGACGGGTCTTTGAACTATATTGACGACTGTGACTCTCCGCATCGCATTAGTAGAGGTTCACACCGATATACCCGAGCCGAGATCAGATTACTACAGTGGAGAGGATATTTTTTTGCGTTAATCGTGTACGGCCTCTTTGCGTTTATAGAGGATTTACTGTACTACTATATTGCTATACTGTTATACTTTTACACTATACACTGTTACACTATACTATGTTAGAAATGTCAATTATACAATGCGCATAATTGAATTCTTTGCAATGTCCATTGAATGTATTACGGAGTTGTCTATAATATTTTATTATTAATATAATTCTATTATATTAATAAAATATTATATACAACTCTAACAGTACTCTACTATTTTACACTACACTATTGTATACTATACTGTAGTATATCATTTTATGCTATACTTTACTATACTACTTTATATCATACTATACTATTTTCGTAGTTTGTTTAGGCACGGGACTAATCTTCTATTTTTCCAAGGATAAAACATATGTTTCTGTACGAATTTGCTTTACACTTACTCTTCGGGAACATATGTATTTACCATGTAGAAACAGAGCTTTGTGCGATAAAAGAAGCTAAGAGAAATTTCGAAACACATGGAACAATCTTGCTCCTTGTTCCGCCAGTCTATTTCAAATCGCTCAGCGCGTTGAAGCTAACGTAAGTGAACACCGAGAAACCATCTCAGTCGACGTTTGTTTATCGAAACGACGCCAAAATATCACGGTACGGGAGGATCGATTATGTCTGTGAAAGTTTGGCGATCGTTAATTTCCGCGTTTCTGATCCTGAAAATAGCTACCGACATTCGCAGTCGTGTAAACACGTCAACGGGTTAACGAACGAATTGCTGGATGGGGAAATGATCGATGAACAGTGGCGTGAGTTGCATGGAAACCGGTATAAAGCTTCATTATCGATGGCCACTGGGTAATTATACTCAGCGTAATAAGTTGCTAGTAACCTTGCGCGCAGCCGGACGACCGTTTTACTTGTATGAGCTTCAATCACAGATTTCTCATCTTGCGAACAGTTTAATGGTCTTTAGTTAATTTATTCCAGTATATTCTAATACTATATTCTGGTCTATTCTTGTATATTATAGAATATTCTAGTATATGTACTATGGTATATTATGATATAATCCATTATGTTCTGTTATATTACAGAGCATAGTATATTCTGGTATATTTTGGTATATTCTAGTACGTTCTGGTATAGTCTGGTATATCTTAGTACATTCTAGTATATTCTACTATATTCTAGTATTTAAGTATATTCTATTACATAATTTTTACCGTTCTTTAACGAACAAATACACTCTCCGTAAAAACAAGAAAGCACAGCTTACGTTTTCTAATATTTTACAGTGAAAACTGGTGGAAATACATTTTTCATATAATCACTAGTAAATTGTATAACTGTAAATGTAAAGTTTGTAGAACGCAAGCGAGACAAAATGGTAGGACAAGAGCAAATACGTTTCGCAGTTATACATGAGCTATTGAATAACAAAGCACAATATAGTACATGAACTGTGTAATAACATTTACTGATTTGCATTTACACCCGTCCCTTAATTTACGCGGCACTTTTTTACGCGAGTATTTGTTTTACACGGCAAAACCTCAATTTACGTGGAGCTTTTACCTAAATTTACGTGGAAAGGAAGGGAAAACATTAGGAATGTGGCCTCTGGAACCTTACCAAGTTAACAGATTCAATTTACATGATTTTTATTCGCGTAAATCAAATCCACGTGGAACGGATATTCATGTAAATTGAGAGATGGGTGTATTTAAAAAGACAATAGATTAATTAAAATGAACCGTGGAGAATAACTAATTGTAAGTGTAAAAATAGCAGACAGTTTGCAACCGATCAATGATTTTAAACAACGTATTCCAGAGAAGTGAGAAGAACTGACACAGAATATTATTAAAAAATTATATAAATCCTCACCGAACAGAACCGCTGCTGTCATTAAATATGAAGAAGGCGTACCAAAATATTGAATACAAAATACCATTAACAATAAAACTGCATTACTACATCTGCGTGTGCGACTTGAGTTTTTCCGCGTAGCAAGTAGAATGTGGTCGCGATGGTCGGACAAGTTTTTACGAGTAAGATATCATTTTATTGACGAAGAGATCGTATAACGTTGACAGAACAAGGTTAGGTGTATCTGACATCATTGCTTCCGAAGTGTTTTCTAAACATTCAACAACATTATTAATGCCAAGGTCACAATTATCCCAGTTGCAGGCATAAAATATGTACGAAGTCTTAATGTCTAAATTACATGGGAATCATCGCTTGTAATTAATTTAATTTAATAAGAATTAATTTATATACATGTATGTTTTGTCATGTTTTATTAAATTGCATCGACTCATTTTTTTCATAAATGCACAAAATCCGCAGTTTAATTATCACTTTTCTAAGTTGACGATTTTATGCATTTATAACAAAAATAGAAACGTACAATTTGAAGCAGTGGATATATTAAAAAGATTTAAGGACATCGGTGTATTACTTTCAGCTTAATATGATGATTAAAAAAGAGAGAATTTTTTATTTGGTTCCTTTGGCTTGTAATCGATGCAGACAATTTATATTTTGCATAAAGATCCGCAGGCTAGTTATAACAAATGACTACAGGTTTTTATATGAAATAAACATTTTCTGCATTAATCGCAAAAAAATAGGAGTTGGATAAACACTTATTTCTCCCTTTAGTAGTTTCAACAGTTCATTAATTTTTCCAATAAATTCTTCCAAAGTTTTTACTACATATTTCGTGTGTTATATACACATTTTTATCATGAATGCATAAAATGCGCAGTTTAGTTATTAAAATAAGTTATTTCATGTTTGTGAAATTTTTATGGATTTTCGACGTATTGAGATATTGTACCTAATTCCGGATTGGTGCATTTATGACAAAAATTAATGGATGAAGCATAAAATTAAAATAATTTATAGATATCGATATATCCCCATCATATTAAAATTGAGGAAAAAGGAAACTTTTCTAGTTGGCTCCTGTATTTTTACAGTTAATGATGAAAATTTTTATTTTACATACGGATGAGCAATCTAATAATAACATAAAACTTCATTAATAATTACAGCTTGCTAAGTTTAACGGTTACTATTGCGTTGCAATTATAAGGGATCGGAATGACAGATATAACAAAGCACGGCACTATCGAAAGCGTATTTGGCTCCTGTATTTTTACAGTTCATGATGAAAATTTTTATTTTATATACGGATGAGCAATATAATAATAATCAAATATAAAACTTCATTAATAATTACAGCTTGCTAATTTTAACGGTTACTATTGTGTTACGAGGGATCGGAACGACAGATATAACGAAACACGGTGCTGTCGGAACAGTTATATTTTTAACGAGACCTGTTGCACGCAGAACATTCGCGTTCAGTTTCCGATTTCTATTTTTAATGACAGCTCATCACTCGCGATATTGAAGAATCCGCGTGCTCCTTTTTTCATCGGTTAATAACGCTAAAAATCAGACTTCCAATAAATACGAGCAGCTATTGAAACCGGTTGTCAATGTACTGTTGCCAGATTAAAACTCTTCCAATCACGTTGAATCGCGATAGACATACTACGAAAGTGTCACTATTACTGCTCGTTTGTCTGCTCAACGTTGCATTTAATTAGAACTCATTGGTATTCGCGTGCGGAGACACTCCGGACGCGATCTGTCTACACAAATTGTTATCGATACATTAACGTTTTGTAATTTTGCATTGTATGATACAGAAGAAAATTCTCTAAGATCCAAACGTTTTATTATTCTGTTCTTTTTCAACACGAAACAAACCTTTGTGTCGGCCGTAATGTAAAACTACAACTTTAAGCTTAATCTGCTTTTACAATACATTAAAGATTTATATCTTTACCGATTAAAGAACGTACACGCTGCACAGTGGGCAAAAATTTGTGGAATTTCATATTTTATACGAAGTGAGAAAAAACCTCCATGAACAGTACTTTGTTGTAAAATACAAATTTGTTTTGTAGAAGTTAGAAACGCTTTACACCCTTCAGGCCTATTTGGACCACCCTGTATGAAGGGGCTTCTTAAACGTCTCTTTTGTCTCGAAAAATTGCAAATTGCATAAACTTCTGCAGTCTAAATATTACATTCTAAATGAAAATAAATAGATCTGTAATTATTCGATATCGACACGAAATAAGAATATTAAATGCTGTTGATTTAAATTTTCCGCGTGCCTATACAATTAATTTAAAGAGAGTCGAATGACCGACATCAATATGTTATTGTGTCCCCACTATTTGGCATAACAAGTAACAAGTGTGCATCGCTGACGTACACTACCGGCCAAAAGTTAGGAATCATAGCGTAAATTCAGAGAAACAGGAGGTGAATAATAAGAACTGGATGCCTTTAGAACAATCAAGGAAGATTAACTTGTCAAAAAACTTACGAGCAGTATGTTTTACATTTCGTATTATTTTTTTTATCAAGGAATGCGTATTTTTCTTAAAATTGCTCTTTCATTAAAAAAACTACCTTTATTTTTAATAACAGCCTGACATATTTAGGGCGTCGTGGAAATTAGTTTTTCGAATGTTTCTAATTTCATGTTTTTCCATGCTTCTTGTAGAAGTTGCCTTGTAGAAGATGACCATTTAGAAAAGTGCATGCTGAGCATTGTCTTACACATGGTGCACAAATAATGTGTATTTGCATACGTCCCGTTTTGAACGGGACTTGTCCCGTTTTTAATAAATAGAAACTATGAAGAAATATGCGTTTTCTTGAATATACATACTATTCCCTAAAAATTAATAGATGTCCCGTTTTAAGGAAAAAAATAAATGGTCACGTTACGTACAAACTATACAAGAGCATTATGGACATAAGAAAATGGTGAAACCTGTTTAGAAATATTATTCAACTAATTAATATTTGGTATTATAACGATGGATCATTTCAAAATTTATCGATATATTCGATTTTTACAAAAATCAGCAAGTGATTCCAAACTTTTGGCCGGTAGTGTAGATCACTGTATTCAAGTATAAAACAATTTGTACGAGGTGGTCTAAAACTTTTGCACACTGCTGTACGCATAACCATACTGGGAATTATTGTAATCATTCTTGTTAACACAATCCGTTTGCATTACAAAGAAAATTCCTGCCGATAGGAACAGGTGGTAACGTGAGCGTATCGTAACGAATGGTGACTAGTAGCCGCGAAATTTTAATGCGCGTAAGCGACATTGGTACTACTTCGATGGTGACATCACATCCCTTTTTGCACACGCCAGTTTATTTGCAGCGAATCGTCGCCGTGCCATTCTAAATCCTTCGCTTACGCGCGATCGCCGCTCCGCGAGAAGAATTCTATCCACTCCGCACACACTCGCGGTCTTTTGATCATTCAAATTCAAACGGCGCGTCACGTCGCCTTGATCTTTCAGATTAAATTTCGAGAACGGAACATTTCGAGAGCACGCTTTCGTGGAAATAATGATAACCGGCTCCTGAATTAATGAATACCATTCATCTTGATTAGCGAGCCGGCACGTTTGATCTTCCTCTGGTTTTGTAATTTCTTCCACTAACTTGACTTACAAATCGCGGCTTTCTGTTTTAAATTTATAATCAGCTGCACCGTTCGACAATCAGTCTTACATTATTGGAAATTTTCAACCCTTGTTAAACTTCTAATTCGTTGATATAAACATTATTATTGAGACGGTTTTAAGATTTGCATTTTGAAAGTTTCCAAGAGGTTTAATCTTATTTTAAAAAAAATCTCTGATTCCGATTCTTCGATGGATATTAATAGTAGAATTGCAGTCAGTGTATCAAAAGTATTCGTACACCCTTTAAACACGAATAACTTTTAAAGAACGAATTTTTTCTGAGATGTTAAAAGAATTAGTTTACTAGCTAATGTGTAAATAAATTTTTTAAATTGCTATATTTACCGCAATTGCCAAGAAAAAAGTAAATGTTGATTCTCAAATTTTTCATCTCTACCTATAACGAAAATTTAGAACATGCCTTTTGTAAATCTAATTGTAAGTAATTTATATACATGTACAATATTTCATCAAAATCGATAGACGTATAAAAAAATTGTAGGCATTGTAAAATGTTAAAATCTTTTAAAATTTGTTATTTGCAACTGTTGTATGTGGGCCTATATTGAAAATGTAAAAAGTACATTTTCAGGATTTGTATTAATTATACATATTCTCAAAATTTCATTAACATTGGTTGATGCTGAAAAAAAACTACGTGCATTGAAAGATGCAAGAATCCTCAGATTTAGTTTCAGTTATAGATATACAATATTATATTTAGAATATACAGGGTGTCTCAGCTGAAGAAGGCCACCTAAATATCTCCTTCATTTTTAATGGCACAAAAAATATTTGTGGCATAATTTAAATGGTATCGAAAGAGGAATATCACATAGAAAAACAATTTCTTTTGTTCGGTTATTTTTTCATAGCTGTTCAAGGTCATCGTTATTTTTTTATCGGGAAAACTAATTTTTTTTATTCCATCTTATAGCGGCTGAAAAAATACATTTGAATGTGATCATTAACAAGATGGAATAAAAAAAAATAAGTTTTTCCAAGCAATGAACTTTAATGAATAAGATATTTTCCATTTTGCTCGATGATTTTTTGCCAAAAGGAATAAATAAGAAAATATTTTATTGAATAAAGTTCTCATCGCTTGAATAAAAAAAAAAACAAAAATTGGGTTTTACTTCACCTTAAAATACCGAAATTACTTTCTTACCAACCCAATATTATTTGCAACCTGTTAACCATATTAAGAGAGAAAGTGAATCTCTATCTCACTCCAGTTTGTTGCAATTCAGGTATAACATTTTTATTTTGCGTAAAGATCCACTGTCTGCTAATAAGGCAAGACTCACGCACAAACATTTATTAGAGAAACTCGTACAGAAGGAAGTTTATTACAGTAAGCCTGTACTAATGTAGCATCTGTTCTGTGTCCAATTATCCCACCATCGCTGTCACGGGGTTAAATAACTAATTAGAAGAAGGGAAAGAGCCTCTCGAATAAATCCAATTCTAAACTGTCCATTCTGAGTGCCCGAAGAGTTAAAATTAAGATTTCACAAGCTTGGACGATCTCGGCGGCTATCCCGAGAGGCTATCCCTCTTCGTGAACGCGTTCATGCACTCTCGTCGATTGGATGTCACGAGGGAATTGCTATAATTAATACCCGATATGATAACGAACTCGGGTGTAGTATAAATTCTGATATAATAATTGTGCTATGGAATGTAAGAGAGTATACAAAGAATTTACGATGCTGCTTCTGCTTATTAACATATTATATTGGCCGTGCACGCGTGTAACTACTTTTTGTATAGTTTTCGCCATCAAACCAGAGCCGACAGCGGAGAGAAATTGACTTAATATAACAACACAACTAAAAGAAATGGTACATATATATTTACAAAAATATGAGCATTGTTTAATAGATTGATCCCCCTTAAGGGGGTAGACTCGTTTTTTCCAGGATTGCAAGGGTGCGGGATGCGCTTTCTCATTTCTCGATGTACAGATGGGATTTTCAGTAGGCAAAAGCGATAGATAAAAAGTCAATCTAGGCCGCGATCGTTCTCAAAAGTCCTATTTTAGCACACTTATATTAGCGTGCTGAGTTGTTGTTGTATGCGTCCAATCTTGTAATCGAATTTTAAACCACATCCAGGTGAGCTCTAGAGACTTGGAACTTTAAACATAGCTCAGAACTGCATGACAATGCAATATTAAAAAACAAATTTGAAAAAGAAACTGTGCGTTTAGGAGAAAAAGATTTTTATATTAACCGTCACACCTCGCCGTGTGACGTTCGGTAGTACGTGATCGCGTTCAGCGATCCCTACTCCGCGCGCCAGCGCTCCCTACTCCACTACGCGTTCCCACTCCGACTCATGCCCACTCTACCTGCCACTATATCTTGCGTTCCATTTAAAAAAGACTAAAAAGTAGAAAATAAAAAAATATATAAAACAAACTTCTTAAAAAAAACCACGCTTATATTAAAATGCACTAAAAAGGAGAAAATAATCTGTTTAGACATTAGTGACTATAAATAAAAGCGTGGAGCGCCCACGAAGATTACGTCAATATAAACTCTTTAGCACTAATGTCTAAAAAAATTATTTTCTCCTTTTCAGTGCATTTCAATATAAGTGTGGATTTTGAAAAGTTTTATTTTATATATTTTTACGTTTACGAGGCGTAATTTGCATTATTCAGAATCATACAGCTGCGCGTGTAGCTATGTATTAGGTTGTTGCATATGAAAAGTCCGATTTTAGAATGCAAATGTTGCAATGTGTTTCGATCAAGAAATACTATTACAGTTGACAGGTTCATTGTATGTCACTTTGTAGTACAACGCTTACGATCCTATCTTCAATTTTAGTTTACACATATAAATTACCTTTTAAATAGATCGATTTGATCTTCAATTTTAATTTACACATATAAATTTCCTTTTAAATAGATTGATTTGATCTTCAATTTTAATTTACACATACAAACTTCCTTTTAAACAGATTTGATTTCAACATCGTCAGTGCGATTGTCGCGTGCTCTTTTATAAACTGCGTATTTTATCGCGGATTTACGGCAAAAATGAGTAGGTGCAATTTAAAACAGTAAAAAGGTAACAATGATTTAGGATTGCTAATATCGACAATTTCCCGAGAATTGGGAAATTGAAATACTTTTTGGATCCACTGTATTGTCGCTGACGGATGGCAGTAGTAAGAGAGGAGACGAGATCGGTCCAGACGAAACTTTGGCAAGCTGCCAAAGATGAAAATGGAAGCATATCTCGTCTTTCTGTGGTCCAACTGCCGGGTCGACGAACCCAGGGGACCGATCTCTTCTAGTTTCTACGCTTCCCCCTTTCCCGTTCCAGAAGGGGTTCGCCATCTCCCGTCTTTCTCTTCCCGAATTTACCTACGAGCTCGTATTTAGATTTAGAAGTGTACCCGGGTGCTCCGGAAATCCGACGTCGCTTTCATTTCGCCGACTTTTTCGAACGAACCCTGACTGATTTACAGTGACGAGCAAAACTAAACATATTAGCTTCGTAGAAAAGTATATATATATATATATATATATATATATAAGTGCGGATTTTTCTTATTGAATTTTACATTTCGCTTGAATGACTGTTGCTCCTCTCGAGATGCTTTTCAAGGGGGTCTACTTCGGTAATGGATAATAAACAGTTTAACGATGTACATGTATGTACTATCACTAAATGAAGATGAAAATCAATTTATAATGCAAACTGTGTCAGACTACAGAAAGCGCTATCCAGACACATAAAAGACCACATCAACGAAAAATTTGTAAAATGTCATTACAACTGTTGCCTGGTATACATTATAATAACTATTTAAACTCGATAACTCCATTTTCTTTTCTTCGCCTTTATTTGGTGCAGTATTCACCACATCGAGTCAAAAATATTATATGTCAAACGTTAATTTCTCTATTTTTTAACTTAACACAAGAACACAACTAACAAAAATGGCACTTTCAATAAAATCTGTCGAATGTACCATCTACATTTAATAAATGAAATATATATACAGTTACTCGAATTAATATTCTGACGCTCTAAAAAAGACGATAACTTTTTTAATATTGTACTATACGATTTGAACTTTTTTTGGAAGCTAGAGCAATTAGTTTACTATAGGATGTAAAAAAAGATTTGCCAACCCAATATTTTTGCACAAGAAGAACGTTTAGTCATAATCAAAAGTCTTTCCTTCGTATACTTCCATTCATATAAAATTTCATGCGTGCCACGTCTTCCTCTTATACGGCTAACTTTATCTTTTGCAAGAATTGCTTTCTTACTTAACATTAAACCTACCGATCAACAAAATTGACTGATGTGTATAGTATTATAACATTAACAAGATTAAAAAATATTTATATTTTGTGCGATTTTTACTATATTGGAGTACTATACTGGAGTCAAAAATTATATTCAATAAATTCCCATGAAAACGCCTTCACAATTTCAATAATTGTCAAATAAAAAATCTAAAGTGGGTCATTTGACCCCTCGTGGTAGGTTCAGTAGTTAATAAAACAATTTGGGGGGGGGGGGCGGGAGAAAAAATCTCGCAAAAAAATTTCAGCAGGTATAGCTAAGGTCCATTCTAATGGTCACAGTATTAAGAATATTTCTGATATGAAATCTCGGACATTGTTCATATGCAAGAACCCAATATAAAATGCGTATTGAGGGGTGTCGCCTCGATCACGAGTTTCATCAACGCTGAAATAATTGATTCTGCCCGCTAAATAATCATAATTGCAAGCTACATGTCAAGTGTCACGGGGAACGCGTCCCCAGCTTCATCATCTACCGCAATCATCATTCAACAAGGCCGACCTTTCTCTCTGGTCCGCTTCGCGCGCAGAGAAATGAAAAATCGGATGTACCAAGAAGAAGATAAATCACCGCAGTCGCGCGAAATAAGACGAGTAATCGTTATCGAGCAACCCAGCTCGATAGCATAGTGATCGCAAGCAGAGTTTCTACGTTGGTAAAACGATGTCCCGGCTTGCGATCGCGATCGATACTACGCGTGGAGCGATCGGCAATGCTCCATGAAATCGACTATCGATCATTTCAGAATCGTGTCTCTCTTGTTAAGAAATTCTGTCACGCGTGTTCAGATTTTTCGTCGAGAAGGTACAATTTATTCTGGAAATATAACGGTATAAGAATGTTATGAACATGTTGCTTTTTGACAAATATATTTTCAGAAAATTCTTTGTATATATTAGGTTGTTGCATATGAAATATCTGATTCTGAAATGTTGCAATGCGTTTTGATCAAGAAATACTATTACAGTTGACAAGGTTCATTGTACGTCGCTTTGAGGTACATACTAAGAGTTTACGATCCTATCTTCAATTTTAATTTACACATATAAATTCCTTTTAAATAAATTCGATTTCAACATCAATCAGTGCGATTGTCGCGTGCTCTTTTTGTATGTGTGGAAAAATAACAACTCGACGATAGCATTATTTGATATTTGGTGAAAATATGGTGACTAATCAGTAGGCTGCGGATTTTATGCATTTATGGCAAAAATAAGTGGGTGCAATTTAAAACAGTAAAAAGGTTACAATGATTTAAGAGTGCTCTAATCTACGTATTTTTTTCAGCTTGTTAAAATTGTTAAAGTAAGAATAAACTATTTACGTGGCTCCAGTCAGAAAATAACTACAACATTGAGATGACAATCTTGTAAATGAAGCGTATGAGTGACCAAAAGATTCAATGTCTACCATAATACGATCAATAAGCGTGTGATTCGTTGATCAAGAAGAAACAGTTGCGGTTGTTTAACGTTACTGTTAAAAATCGGACATTTCATATACACCAACCTAATATTTATGCCTTCAAAATTGGTATTCGAGAATCCTTTCTATTATAAATGTAAGTAATTGTCAGTGTCGTACCGTTAATTTTGGGGCCCTGGGCTAACACTGTGTAAGGGCTTACCCAATTAACCCAAATTAACTCAAGTACCAAAAATGTTTGTATAATTTATTTTTCGCTCTTGTATTTCGTTAATAACTCCTTAACAAAGTGATAGAACCTCGGGAATCAACCCTTTCATTTTTTTGGAGATCAAGTATAAATTTACTATACGATGTAAACAACAACATTAGGCATGAAGGAAAACCAAAATCCTTCTTAGAATACACATTTCATTAATTTTCTTATATGTCTTATAGTTTTGTCACGGGGTGTACATATTGAATTAAATGTGTTTAAAGAAACATTCAATATATATTATTCATATCATGTAGTTAGTTAAGTTTTCATCTTGGTAAACACGTGCTATTATCCAAAGAAAGAAAAGTCTTGCGCTTGTTTATGGCTAATAAATAAGTTATTGAAATTCGAACATGGTCATGTTTTTGTTTTTAGTTCTTTGTTATCAATGAGATTAACCCCTTTGCCGTATCATTTTCTTTACAGTTACAGTGATTAGAACGTCTATAACCCCAAAAATGTCGTATAATAAAAAAGAAAATTTATGTTTTTTGTATGACCACCTTTATTTTAATGCTTAAATATTGATTACAAGCGAATCAAATTTTATTTCATTTATAAAAAGAAACGCGTAACATTCATATTTGTTAGACTTTGATTATAATCTTCATGGCGAGTGTGACTCGTTAAAATACGGCTAGGGGGTTAATGGGAAATAATATACGCAGCGAGAAAAGCCTTGAGCTTTGTTACGGTGTAAAGTGTTTCCCGGTGTGTTCACCGCAGAACTTTTTCGGCCGAGTTTTCGCGCGATTCGATCGGCGATATTAAAACTCGTTTTGCGATAGTGTCTGCGCACGGTATCTGGATCGAGCGGCTCGTCGCGTCGTGTCCGCTGGCATGCCAACGCCTTTAAGAGAAATTGCGGTGGTTTGTTGAAGAGTTCGTGTCTGCTTTTAGAACGACTTCCTGTATTTCTAGACGAACTGTTACCTTTACACCTCTTACCTTTACCTGTGCAGAGTGTGCTGAAGAGCGTTACAAGTTTTTGCAGATTTAAACCTTCCGCCGAAGGATTCTCCTTATCAGTAGATATCGGATTTTACGCATTTATGAGAAAAATGAGGTGTCATTTAAAACGGTGAAAAATTAGAAGAGTTTCAAAATACTGTTGTATTATTTTCAACCTGTTAAACGTATTAACGAAGAAAATAAATTTCAATTACTAACGCTTTACTGTATGAGGAGGACATTGTGCATTTCAACTTTAAAAAAGATCAATTATCACATTTTCTCTAAATATTAGTAATCTCGAACATGTGTACAAAAAATTGGAGATCTTTAATTTAACGTGATTTATATCATAATCACATTTGTACTGATTAAGATAAGTGCTTTCCCATTTGTTTTATATTCGTCCTTCAAATGACCGGAATCATAGCAACGGCCAACACATTTCTTTGAATGCATACGCTATGAATAAAAATATAACTCGTGTAATTTTGATTGTGTTTACTTCAAAAAAATAATTTGTGTACTTCAAATATCCATAAATGTGAGTATAAAATCGTAAAGCAAAACGTTTAATAGTACTCCTGAAAGAAATTCCTACGAATTAGAGAAAAAAGGGCATTCAAAATCAGAATAGCTCCCTAGATCAAAATGAAATGGTTTTTTTTCAACGTTAGCAAATCGAATTTCCCTTTAAACCTAGAACTCTATAAAATGCTCTATAAAGTCCTCTAAAATAGTAACTTTTACACCGTTAGAGATAATCGGTTGAAATTTAATAAGTAAAAAAGGTAATATTTATAACTTCAAATGGCGACAAAATTTAATTTCAATTTACAAGGTGTTTATTAATTTCACAGGTTCTAAACAAATGACAGACTGAGTGGAATGATTTGGAATGAATTCAATGGATGGAATTAATATTCTCATTCCTCCGTATTAATATTCCTGAAGTAAATCCATAATTTCTGGTGGGTAGTCTATTAGGTTTCGGCTGACATGCGCATATTTACAGATCAAATTGATTCGATACACTTGTGTTCACTTGAAAGAACTATGATTTTCAAAACGTAATAAGAACTACTTGTTTTAAAATCGTTTTAACCCTTTGCGGTCGGAGCTATTTTAACTCGAAAACTAAACATTTCTTCCGACCTAAAATATTGCCATTTTTTATGAGATTTTAAATTTGGTGGATACGAAATTGACATTACAGTTTATGAAATAATTAAATGTTCAGTAATTGATTATATACCTACATATCTAATAATGTAAACAATGTTTTCAATAATGGTACAGCAACTTTTAATGGCGCCTCAGAGGCGCCACTCGACCGCTAAGGGTTAAATCGTAGAAGATATCAGCTTTCGTATTGGCTAAACCCAACTCAGCTGTTCCTAATAGTTTTCTTTTAAAATGTACTTGAATATTGGGAAAATCATGTGAAAGGAGACAATATCACGTTCTTAATTGTTTCCTCGAACTTTGCCGGCCTTCTGTGGGTCGTGGAGGGGGATGAAAATATTTTTTCTAGGATTTGCTCCCACTGAAATGTTCTTAAAACGATCTCGTCACTCATTTATTTAAAAATAAAAAAATGTTTTCCCATTTCGAGCTAATTTCACGTTTTCGTCCACTGTGCGTCGGCCACGAAAAATACGAGAGCATATCTACAAGAACCGATGACAATGAAATCAGATTCCGGGGCAGACCGGAGTGAAAGTGAACACTGCAAACTGCAATGAGTGCAGCGATTGCACGCGGAGTCGCGCGTGCAGCCCGCGTGTATCGGCGCGCGTGTCTCGTCTTGAGAACGATGAGTGCAACCGGTACACGGTGCTGCACCGCCATATTCGGTGCAGTGAAATTGGGACGAGCCTGCGGGCACGATTGTGCCAGGCAACGAGAATTTCTTGAAATGTCCTCCCCATTTTTTACCAAAACTGTCGCGTACACGACAATTCTATTGTTCGTGTAGTAATTAGTAGACTGCAGACTTGCTGCATTTATGATAAAAGTAAATATGTGAAAGACTACGCAAAAGCAACATCAGAACAGTTTAACCCCTTGGCTTACAATATCCGACTCGCGATGAAGATTCCGAACAGATTCCGATAAAAATGTATGTTAATAATTTACTTCGAAACCGAAATAAAATTCTATTTTGATTTTGTTAATGCACAGCTACTATATTTGTATATTTAACTTTCTCCATTTTTAGGAAATCATGATCTACAAAAAAGTTCTAATCATTGAAACCGTAAAATAAATCGTAGAGCAAAGGGGGTTAATATTACAGGTATATTATTTACAACCTACTAAAATTATTCAAAGAACAAATCAATTTCTATGCAACTCCTTTTTATCGTAACAGATGCAAACAACTTTTTTAATCCTTTGCAGTCGGTTGTCCCCTCTGAGACACCACTAAAAATTGCTGTACCATTATTCAAAATATTGTTTACACTATTCAATATATCGGTATCTAATCAATTATTAAACATTTAGTTATTGTATGAGGTACTATACCAATTTCATATCTACAAAATGTTAAAAATCACAAGCAATGGAAATATTCTAGATCGGAAAGAAAGTTTAATTTTGCAGTTAAAATAGCTCCGAGTGCAAAGGGTTAACTAACTTCGAAAAAGTAGGAGGTTACTCAATTCGATCTGTAAGATGGAAAGAGAAGATACATTAATATGTGAAAGCATGTAGAAGAATTTAAGGATTTTCGTAATTTCCAGTGTCGAAAATTTTCAATTTTGTGCCGCCGTCGATTGACCTGTATCTGCAGAATCGTATACAGTAATGTCCTATTCTAAGCCAATTCTTGGTTCAGTACAATTTTGAATATTTTGTTTGTAATTCCGACCAACTGCAATTTTCTCAAAATTTCTGTTTCCACGTCATGTAGCAAACTAACTGTTCTAACTTCTGAAAAAAATCCAAGTCGTATAGTCCGATATTTAAAAAATTAAGATCTTGCAAATATACGAGGTGTTTTAAAAAAAACAATGGGAATTTTGTAATTTCGCGGATTGTATTAGTCCGATTCACGCCATTCTTTTTTGTTGTGTTGGTAAACATGTCTGAAAAGTGTCTGCACGTTCAGGGTGCATAAAAAGTAATGGTCATCCGATCTAGGGGTAAATTTACACCGCCGGATCGGTGGATATTTGGGGTGTACTTGGGTGGGGGAGATTATGATAACCGTGACCCCTACTTTGAAGGTTATATTCGTGTTCCTGGGATCATTTTAAGACAAAAATGTGTATATAACAGGTATCCAATGGGCTCCGGTTAGCCGGTAAAGTAGATTTCTTGTTTTTCATAAAACTGCAAATATCTCGGAAACTATGCGAGTTTCTGTATGACGGCTATATAGAATGACAAGATTATGCGATCAGAATTAGTTAGGGTTAGGTGGTGGGGGTCGATCACGCGTACGGAAATATAGGAGTAGTCTTTCAAAACTGAAAGCTCACCTTAAAAACAAAAAAAAAACAGAAAATGGATTTTTCGGATTGTCCGCTCAGAAGAAAAAAAAAATTAAAAATAAAATAAAATTAAAAAAATTCAATTTCCTACAAGAAAGGTCTCTTGATATTTTGCCATATCTCGCATAGTTTCCGAGGTATTTGCAGTTTTATGAAAAACAAGAAATCTACTTTACCGGCTAAACGGAGCCCATTGGATACCTGTTATATACACATTTTTTTCTTAAAATGATCCCAGGAACACGAATATAACCTTCAAAGTAGGGGTCACGGTTATCGTAATCGTGCCCTTGGGTGTACTTCCGAAAATCCCATGCCTCCGATTTTTTATACTCTCGGATACTTACGTATTTTCACGTGCTGATTACGAATATGAGGTATGGGCTCTTCGGAAATTTATCCGATATTTATAAGAGAAACTTGGCGCCGAATTGTTTATAGCAAAGAAAATTGTTGTTAAAGTTTTTGTTACATCAACGCCTTCCACTCATCCAAACGAGAAAAAAGTTTCACAGATGCCATGTATCGCGAACAAATAGTTATTGAGATAAAGGCTGTTAAAGTTTTTGCAAAATTTGATTGTGTGGAGTTACACGTATAGACAAAAGCCTACTACATATTACAGCCCATCCGATCGTGTCGATGAAACAGAACATGATCGTGTGCTTGCCTCAAGCCAAACGAAATTTGAAGGGACATTCGTCGATAGGCCCGTACCAAAAAAAAGTGATCGTCTCCCTGCCCATTCGAATCATAAATTTGAAGTTGCAAAATGTGAAAGAATACCTTATACTCATTGTTACAAATAAGAATATTAATCTTACATTATTAAATACGAATGTCAAGTATAGGTACTCACAATTGTTTCAGAATCTTCTGTTCCTCCGTCGGATCAAGTGGACACTGCCATTTTCGCGAATACGCCTTATTAACGATGAAGCACAAAACACCACACTTCTACACAATCACTGGATTCTACACAACACACTTTCCGAAATCATGATAGCGAACGGGAAGAAGTTTCTCCGACCTCGATCAAAATAGTTCTGCGGTTGTCACCTGTAGAGGACGTTACAGCAAGCAAAAAACGCATACGAATCGATTCTGAATCGGCCGATTATGTTACAACCACCGCGCTCCGACAACTTCAACCCCGACAGATGGCGGACTACCCTTATAAATCACATCATTGATGACCGTAAACAATGCCAAAAGGAATTTCTTTGACACTTACCCCACTTCTCAACCTAAAGCTCTTCCGACACACCCGCGTCCAATTAACAGGCGCTATGTTTCCCCGCCTAAATCCACCCTTAACCCTTTGCGGTCGGAGCTATTTTAACTCGAAAACTAAACATTTCTTCCGACCTAAAATATTGCCATTTTTTTTTTATGAGATTTTAAATTTGGTGGATATGAAATTGATATTACAGTATATGAAATAATTAAATGTTCAGTAATTGATTATATAGCTACATATCTAATAATGTAAACAATATTTTCAATAATGGTACAGAAACTTTTAATGGCGCCTCAGAGGCGCCACTCGACCGCTAAGGGTTAACCATTAATCAAAAACCGAAGTGACAACCGCAGTACTATTTTGACCGTGGTCGTACTAACTTCTTCCCGTTCGCTATCACGACATCGGAAAGTGTGTTGTGTAGTGTCCAGTGATTGTGTAGAAGTGTGGTGCTTTTTTTGTGCTTCGTCGTTAACAAGACGTATTCACGAAAATGGCAGCGTCCACTTGATCCGACGGAGGAACAGTAGTTTCTGAAAAATTTGTAAGTACCTATACTTGACATTCGTATTTCATAATGTAGGATTAATATTCTTATGTGTAACAGCGGATATAAGATATTCTTTAACATTTTTCGTATGTCCCCTTAATGTTTTTACTGTTTTAAATTACATCCGCCCATTTTTGTCATAAATGCATAAAATCCGCGCGCAGTCTAGTAATATCTAATGCAGACTATTTCGAAGGGGACAACATTCATGTAGGCGAATGAATAAAATTTTATCCGAAAAATGAAAATTCCCGTTATTATTTGAACGCACCTCGTTGGTGGCGCTATAGTTGCAAACCGCAGATAAACTCGCGTGAAGATCTTACTTCTGTTAGGACATTAAGAAAGATAACATTGCATGTCCGAATAAAATTAGTCCAGCCTATCGGACTTATGATCGCGTTTAATATTTATAAGATCATCCTTCGTTCGGTAGTTACTTTGTCCAGGCACCGAGTGACGGATCAAAACGCGGCGTCCACCACCTTCAAGGAATGCGGTAGACGGTGACGACTAATTGGTAGTTTCTGCAGAAAATTAACCGATAATTTGTACATTTCACCGGCGCTAATTAACGGGACGGCGGGATGGTTAGTTTGCAAATAGCCGAGCGTGGCGCTCGCCGTGGAACAATGAGTCATTATTTCGGTCGAAGGACCGCGAGGAAACGATTCGCTGCCGATGCAAATGGATATGCCAAGACGCGCCGCGTGTTACCGATAATGCTGTGATGTAACTGTAACCGGTAATACCGTGATGTAATGTATCAAACCAGTTATATCGCTGTTATCGCGTATTCCTGTGATAAGATCGTGTGACGGCGGAGGAGGCGCAGCGCCGTTCGCCTCTGTCCTTTTCTAAATCACGCCGCAAACGATCCTAATATTGTCAGATAACATCTCCTGGCAAGGGTGCAAATTGTTCCTACGAGAAACTAATCGCTAAATTACAAAATAACCACGAGCATGATCGACACACGGAAGATGCGGACGAATCGCAGCTGAAAGCGAAACACACGCGCTCCCTGTACAGGTAATTGAGACATTCTTATCGCGATCGAGCCGAGGAATTCGCTCGGTAAAACATAATAGGTTAAATGTACCCATTACTGCGGGTGTACGTTTTACTGCGGTATTTTTTCCTAATGAGATTAAAATACGTTTATTAATAACTCGTGGCACCGTTGCGGACGATACGATGATATTCTGGCAACGCGTAAACGAATTTCAACGCAACACTGCAGGCCAATAAAAATCGCCCTGTTCCCAAATCCAAAGATCGACAGGATGATACCCGCGGCCTCAAAATATGATTCCTATGGCCACAATGGCAGAGCTCTTCAAATTTTAACGACTGCAACGCGAATAGACAAGCTGGAATCCCGAATTCCGATCAGCAACGAAATTTCAAATGGGGTACATGTACCTATTACTGCGGGTGTACGTTTTACTGCGGTATTTTTTCACAATGAAATAAATTGTATATGTAAAAATAAATATTTTGCCCTGAATAAATTTGTAGAATTCAATGAGAATTTATTCTCGTTGCCGAGGCAGACAGAATTGCGAATTTCATACACCTCTCGCAAACACGAATGTCTAAAACTAACTGCAGTACTGTCCCCATACACTACCGGCTAAAAGTTTGGAATGACTTGCTGATTTTTGTAAAAATCGAATATATATCGAATATATCAATTAAACTTTGAAATGATGCATCGTTATTATTAGTCTGCGGATCTTTATGCAAAATAAATATTTTCTTCGTGAATTACAAGGTGCATACAAAAATTTCTTCCTATCTTTAACAATTGTAATAAATTGACAGTAATATATGGATGTTCTTAAATCGTCCTAATGTTTTTACTGTTTTAAATTACATCCACCCAGTTTTCAGAAAATATAACTTCATTGAATTGTCCAGTGTCTGTGAAAATTGGTATAATTTGTATATTAGAATTTGTATGCTTCGCAAATTCTGTGTAGTATATTTCAGTTTGCACTCTGCAATCTGTCAGCCGTGCATTTCACACCTCTCCTAGTAAAATCTTCTTTAAATATTACGTCCAACATAGTCTCAGGTTGTGTTAATGCGCTCCATAAATAGAAATATTATAAATACAGCATGATAGATATTATGCGATAATAAATTCAAAAATTCCTTAATACAGCATTGAATGTGATTAACAGCAGGCATGTGTGTTTCATTCAATAAATTATTTAGGATTATTGAGTTTAAATACAGCCTGCATCTCTTATCTATATTTTATACAAAAATTTATATCTATAAATATAAAAATAAATAGGAAAACAGGAGAGAAATAGAAATTTATTTTCTTTCTTAATGTGTTTAATATGTTGAAAATAATTAACGATATTTTTAAATTCTTCTGGAGTTTTCACTATTTTATATTACACCTACTCATTTTTGTCATGAATGCATAAAATCTGCTGTCTACTAATAGTACAAAAGACTTTCAAGCAAGTGAATCAGAATAGCTACATAAACGTCTCTAACAACTAGTTGACACAAAATTTATAACTTTTGCTGTATAATGGTCCATGATATCTAACTATTCGCCAACATTTCACACCTATACATTAGACTCGATTCATTATATTCGATTATATAGTAGATTTCTCTCTACACTACTTTAGAGTGATTACATAAATACAGCCATTTCCTACGCCTTTCTGCAAACAAGTCTCAATTACACCTCTCGTTTCATCGGTCACGAGTATTTGCCTAGTGCACGTGGGCAACCATCTATCTGTACACAGTACACACTTCCATCATTCCAAAAAGACTGGAGCTGTTTCGTCTAATTTTAAGAAAGTGTCTCATTTTTAAAGTGGTGTACGAATATTTTTTACACCCACTGCCAGTGCTGGGTGAAATAATTTGTAATAATTATTTACTTTCGAATTAACGGAAATAATATTTCAAATATTTATTTAATTCTAAGTGTAAATGCAATATGTGTGCGTTTTATCTGTTTTATTTAGTTTTGCATTAAAATATGCTATTATTCCGCTGGTACATTCTCGCTCATAAGTCTTAGGACACCTCTGGTTTTTAGTATAATTCCGGTATTTAAAAAATGGATTTGGTCGGAATTGTGAAAAACAATAGTAAAAATTGATATTTGCGACTTTTTTAGCTGGGCCAATAACGTAAATTTAAAAGATGTGTTTGGTCAACTTGTATGAACTATATACGCTCCGAAAATTTCATTGAAATTGGATAATTGGTTTGCGAGTTATAACGATCAAAAGTGGTAAAAAAGCAGGAAAACTTGAAAAATTGCAATTTCTACCACTTTTGATCGTTTATAATTCTTAAACCAATTAACCAATTTCAGAAATTTTCAGAGCGTATGTAATTTATACGAGTTGACCGAACACATCTTTTAAATTTTCGTTATTAGTCCAGCTAAGAAAGTTGTGAAAATCAATTTTTACTATTGCTTTTCACAATTCCGACCAAATGCATTTTCTCAACATACTTTTTAGACCTCATTTACTAAACTAATTCTTCTAGCCTTACAGAGAAATTGAAGTCGTTTGGTCAATTCATAAAAAAGTTATTCTGATTCAAAGTGTGTGTGAACAGTTCTGCTCCTAATTGTATTTCGCGGGACACTTGCAAAGAGCTCACGGAACGCCGGTTAAGAACCAGTGCTATACAATATAGTAGTGAAGATAAAAATATGATTCTTTTTATAGTTATTCTTAAAAAGTAATACTTGAGATGTGACTCTCTGTTGCAAGTTTAACAGCATCAAATATTAATGTCGTTATTCATGTCGTGCTTTAAACCGTTAGTTTAATTTCGTCACATTCACAAAAATGTAAATGTCAGTGCTTAACACAGTCAATGGTTTCCTTGTTTAATTTCAAATCGATAAATAACTACCCTATTCTGTCGTTATCCCTTCGAACGTATACTCCTCTAATAATTCTTGCCAGTCACGCGTGGGTGGCTGAATGCCCAAAAGGAAAGACGCCGTTGATCACAATGGATAGGCTCTACCTCACTTGATGACGGGAAGATTAAGCAATTATACGATGGAAAGTATTATGCAACGATGTGTTTTTATAAACATTAGATTATAACAAAGATAACTGTGTGGATACGTGTGGTGAGAATGAGAAAGAAACGTAATGAGTGAGAGGCAAAAATGTATGAATTGAATTTGGTTGTGTGAAATAAAGAAATGAGTATATGTATGACGTTGATAGCGAACGCGTTAATATTATTACGAACGGTTGAACTGAGAGTCGCAACAGGATAAAAAATATTGATAAAAAGATTTTTTGAGCGTTGCGTGGCATATCAGCCGCAGGGTTAAAGAGTAGTCGCGTCTTCCACGCTTCTTCAGACCTAACCCGGAAATCATGCGTGTACCCGTCGACACACATAAGTCACGCAAAGTCCTCGACTCGTTTTTTGCGAAATCGAGAAAGGCTGTCTGCGATTCTGGGGTACCCTGGTCGCGTTCGAGGTGATCTTTTATGGACAACCTGTCGCAATCTCGGGTATTTCGATCCGCACGGTAAAGAAAGCTTACGCGATCCGTAAGTAGTACAATCTCTAAAAAAAAAACAACTTTTCGAAAGTATTATTTTGTCTTGTACCTGGGCGCGGATGTTTGACGATCTCATAATTGCTTGTTACTATTAGTAGACTGCGGATCTTTATGCATTTAAGGCATATGAAAATTTTCAAAAAATGTTAAATAATAGAATTTAGTACAATTTTTATTTATTTTGGATCTACAAAGGCTGTTCTCACTAAAAATTGGATGTTATTTGATTCCACTTTCTTGAAATTCGTTTATAAAAATGGAGAATTGCATAAACATATATCCGCAGTCTAACTATTAGCTACAACAAAATAAAATTTAAAATTGAAAAATAAAAGAAATGGTTCGAATAATGTCGTTCAGTATCTTTTGAAAATAAAATAATTTATTTGAGAGAGGCAGTAATTTTTTGAAAATAGTATTTTATTTGAAGAATATATTGTAAATATTTGTATTTTGTCTTTATTTTTAATTTTCATTTTAAATATTATTGCTGAAAATAATAATTTAATTATAATATCATTGCTGTAAATCGTCTTTTAACGATATATAAAGTGGATATGTTTACACGGTTTCTCAGAGTATTTATAACAATGCAAAAAGTAAAATTTCTTATTTTGTGTTTCAGATTGTTAAATTAGAAATATTTTGTTTTCTGGATCAAATTGTTGAAATAGAAATATCTTATTTTCGAAATTGTATATCTTATTTAAAATACTATTTTCTTTAGGCAAAATAAAATCTAAAATATTAAACAGTATTTGAAACATTTGTTTCGCCAAATAATGTCCACCTCTGATTCGAACATCCTTTGTGCGGTAAAAACAATTTCTGTAGAAATGGCACTTACAGCCTTTTTTAATATCCAATCTTCAACTCGGTTCTCCGAGGAGAATATGCGTAGTATTTCAAAAAATCCTTGTCTCCAGAAGGTTGTAGCGTGAAGCGTGAAGCTGAAACGAATTTTTTCAAACAGGGACCAGTTCGAAGGTGCTTGAAGATGACTGTACCGACTGCATGGGGTCCCATCTTTCGGCCATCCACCTTACATTTTCCTTTTTTCTGTTCCGTTCGGTCCCTTCGTAGGCAGGAGTCAGTGTCGTAAGGTCGTAGGTACGATGTAGGTAGAGGCGAGAAGGAAGGATCACGCCTGCCGTCTCGTATAATACCGGTTTGTTGGATTACACGAGACCGTATGGCCGATCCATGCCACGGTAGATCCAGTTGGATCGAACCGCTGGGACCAGGCTTCGTGTGTCTGTCTATCTGTCTGTCTCCCCGTCTGAATGCTTGTCTTTTCGATTACGCTGCTGCGATAACATGCATTAACGGCCTCGATCCGCGAGCATATGGTAAACATTTTTGCCGTGGAAGATTTTTCCAAATTTTATCCATCTCACCGAACGATTCACCGCGCGAATAGAATTGTTTAAGTAAATTAACGGAGTTATTTCGTTTCCCAAAAATTAGACATGTTCCGTTTAACCCTAATACTACATAATAATAGTAATACACAGTGGCCACTTGAAACAAATAATACTGCCTAGTAATAATACGCAGTTGGCACCGAAATAAATGTACGATTTCACACTAAATCAATCAGTTCTCTTATTAATCTAGACTGCGAATCTCTATGCGTTCATGGCTTATGAAAATCTTCGAAAAAGAATAGAATATAAAATTCGACAGAATTTTGTACAATTTTTATTTGTTTTCGATCTAGAAAGGATGTTTTCATTATGTTCATCTCAAATATTTATTTAAAAGTAATTATATACCAATTCATTAATTTTGTAATGTACGAAAACAATTTTCTGATCAAAAAATTTTTTAAACGAAAATACATATGAGTTTAGTGAACCGTATCCTTCTGTCCATGGTGACTTCTTCTGAACTCAAGGGACATGCTTACAACTGAAATTAATGTTAATTGTTCTTCAGAGGTGAAATTGATTTGCAAAAGGTTGAATTTGATTTGCAGAAGGGTGAAATTGATTTGCAAAAGGGTGAAATTGATTTATAAAAAGGTGAAATTGATTTGCAAACGGGTAAAATTGATTTATAAAAAGGTGAAATTGATTTGCAAAAGGTTGAAATTGATTTGCAGAAGGGTGAAATTGATTTGCAAAAGGCTGAATTTGATTTGCTAAAGGGTGTATTTGACTTGCAAAAGGGTGAATTTGGAGTGTAAAACGTGTGACAAGGTTTAAAGAAATAGAAAATGTCTGGTTTAGAAGCTTTGCTATTATTGGTTGCAAGAAATGCGACTTGGGCGAGCGTTGCATCAGGAACCTTATGATACGTTCATGGAACACCATTGAGATCGTGTTCAAGGGGCTTACGCAATCCCCTGGCAAACCGTTTCAGTCTAGATGTTTGATGTTCCTCGTTAACAATGGAATCGTCCAGGCCGCGTCCAATTATTTTCGTGGGATAACGAACGCGAGATGGTTCCCCGTTCATGGTGGGTTCACGATGGAAGGAACCGTAGCGGTTAAATTTATCCTTCGTGGAGTTTCGGAGACCTCGTTTTGCTCGATGGTTACCTAAAACGCTCACAGTTTCGAGAGGTCTCGAAAATAGCTATGGACTCGAGCAACCGGTTCCCAAAATAATCTAACACCGTAGATTATGGTCGCGTGTAACGCGCGTGCAGCTACGTGCCGCACCCCACCTGACGAATGTTGGGACGATTAAATGTCGCCGAACGCTTCCTAAACCGTACATCATGTCCGTTGGATATCCTCCTTTGACAATTTTACCTATATGACGCAGATATACTATACCGCTTATGGGGGTAGGCTCGTTTTTCCAGCAAGGGTGCGGGATACGCCTTCTCCTTTCTCGATAATGCAAAGATGGGGTTTCATAGTAGCCAAAAGAGCTAGATCAATTTAGGCTGCGATCGCCCTCAAAAATTCTATTCTTACGTTTACGAAGAGTAATTTGCATAATTCGGCAGCACAGGAAAAATTGGAAAATGGCGGAAGGTATAGGCGCTAGCAATCGACGGACCTTAAGGGGCTAGAGTTTTTCCAAGATTGTAAGGGTGCGGGGTTGCGCCTTCTCATTTCTCGATCATGCAGAGATGGTGTTTACAGTAACCAAAAGCGCTAGATAAAAGATCAATCTAGGCCGCGATCGCCCTCAAAAGCCCTATCTTTACACTTATGAGGCGTAATTTAAATTATTCGGCAGCGTAGGAGAAATGATATTCTTACTATGGAAAATTTATTTTTATTATATTTATATTTATTATTAGTGTTATTTATGTTTATTATTAGTGTTAAAAATCGGATATTTCCATATGCAGCAATTTAATAGAAACAAGGAATAAATTTCAGTAAAATTTTCTACACATGGCCAATAACCAATGTGCTAACTATAATAGATGAGTTTCCGTGGGTAGGTTTATTAGCTAATGTGTGAGGGTGCTATACTCTGCACTATATCGCTTCGTAGACGCGGTGACTTCAACGCCAGCGTAGGAAAGTATGCGACTGTCTAGCTGTTCAGACGTAACTGAACCAGACGAACGTGACAATTCAGTTTGAGTGTCATCATTAGATCGCACATTTTATATATTTATATCAAAATTGAATAGATGAAATTTAATATA
Organism: Lasioglossum oenotherae; assembly: GCA_028455765.1. Lineage (NCBI taxonomy): Eukaryota > Metazoa > Arthropoda > Insecta > Hymenoptera > Halictidae > Lasioglossum > Lasioglossum oenotherae. Next base: position 14,206,198 of record CM052294.1, on the reverse strand, counting down.
TTGAAAAAATTAAAAGGAAGCAAGAATATCAATATGTTATTTCCGATCTACTGAAATTATGAAAGAAAAAACGAACTTTTTATCTAGTTTCTATTTCCTGTGATTGGTGAAAACAATTGTTTTTTTGCATAAAAATCAACAGTGTCTAGTAGTCGTAGTACACAATTTTATATTTTATAAAAATGTAAATGTAAGATTGATTAAAATATTTCTTTTACTAATCTTTATTATTTTATACGTATAGATGTTCAACTACTATAGTCTTTATGTAAAGTAAAAATTTTCGGCAATTGCAAAAGCAAGGGACAAATAAAAATTTCTTCCTTTCTATCGTATTAAAAGTTCTGTCGTATTTTAAAGAAAACATTTGAATCAATTTATAAAAATATATGTTTAATATTATTTAGTGATAGAATTTCCATTGTTTGTAACAACTTGTTGCCATCTTTCAGATATCCTGTCAATTTCTATTTCCCAATGACTCGTCAACAACATGTGTTCTTGATTTATAAGCAGAATTTCGTGCTTATTTAAAATACGATGGAACTCTCCCTCCAACCTAATATATTGATATTTTTAAATACTAACAATCTTTCTCCTGTTTTTTTTTCACTTACACATTCCTGTTATTACTGCATAAAATTCGTAGTTTTTTCATGAAACAATTCAGCAAAGGATTGAAATTGTTAAAAGAAGAAACACATTTCTATGGCATTTCTGCTTCGATCAAGTGAGTGACAAGGGAACTCCGGTGACTGATACGCGCTGATTTTTATAAAACTTAAAAATACAAGTGTTCATTATAAACATGCCTAAGAATTTAGCCAGTTTAGTTCGTGCCCGTTTTCTATTTTAAGGGCGAGATCAACCCTTTTATTCGAATCGGCCCTTCTATGCATATAAATGCTTCTAAATCAAAGACGACAAAAGATATCAAAAAATAGTTGAAGTAAAAATCATATATCTCGTCTTCCAGCCCATAAATGCGCGAAAAGTTTTTTGAGAAAATCATTAAAAAAATGTTCGCGCACATGTATGGGCTGAAAGATAAGATGTAACTTTTAATTCACAACTATTTTTTAATAACTTTTGTCGTCTGCGATTTAGGAGCACTTACATAGAGGGTTCCCGCGAGGGAAAATGTTCGTTTCTCACAAAAATCCGAATTCCAGAAATTCCATAAATAAAACAATCAATGAAGAATGTTCTGACTTCTATGGAGAAGTTCCTGGTTTTTTTATTGTACTTCAAAGAAGCTCCGAACTTGAGTTATCGAGCTACTTATTAAAAGGCGATAGTGTGTTTCTGAGCACGGACAGATTAATGCATTGGTGGTCTAATTGTAAGATAAGATACGGTGGCCCTTACTTGAAGTAGAGCGATCACCAGACGCGTTTCACCGCTCTGCACGGCTATGGTGCTTATGGTGGTCGTCGGAGCGGTGGTTTGTTGCGGGGTGGTAACCTCGTTGCTCTCCACCACCGATCGTGATTCCTTCTCACGAGGTCCATCACTATTCTCCGCCGTTTCCATCGCGTCGTGCCCGTCCACCATCCTCGTAATTCTTCCCTTTCGCGGGAAAACAGAGTCGTTCGAACTACCGGCGTTGATCGATTTTAGCGTTTGCCCTCAATACCGATCAAATGTTATCCTATCCCTGCTTCTGCTTGCATAGATCTCAATCATGCGAACCCGAATCGTATTATGAAACGACCTCGTAAGACATAGTAGATATGTTACGATAAATGTAATAAACAGATGATTATGTATAATTGCCGGTTATTATACAGGATGCGGCGCAAATTAGTCCCCACAATTTTTCAGCCCCTTCGGGTGGTCGGACAGAAAAGTGTTTCGCACCAAAGTTAATCAGTATTTAACCGACAAGAAATTGCAATTTTTTAAATTAAAAAAATCAAGGTTGCTGTCATATCTTTCAATGGAACTGGGTAATTTTAATTTCATAATATTATAGGCGACGTCGAAACGAACTCAACGACCTGATATACGATGAATATCGCCATGAATCAATTGCCAGAATGATATCAGCAAAATATTAGGTGTACTTACTCAATAGTTTAAAAGATATAAACAATTGAACTTTCACGCAATCTGCTTACACGGCTGATGGAACTTCGAAAACTTGAGCTGCAAATCATGGTATATCAACAATGTATGAAAGTTTAATTGTTTGTATCTTTTAAACTATAAAGTAATTACAGCTAATATTTTGCAGACATTATTAGGGATCCATCGTCTCACAAAAAATTATCAAAATCGAAGTCGGACACTTTGGGTCCTTCCTAGGGATTGCAATCCCGCGCCGTTTTCAATCCCGCGGGATTGATGTGGGATTTATTTCAAACTATAATTGAATATGTGTGTGTATATATGTGCATATATGTGCATATACATATACGTTTCTAATTGTATAAAATATATATTATAATAATTCGTTACATCTAATAATTATTAGAAGAAGGTATTATTTAAATAAAAAATTATTATGTATTAGTACCTTGAATAAGTTCTCGCAGTTTCTTTTACAAAATAAAAGATTTATTTAAATTATAAGGAACAAAAACATTTCATTCGAAGTATAATATATATAGTATAGTATATTCGAGTAATTCCTCCAACTTTTCGTCTTCAAATATTTTCGGTGCGCCAGAACGTTCTTTATCCTCAAGTTCAAATTCATTATTTTTGAAGCGTCGAAACCAGTCTCTGTATATCGTATCCGACAAAGCATTGTCACCATAAGTCTCAACAAGAATTCTATGTGCTTCAGCTGCAGATTTCTTTTGAATAAAGTAGTGCAATAAAATTCCCCGCAAATACACTTTATTCGGCACAAAAGTAGACAGTTTCAGAACTATGAAAAAATTACTTTGTTTACACTAAAGTGAACTACCATACACTGAAATTTAAGGTTAGATACACTACTGCCTTGCATATGTGTTACCATTCGAAATTCCACGAACGGGATACTGCTACTACCATCTTTGAAGAAACAGCGAGAACTTATTCAAGGTCCTAATATAATTGAAATGTGTGTATATATGTGCATATACATATACGTTTCTAATTGTATAAAATATAGATTATAATAATTCGTTATATCTAATAATTATTAGAAGAAGGTATCATTTAAATAAAAAGTTATTATATATATTAATTGCTGAGGTGAATCGGAAAAATGTTTTCCTTTACCAAAATGTTGGTTAAAACTTAAAAATAACTATAAAAATTGTTTAGAACGAACTATACGTAATCGACCTGTCTGTGATTGCGGGATTGCAATCCCTAGTCCTTCCCTTGTCAGTGAGCGGTATTGTACATATTCTTTTTCTTGTAGGAAATTACGAATGACAAAGAAGTTTGAATGATTTTGGTGGTTGAAAGTGGTTGAAAAACCACGTTGGATATACAATTTCGCTGACTTTACTGAAACACGGAACTCTGTTGGATGTTCGTGAAAGACGAAATTTAATTGGGCCGGGTCCAACAGCGCGACGATTCCTGCCCACAGAGGCCAATAAATGAAGGTTTAATAGATCCCGTCTATCCATGGCGAATTAATTTCGACGTTGATCAACGTTCCGCGTGCCATCGCGGTGGAAACGCCTGCGAAACCATCATGCGGAAACGTTTTCGGGTCAGAATTGATGCTCGTTCTCCCATCGAGGAGCAGACATTACGTTCTCCAGTTACTACCGCGCCGGCACCACTGATTAACGTTATTTTTGGCGATTTGCCAAGCAACCATCGCCGCGAATTCCGCGGAAAACCGGCGACAATTCCTTGCCGCTGCTAGATAGCCACCGCCGCGAAAAATTCCGTTGCTCTCCTCACTCTCGATCATGCCTCCCATCCCGACCGGAGTAACGCACAACCACAGAATAAATTATGGCAGAAGTTCCTCGAGGTAAAAATAGCAATCCGAATCAGGATTCCGTGTGTTACGCTGATGTGAGACTGCGTGCGCGCGCGAAACTATTGTGCAAACTTTGGTAAAAGTTACTCTTTCGTCAGAAAAATGCTCGAGACTCTCGATAGGTTGAAAATCTATCGTACTGAGAATTTTTTCTTGTTTTTTCTTTTTTTATTTTTTAGTAGCAGTTAAAGAAATTCAAAGATGTAATTAGTCTTCACGATAAAAAATAGATTATAACACACTTATATTCCTGTGTAAAATTTTATTTTAAGGAAAATGGAGCTGAAGAATTTAATAATGATCCATTACCTGTGGAACGTTATAGACTTTTTACGATTGCTCTGTTAATCTTTTAATTTTCAAATTCAGAATTTTCTCTAGTTGTTATGAGCTGCTTTTATACACATGGAAGATCCTCTCTGCATCTTTCCAAACTGATCATGTCAATGATAAAAATAAATAAATTAGGCAGTTGCTAATATAAACGGTATACACAGACAGTAAAAAAACTTGTTACTCGCGACAAAATCGTGAAAATATCGTGGACATGTTAAAATATAATTACATCTCTGTTATCCTTTATAATTTTCCCCTGTAATGTATGAATATTGTCTGTACGTAATTGTACATCATATTTATAAGTTTAAAAAACATTGTAGAAACTATTACTAGAGAAAATACTGTATTATAAAAATGCAATATATGCATTTTAGAATACAATAAAATTATATATCTACATTTACAATGGAAAATAAAATAAAATTATATATCTACAGTTTCAATGGAAAATAAAATATAAAACAGTAACAACTATGGAAGAATTTAAAAACATCCATATATTACTTTTCGACTGATTAAAGCTAGTAGGAGAAGAAATAAATATTTATCCGATTCTTGTTCCTCAGAATTCATGCAGAAAATTTTTTTTTTCGCATAAAGATGCGCAGTCTATAAGTGACATTCGAAATAAAACAAATGTATGCACATCAACAGTGGATTTAAACAATATTTGAACATTTCCGATTCTCAAAAAATTATCGATATTTAACATTAAACCTACCGAGAATTAAAATTGGCTATTGCGTTATAAAAATAACATGATTCAATTTATTTACACTTTGTGTAATTTTGATTATAACATATACTTGAATGAAGAAATCTGTCGGATCAATTTTTCACATTTAATGCTCAAATAACGAAATATTATTTTCTTGTATTTTAATAAAATACCTATTTCACAATAGTACTTCTTTGAGATTCTGTTTGAGATTCTTTGAAAATATATATGCATTTGAAATGCTATTTCCATATGTAACTACGATTTCAAAAAAGCTTTTATTTGCCAAATTCTGTATCACATGACAAATGAAAAATATTTGTAGTCTATTTACTATTTCAAAAAACTATTTTTCCCCAACCCTAGGTTAGGAAAGATTCTTACATCTTTCAATTTCATCTTTCATTGTTCCCTTACAACAGTTGTAACGAAAGTTGTAAAATGCAACTTTTCGTATTTTCTCTACAATTCCGATCAATTGCAATTTTTTTAAAAATTTCTTTTCACATCCTGTAGTAAACTAATTGCTCAAGCTTCCCAAAAAAGTTCAAACCGTATAGTATTGGGTTGACAAATAAGTTTGTTAGGTTTTTGTGATTTATTCCACTCTAAAAACCGAACGAACTTATTCCCTAAAAAAATATAAATGAAAAGAAACTTATTTGCCAACCCGATACAATACTAAAAAAGTTATCGTCTTTTTAGAGCATCCGAATATTAATTCGAGTCATTGTATAGTATCCCTTAACAGTCGAATAGTGACTCAGAGTCACCACTGAAAATTGCTTTACCATTATCCGAAGTACTACAGTATTAAAGTTACACTGTAAATAGTTTACAGTATTAAATATGTTGCTATCTAATTAACTACGAAACATTTAAGTATTGTATGAGGTATTAAACCAATTCCGTATCCATAAAATGGAAAAAATCATATAGAATTAAAATAGCTCCGAACGCAAAGGGATATTCATGTTATTAAATAGGAACTAGTAAGTTCCTATTTGAAATCCTCATGAGGCGTCAGACTCGATATCGAACAGCAAGGGGTTAATCACGAAATCGAACCAGAACGAAAAGCGCATAAATGCATCTCCGATGCAAAGGGTTCGTGGGTCTTGGGCTCTAGTTCGCTTAATTACTAGCCTCCGATGAAATGACTATTTCAGATTAGGAGAGATCTGGATACACCTTTTGCTGGACGTCGGTGTGTTTATACTTTATAGGTATCTTTGTAAGGTGACGTCACCGGCACGGACGAACGAATGGGAGGATAAAACCGGACTGACTGGTGGCGTTCTCCGAACGGGAGGTTCACCACACCGCGACCCACGATCGGAGATAATCTCGTGGAAACGAGCAGAGAGAAGAAAAAGGGAACAGTAAAAAGAAACGTGCAAAATAATGGCGGATCTTTGGTCCGGTCCACCAAAAATCACGATTCGGCTGAAAGCCGATCGTTCGATGTATCGCGCCGCGCCGTGTCGCTCCGAAACTATCAGGTCGCCCGGTTGGCATCGTGGACAATGTACGGTATTATCGGTCGCATTATGTCAGGCTAATTACACGTTATCTCGAAGCCGGCGGGTTCGCTGGTAGAGACCGATTAACGAGCGACACCCGGCCGCTTTAATGCATGCGCATGCTCTTCAGTTTTCTTTAATTGGTTTCAACGAGTAAAAACACCGATTCCTCGAGCCGAGTCTCGACGATGATAGCAGACAACGGGGAAAGTAAACGTGGGCTAAATCCGCGCTGAAACCGGAGTCGTGTGTGAAATACCGATTATTTCGGGATCGAGGATTTTTTCGTCGGTTTTCAAGGCTGCGAACCGATGGGCCGGGGAACAGAACGAGAGAAGAAACCGAGGACGAGCTGGAAAACGAGGTCGGCCGAGGAACGGACGAATTCTGCTGCGCCTGTGGCTATTTTGTCAATCTCAGATTGACAAGCAGATTCGAGTAAAAATTAGTCGAAAGTGAAAATGACGCGAAAGCTGTTGAAGTTTGAATGGTTCTTTTCTATTCCGAAATATAATTCTCTTGATATATTTGTTGATGTCTCTCTTTGTATTAGGATTACTGTGCAAGCTGAATAGGATAGTTTGACCGGTAGATTCTCGCGAGTACTCTGCGACGTGTTTTGTATTTTGAGGAAATACAAGTCTAAGCGTAGAGTGGAATTAGTTTCGGGCAATCACCTAAGTCGACCCACGTTCAAGCAGTGACAAGCACAACGTAAACCGCAGCAGGAGCAACACTCGCGTGACACATGTCACAATCGTGTCACAACACCGGTCGACCGGTCGCAGAAGCAAGCCGACCCGAGACTGAGCCGTCGGCCGGTTTCGAATGCCGCCGAAGCTGATCGGCTGCGGACGCGACTCGCCGAGCATAACCGAGCAGTGCCGAGACATGGCGACCGTGTACGGAAATCGACGGGGATTAGTCGCCCGGGAGATTCAAGACCATCTGGATCTTAACCCTTTATTTACGGACAGTCCCGTAAGTTTTCTCATGGTATTGTATTAATTTAAGGGGGGAGAACCCGACTGCAGGGAACTAGCAAGGAATTAGACTCTAGCTAGATTTTACTATATTTTGGGCCGAAACATGGGTTTGCGGGGATCGGCTTTTTGTCCTTATTCTATTAACTTGTCCTTATTCGCTATTAACTTCAATAGTTTAACTTCAACTGTTTGCACATTGGAGCATAATTTTCTTCTTCGTGGAACATAACATTAATTAATGAATAGCGTGCTTTATCCTTTACAATATTACCTATTTGCTTACATTACTTACCAACAGATTTTTACTTAAAAAAATGCTCTTCGTTACATCGCAAATTACGATTTTTACTTTTTGTTGCAAAAGTAATCTTACCGATTTAAACACACACGAGAGATTATTATATCAAACACTTTATTTACAAAATTGACGGAGAAAGCCATGCGTAGTGTAAAACTGTTACAAATACAACAATAATTAGCGGTAATTAGAAGTGTCATTCTAAACAGAAATAGTTGTTTTCGATTTTAGAGTTAGGTGTTATAATGTGTTAACTTATCTACGATGGTTGTGCTTGAAATACGTGTAGGAATGTATTCAAACCGATACTACTGATGATTATACTGCGAATTATTGTGCAAAAAATAAATATCGTCTGCGTTAATTACGAAAAACAGGGACTAAATTCTTTTAATAATATCAATTACCAAAAATAACATGTGAGTATTTGCACCCATTTTTGTCACAAATGCATAAAATTCGCAGTTTGGTATTTGCATGCATTAAATATTGTTGTGTGGTAGATATACGTTCACAATGAAACTTAATTTTCTTTCACAATACGGCTCCCATTATTTACTTCAGTATAATGTTCTAAAACTAGTCTACCAACTTCGTCAGACTATTTTTTTAACCTTAACTGTGGCGATTGCGAGCAACACTCTGTCGGAATTACAATTGTCTTTCATCTGCAATCATCAATTACTTCTACAGACGCACTTCTGATGCAAAAGAATAGTGAAACAATTTTTTTTAATTCTGCGGGGTGCTTAAGGTACTCCATTTTGTCGAGAATCTAACTTTACTGAGGCTGAAATTGCCGCGCATGCGCGAGAAAAGTTGCACCATATCGGAACACTGTGTTCTATACCGAGTAAGCAAAATTCACGATTTTGGACGGGCATCTGTGTCAGCAGAAGTATCGCTTTCTGCTGGCAGAAAAGCCGACATCTGCTGGCAGGGTGTGCCGGCACAAGCTGACGGCAGAATGCTGTCGGAATGGAGACAGCTCGGTCCTGAATTCTGCCTTCGTTTAAGAGGCCAGCACGGTCGCCTGTACAACGGCATTCGCCACATTAGTGCGACCGTGCTGTAGAATTCAGGACCGAGCTGCCAGCATTCTGCCAACATTCCGCCGTCAGCTTCTGTCGGGCAAACCCTGCCAGCAGAATGCCATACATCTGCGTCACAATAAGTATCGCTTGTATGTGCTGTACAAAATCGAGCAGATTCCGAGCAGCGTTCTGACAGCATATGCTCGCCATCTGCTGGCACCGTACGATTGCAGGGTATGCTCGATATCTGCTCGAAGCAGGCCTGGCTGACTGGAAACTTTTGAAGAATACAGTAAAAAATAACTCGATATTCTAATCACGTGAGACTGCCCCCTTAATTCTAAACATGGATGCACATAAATCACACATACTGCTAGGGGCAGCTAGCTTGCATTAGACAGCGGCAAACGACGTCGATTCTCATTAACACTGGAAAGCTCGACGAAACTCTGCTGCACGGAGTAACGATCGAAGCATGCAGCCTCGTGACTGCAATTGCAGCTGCAGCAACATTTGCCATTGATCGACGGGCCGTCTATCGGACTCACCTTCCTCGCTTTCTCGAGGAAATCTTGACCCTCAAGACTGTCCTCTCTTTTCGTCGGTGACATCTCGATCCCGCTGTCTTCGTGATGTCTAGTGTACTCTTTCAACGACAGCGTCATCTCCTTCGTGGTGTCCACAGGCGTCGCAAACGGTTTCGATTCTTCGGTCTTACCACTGATTTTGATGAACTTCATCGTGCGTTCGCCGTCGTCGAATTTTGTTGATAACTCGTCTCTGCGGCTGTACGATTCACCTGTCGAATATAGTTTTCTGTTACGTCTGTCCATTTTTTATGCATAAAATCCGCAGTCCATGAACAAACTTAAATGTATTGATATGTCCTGAATGAATTTAGATACAGATACAAAAATATAAACTCTGGAATTGTATGTGACTTGCTTAAACATTTTGTAAATCTAAAAAATTTGCACTGTATAGGTAAGTAATTTATAAAATGTGTTCTCTATAATGACGAACGCCTAGGAGATTAAAAATGAGCTTGAATATTTTGTAAATCTAAAATATTTGCACTGTATACAATGTAAGTAATTTATAAAATGTGCTCTATATAATGAAGAACGTCTAGGAGATTAAAAGTGAGCTTGAATATTTTAGAAAACTAAAAAGTTTGCACTGTATACAATGTAAGTAATTTATAAAATGTGCTCTATATAATGACGAACGCCTAGGAGATTAAAAATGATCTTGAATATTTTGTAAATCTAAAATATTTGCACTGTATACAATGTAAGTAATTTATAAAATGTGCTCTATATAATGAAAAACGCCTAGGAGATTAAAAATGAGCTTGAATATTTTAGAAAACCAAAAAATTTGCACTGTATACAATGTAAGTAATTTATAAAATGTGCTCTATATAATGACGAACGCCTAGGAGATTAAAAATGATCTTGAATATTTTGTAAATCTAAAATATTTACACTGTATACAATGTAAGTAATTTATAAAATGTGCTCTATATAATGAAAAACGCCTAGGAGATTAAAAATGAGCTTGAATATTTTGTAAATCTAAAAAATTTGCACTATATGTGTATGTATTAGGTAAGTAATTTATAAAATGTGGTTTTTACAATATCGGACGCCTAGGAGATTAAAAATGATCTTGAATATTTTGTAAATCTAAAAAATTTGCATCGTATACAAAATAAGTAATTTATAAAATGTAGTCTCTATAATGACGAACGCCTAGGAGATAAAAAATGAACGAATCTCACTTTTCGATCCGAGCTCCGTTTCGTGATGATGTCCATTCGTTTTCTCATAGGCTTCCGGTGTCACGATGCGTTCGAGATCTTTGATTTCTTTAACATCAACGTTTTCACGATGATCTTGCACAGTGTTGGATATCACTTTGTAAGATGCGACTCCTAACCGTGTATCGTGAGATACACGCAAAGTTGTCGTTTCCGTGACTTCCTTTACGATTTTGCCGGATTTGTCCTGCGGCAAAAAATATTAAAACAATATCTTACAGAAACAATTCAATTGTAAGAAGTAATGTTATTTTATCAATTATTTCGACTGTTTTAACCCTTTGCACTCCGAAACTGATATAATCATTTATTAATTTTTTCGATAAATAAACACAATATTCGAAAAATTAATGTCGAAACAAAATGTTTTTCTACGACATGATTAGATTAGTTATATCATTTTTTATTTAGGTATCACGTTGCTGTATTTACGAATATCTCCATGCTATAAAATATTGTTTCTAACGAAACGTTCTCAAACTTATAAAATCGTAATAATATACTAGATGAAAACGTTTAAATAATAATTGTTTAATTCTTGACGTACCTCCACAATCTTTTCCATAGTAACAAATTTTTCAACTTTCCGTTCCCCATTCTGCTCACAAATTTCTGGTTTCGAAACTTCGATCAACGTCGCTGTTTTCTCTAATTCAGAAACCTTTGGAAGTTCACTTCGCCTGATTACAGACGATGACGTTGCCGCGTTGGCAGTGGTAATTTTCGGGTCTTCAATGTTCCACCTGTATGAATCGGAGAAACGAGACAATTTAGTACAATTTAGTACACATTATTCTTAAACAAATTAACTGGAATATTACGTTACTGCATACATTCTTATGACTGACTTTTTCACTAGGTATAACAAGTAAAAACTCTCATCTATTTCAAGGAACTAGTAGACACTTCAATTTCGTCTATGATAAGTAGACTGCGGATTTTATGCTGTTATGACTAGACAGCGGATTTTATGCATTTATGGTAAAATGAGTAGGAGTAATTTAAAACATTAAATACGTTAAACAAATTTAAAAATACTTTTATATTATTTTCAACCTGTTGAACATATTAACAGAGAAAATGAATTTCTATGTCACTCCGATTTCTTGCAATTCAGGTGGAAAATTTGTATTTTTCATAAAGATCCGCAGTCTAGTTATGACAAAAACGTGTTAGTCATAGTATCGAAAGCACACATTTTTTTATTAAAAAAGTGTACATACGCTACATATTTAGGCAATTAACCCTTTGCCGTATTTGAACGAGTCTCACTCGTGATGAAGAATTTAAACTAAGTCTAAGAAATACGAATGTAACGCCTTTTTTCTTAAATGAAATAGAACTTTCTTCGTTTATAATCAATAAAATTTAAGCATTAAAATAAATGTAGCCATACAAAGAATATAAGTTTTCTTTTCTCCTCTGCGACATTTTTGGGTATAAAGATATTTTAATCACTGTAACTGTAAAGAAAATGGTACGGCAAAGGGTTAATACATCGTCAATGAAGCATTTACTTAAAAACAGTATTTACTTTGAAATGTACATGCTGCAGCACACATAATAGTAACAAAAGCACACATTTTTTGTTAAAAAACATGTGCATTCGTTAAATATTCAGATAACGAATTATTGACGATCGCAACCTCTGTTGCATCGGAATATTTTCTTTCTTTATATCATACCAAGTATCGCACACAGGCGTCATGGTTGCTGGAGCAGCAAGGTCTTCGCATTCTGGGGACGTGACGAAGGATTCGCTCCTTGAACGACCTGTTGGAGTTGTCGAACACTCGGTAGCAGTCACGTAACACTCCACGTTAGAATCATCGGCTACACTTCCATCGCAAGACTTGTCGATAATATCCTGTCACGAACGTAAACATTCTGTATACCGTTTCGTATTACCGCGTTACTTAACACTCGGAAGGCGCCCGGTTATAATGAATCTTTTGCATCTAGTATTTAAATGTATTTTTAATGTTACTTTATTTAGATACGATAATCTTCTTAATACACATTTGAAATGTTATGTTACGATACATATTTGAAAGGTTGGCTGAAAATGGACCCGCTCACAGCCGACCAAGTGTTAATTCATATTGTTAATGTGTAAAATCATATTATAAATCAATAGCAGAATCTCCACTTCATGAGAAAATATAAGTATTATTATAAAAATGTAATCTATTGCAATGGAACAATAATTTGTAATTATTACAATAACTTCAATAATGTTCCAGATCTGTAAAATCATATTATAAATCAATAGCAGAATCACCACTTCGACAAGAAAGTATAAGCATTTTCAAGTATCATAAAAATTTAATCTATTGCAATGTAACAATCATTTGTAATTATTTCAATAACTTCAATAATGTTCCAGATATGTAAAATCATATTATACATCAATAGCAGAATCTCCACTTCGTCAGAAAATATAAGAATTATTATAAAAATTTAATCTATTTTGCAATGTAACAATAATTTGTATTTTTTGTCTATAATGATCTGTTAATAGGATGTACATTGCAATCTACTGAGAGTGATTAAATTATTGGAACCACAATATGAAAAGTATATCTATTATGCATGTGGCGTACAGTCTTGTCAACTCGAATATCATTAAATGTGTATTTGCAATTCGTAGACAACAATATTTCATAAAAAATAATAAAGATTCAGTATAGATAGTCCGTTACTATTTTACATTTAACCGGTATGTATTACAGACATTGAAACTTACACAATCATAGAAAGTCTTCCAGACCACTCATATTTAGTATTGCGTTATTACTAGACAGCGGATTTTATGCATTTATGGCAAAAATGGATAGGTGTAATTTTAAAAAATTGGACCATTAGAAAAATTTAAAAATTCTGTTGTTAAACATATTATGAAAGAAAATAAATTTCTATGTCGTTCCAGTTCGTTGCAATTCTGACAGAAAATTTTTATTTTGCATAAAGATCCGCTGTCTAGTTATTACATACATGCAATGCGGCAAAGTAACAAACCGTTCTAAACGAAATTGGAAAACAACAAATATATATATAATAAATAAATATTAATAAATATTAATAAATATAATAAATATATATATATTAAAAAAACAAAAATTCTGTAATAATCGACTATAATCAAAATTGAAATATATATAAATGGAAATTGTGAGCCCCTCTCAGGCGGTGTATAGAATACTGAAGAGGGTAGACTCGTTTCTAGGATTACAATGCAATGTAAAAAGATGGGGTTTCTTGCCCTCAAAGTCCTATTTTTACGTTTACGTGGCGTAATTTGCATTATTCAGCAACGTATAGCTGTTGCAGCTTTATGAAAATAGTTACATGCGCAGATTTATGCTTCCAAATAATGCAAATTACGCTTCGCAAACGTAAAAATAAAAGTTTTGAGTGCGATTGCGGCCTAGATTGATCTTTTATCTACCGCTTTAGATTACTAAAAAAACCACATCCTTGGATTATTAAGAAATGAGAAGGCGCATCCTGCACCCTAGCAATCCTGGAAACGAGAGTCTACCCCATTAAGGGTTAAAGTTAGGGTCAAAGAATGATTTACAGAAGCACAACTTCGCATTAATTTGCTATTAAAGATCTTACATACCTCTGCAACGTCTTCTGCCAGCTTACTCCCACCAGCATCCAAACCACGATTCAAAGAAGCATCCAGCCGATCACTATCAGTGCCAGCAGCACTTTTCTCCGCAGCTTTCGCAGCAGTCTGCACGACAGGAGACGGAACTCTTTCAACCCCAATGCAAGTTCCATTCGCCGATGCAATTGGCGCCGTCGAAGATGAAGATGCCAATGCTCCCTTCGCTGTCGTGGTGGAGAACGTAGACACGGATCTCGGTTGAAATTGTGGGGCAGGTGTGGATGAACTTATCATCGGAATCGAAGGCGCGTTTCCTGTAGCAATCGACGAGATTCCAGCAGAGATCGGTTGCACCGATGAGGATGCGGCGGAGGTAGAGGTGGGCAAAGAGAACAAGGATGAAGTGGAGGACATGGCTGATGATGACATTGGAACTGGCCGAGTCCTGGCGCCCGCCTCGCAGAGTCTTGCGTCCAGCTTCTCAGCGAGCCGCGTTACTTCCGCCAGCCTTGCTGAGATCGCCTCCACTGCTGTCAAGTTACTGACTTTGCCCGAGGCATCCTCGGCTTCAGACATTCTAGAAAAATAAATTTCCGTCGTTAACTTCCTGCTATTAATAGAGTTTCCCTAGACAGAGGTCCGCCGGCTCTGCGAAGGATACACCGCCGCGTGCTTACTAACAACCACGCTATCACGCAGGCTACACGGACGTCTGTTTAGGGTTTCGATCACGGCTCGGTGGAGTGACTCGCTGCCGACGCGACGGGAAAAAGTGTTTGAGAAAACACGGTCACTGGAGGGAAGCTAAGGGACTCCTAACGTAACTGATTAATGACTACACCCCGAACTATGTGTACGTTAGGGTTAACCTTATTTTTCAACTTTGAAATTTCGAACACGCCGCCTCCCGAACTTGTTCCGTTTCATGAAAACATTATAAGACAAAATTTGAGAACAATTGGACGTCGGGAAGACGTGGCACATCGAATGCGAACTTTTGGAATTGGAAACAACTGCACGCTAAATGTGAAGAGTACACTGAAAATTCAAGTTAAACATTTTATACCGAAAATATCAGAATCCCATACATACATTCACGTACAAATTTATTTTGTACGAATTTCACAATAATTATCTGCCTAATTTTGGTCCGCCACCTTCCCGCTAACAAGTCCGTTTTCGCGGAGCGTGATACCGGCGCGAACGACGCGTTTGGATTGGAATAATAACTTTACTTCGCCCACCTCAAATCAGATGGATGGCAAATATATTCTTGAAAAATATTCTTATTTAGAGATCAATTTACATCGTCAAAGTATGAAGAAAATGATGGGCGTCAGATTTGTATTTTCCTCAGTAAATTTTCTCAGTTGAAAACAAGCTCCAATTGCTGAATTGCTGCCAAGATAAGACCAGGAGATTTTAAAAAATTCATACGCGTGTAGTGCCATCAATGGCCATGTACACTACTGTGCAAAAGGAAGAAACACCCGGCTCTATTTAATAGAAAAGCATAAAAAATCAAATAAGAGCACAGTAAGTTTTGAAAAAGGATTTCGCTGTTTAATTGAATAGTTCTGAGAATATGTGTTATTGCCGATTATCTAATACTTTAATAAGTGCGTATATGTTTAATTATAAAAAACAAATAGCCTGTTTAACGTTTACTTTTTTACTGTGCCAATGACTGTACTATTTGTCTTATGATTGTTATTCACTGAATATATTTTATAATAAAAGATTTATGACTCGTAAAACTGTTTGATTTTGCTGAAAAATCTCTAACAGCTAAGCATTTCAACAAAAGATAAAAAGATTTTTACTATGATTTTGGCTTAGAGTGCCAATCATTGTACAGTTTAGCCTATAAACATTTTCGATCGGACAGCTAATAACAGAGTAATCTCTACCGATCACGATTCGTGATTCACCCTGTATATGTATGCTGTTTTATTTTACGAGTCCGTTCCGCAAAAATCTATTAAGATTATAAGTGTTAAGAACCATTGTACTGGACACTGGTTTAATTGCTGTGTGGTGGACGTTCTAAATTTTATAATGACGATGATTAGAGGTCCATCGATCAGTTGTCGCCGAGATAATTAAACGTAGCGAGGCGGATTCAGAAAACGTCAAATTTCAAAATTGTTATATAATGGACAGTGACAGCGCCGCAACGAAGCGTTGTGGACCAGATGGTGCTTTCAATGTGGGGCGTAGTTCTAATTTCGGTGGACCAAGTGCCGCCGAATCTGCGGAGCATTACGTTTGAGCGGCATTTTCAATCTTTACTGCACACAATAAAATTCTGCGCGGTCTTCGACACGGCGCGTTAATTTCTACCATCGAAAATAGCTTTCCGATTGCTATTTGCATAGCTGATAACTAGAGTACGGATGCTTGTACACTAAAATTGTTTGGATCGATTACAGCAACGAGGTGTTCAATTAAAATTAATTATAGCCCGTAATAATTTTAATGGATTAAAGTAATATTGGAATATACGTGTTTAAATGGCTCTGCTGATTAATATTGTGGCTACCAATTCTTTTCACAAATGCGTAAAATCTGTAGGCTAATAATAACCACAAATACGTTCTACTGTCAGAGTTATGCTAATTCAATTACACAATTGAATTACATTGTATTTCAATTATACAGTAATTCAACTACATCGTAACTCAATTATATAATTCAAACCTTTCAATTAATTCAATCACTAAGTATTTTAATCAGATGTGTAATTGAAATACAATATAATTAAAATACAGCTGATTATAAATAGACAACAAATTGACGTCTTTAGACATTCCACTTATGAACAAAATAGAAATGATCGGTCTAATCTTTTAATTTATCACTTTTTTCACGTTCTGTCACATCCCAGTAAATTATCACTAATGCTAAATGGTTCATGTAAATTAATTAAAGATGAACAATTTATTAACAGATAATAAATTTCCACATCAATTATCTAAAATAATAAATATTAATATTGTTTCCGTTTTTAATCATTTAAATTTTCTTGTTCTGTCACATGTCGCAGTAAGTTATTGTTAATATTCAGTGGAATATATTTAGAGATGAACAATAACTGACAGATATTCAATTGAAACAGGTACTATTTAAAAGAATGAATAATAATATTGTTTCTGTTTTTAATTGTTTAAATGTTCGCGTCCTGTCACATCACAGTAAGTTATCGTTAATATTCAGTGGAATATATTTAGAGATGAACAATTTCTAACAGGCATTCAATTTAAGCAGGTACTATCGAATTAATAAATACTTTAGTTTAATAAATAGTTTTATCTGACTAATAACTTAAATACCAGTATTGCATCGTACCACAGAAAACGATTACCAATATTGAATCGTTCACATAATTATTCGGACATAACCGCGTGTATACTTGAAAATCCGGCAATTCCAAAATACGGGCGCATAAACGATCGTAAACACTGTTTCCCCGATTCGATTTGGGGGGCCATTTATCTGCGTAATTCGTAGAATGGATCGAAGCCAACCAGTTTTCTCACGAACCGCTTTCGAACCAGAAAGCATCTACACGTGTATTAAAACAAAGTGGATCTCGGAACAACGGTCCGTCTCTGATAAGGGCTTTAAATAAATGTAACAGCTGTTGTGAAAAATATAAAAAGACGAATGCACCGATGCAGTTTCAGCCGTACGTCGTTTATCTTGGCTGGCGGCCAACAAACTACATTTTCCGGATTTAAAATCTCCCGGACTCGCGCAGATTTCTCAGCTCGCGGACTCGAATTCGACATGGAGAACGTGTACGTAACAGTTCCGATGCCCCTGACCGTCCACATGCTTGGTGAAAATGGAACGTTGGTCCTCTATGAATACAAACGTCAACGAGGATGGAGACACGGTTGACCCATATTCACCTCGTCAACGCGTGGGTGTGCGACAAAACTCAACGCGGTGAGCATCTATCATCGTTTCGGAGTGCGACGCTCGCGAAGAACGATTCGAATAACTCTCGACCATTCGGCATGTTTGACAACTATCGACGATTGGACCGGAAGTCTTAGTTCGAGGACTTTGACAGGTGATTCGATTCATTTGTCACAGAGCTACGTTACTGGAAGCGATTGATCAGAGATTCGGACGATTGAAGGACACTTATATCCAAAGGTTCCAGGATTCTTGATTCGATAGAGTGACAAGAGGGATCATTGTTAATGGTATCTCGAAACGATGGACTTACATGCACCGATTTCAAGGTGTAGGTGACTCTTCGACGTGCAGCCATGGACTGACACACCGTCTCCGTTAAAAACGGAGGTGGCCGTCGACGTGCCTCGTTCCCCCGCACCTCTTATTACCAGCTCCGGCCGCCGTGCTCTTTCTTTCGACGAGATTATAGTAACTTGCCGGAGCTGATCCGACTCTCTTCGATTCCGCGGATACGTGGACGATGACCGAATTATCCCCGCGTTTTATTGATTTAACCCGGTTGCACCGGATATATCGGACGAGAAAAATCCAAGGATACACGTGTCGATCGAGAAAGTTCGACGACGAGGAGGAACAGTGCCAAATGTTTGGTTTTTTTTTTGTGAAAACCTGCGACATTTGATGTTCAAAGTCGTTTGCAAACTGGGACCTACGGAAGTAGTCAGTTAGCGATACACACCCAGCCAAAAATTATAGCACACGAGTGCTATCTTCAATTTCTCACAAAGAGATGTCACAGTGGCGGTGTCGCCGATTTTAATTAAAAAATTTTGTTACCCCAAAGTGAAGTTCAACCTAAAATGAAGATATTAATTCATAGATTTATTCAATAACATATTTTACATTGTGTTCTATTTACTTCCTGCGAGTTTTGAGGCGACTTATCATGTTATTGAATATGTCTATGAATAAACATCCTAAGTTTATCTTTGAATTTTAATTTAGAAACGCTACGAACTTCCGTTCCAATCCAATATTACTTGCAAGTTTTACAGTTTTGCTTTTCTGTACGAGCAACTTCTTTGGAGTTTTCCTTTATTGTTTTACTTATATAATATTTACAAGGTGATGTCACAGTCGTGGGGTCGTGGGGGTGAAACATTTTTAAAGAACACGCAAAAAGTAATAGAACAGAATGGAAAATATGTTATTGAATAAATCTATGAATAAACATCTTCATTTTAGGTCAAACTTCACGTCAGGGGACCAAAGTTTTTTTACTATTTTGACAAGAAAATGCCCTGACTTAATCTTGACGAGAAAATGTTCAAAAGCTATGGTACCAACAGAATTCGCAACCGTAATAAAACTGGTGTTTTTTACTAAGAATATTTTTGAAATAGCATCAAGAATTTCTTCCGAAACGCTTATGATCGCTATCGTACTTGCCGTTGATGGCATAGAGGTTCCTTCAGTCTCGTTCTCAAGAGTCGACCCAGCCGCACCATTCGGCCGACTTCCAGCAGAAGCTTTTCTCGATCACCCAAGATGTCCCTAATCTCTGCTCTGTCTCGTGATTCCGCTGCTAAATCCTCCGTCTTCAAGGATCTACGCAGGCTGCACACTGCCTCGATCAGATCGCACAGTTTTGAACAGTGCTTAAACAAATGTGGGTACGCAAAATAAATTATCCGTTTTGGAATTCACCTCAAGACTGGATGAAATGCTTTTCTATTTGAAACAAGCAATTTTGATTACGATTTTGAAAATGCATACATTTTTATGTGAAAGTTTAGCTGCACTGAATTTCTGTTGTTTTTATAAAGTATTATGTACTTATCTCTCTTGCCATTTTAAATGGTGCTGTGCAATATTAAAACCGCAGATATACGTTTAGCAACCTTATAAGCAATGTTATCCGTCGTATTAACAGGTAATACATGTATTTTTCGTACGGAAGTTCTAATATTAACGTTAAGCAAACGCAACTTTTATCTAAATAAAAAGATATTTTCTGAATACATGAAAATAGCAATTGTTCATAGGCAGTGGTCATAATAATTCTGAAGGAACTTTTTACGGAATACAATTTCTTGAAATAATTATCATTGTGCATACATCTTCAACACTCCGGTGAAAAACAGCGCAAACCCTCAGCCTGGTCAATTGTTCTTGACCAACAGAGCGAAGCTGCTTCCAAGCCTGTCGTAACTTTGAGAAGAGGGTTGTGTTGCTATCCAATGGTAGTCTGCAGGATAACCTTAACACTCGGGCCCCGTTCACTAATTGACAGCCGTAGTCGTATGTCCCCTGGAAATTCAAACACCAACGTAAGATTTATGATACTCGAATTTGAGCTACGATTTTAAAAAGCCCTTCTTTACAGGCAAAAGTGCCTCGATAAGACAGGCTCCAATGGACCAACCAATGAGACAGTTGAAATATTGATTATACGTCAACAATATTGGATCTTCAATAATTCTGCTTTACCAAAAGAAAGCATAGAAATTTTCTTTTACATTGCAATCTTAAATGAGACTATTAGATGACGTTACTGAGGGTGACTTATTAGTTCACAATGAACATTGCTGTAGCTATTGAAGGTTCCATTAAAAAGTGTTTAGCCATGTACCATAGATTTTTCAAAATTATGGGATAATCAACGGTCGATAATGTGTTAATTAGAAAAACGAGACGAATAGGACGATAAAAGTTTCATTAAAAAGAAATCAAAAATTAGAAAAGTTGTGATCTTTTGCTTCGCTTGTGTGTGTCTCACGAATACTCGACCCCTCGCTTTCTTGCTCGTCGAACGTGATTACCGTTTTACTGACGCCAAGGGGGAAAGTGGTAGGGATAGAAGTTGGACAGTTACGGTAGACACATTTGCGACAGTTACGGAGAGAAGATCGTAACGCGATACCTTGGCAGTTTCTTGAAACGACTGGTGTTCTTCCTTCTGCATTTGTATTTCGTTCGCATTGCAGCCAATCTCCATGTGATTCTTCAATAGAACATTGTACAAATCGTTCAACCATTTAACAGCCTGTAAAAGATGCATCGGTGTGTAACAGATCTCATTCGAAGAATAATTTCAAGAAATCCGTGGTCACCTGTTCCGTGTCCATTTCGTAAGTGTATATCAAGGCGATTTGTTTCAGGGAGAGTTTCTGCAGTTCAACGCTGTCGTTGAAGATATTTTTCCTTGCGTTCGTTGCATCCAAAATATCTCTAACGTTTACTATGTCTTCGCCGTAGTCGACTCGCACGTCTCGGCCCAGGGCATCCTTCACAGGCATCGAGAGTATGTCCGACAATTTTTCTCCTTCCTTCACCAGTTCGCATTCCAAAGATTCTAGAAATGCATGACAGACAAATATGAAATGATCCTACACAAATAAATATGTCGAAAATGTGGAATAAAATTTTTTCATATCTATGGTTCTGTTTTCGAGAAAATAGACTTCGATAATGTGAACAAGCATGTGAACAAATTTTATTCTACATTTTCGACATATTTTTTTATGTAGAATCACCCCATTTTCGGTTGTACCACTAGTTACCGACCACCCCGATCACATTATTCAGTATTGTATTAATTATTACTATTCTGTGGATCTTTATGCACTTAAGAAGAAATTCGTTGGTTGAAATATAAAACAGGAAAGGATTGGAAAAATTTCAAAATATTGCATTTTGAATGTAACGAAGTCAGTAAGGGAATAAATCAATTTTTATTTTATTCCTGCATCCTACAATCAATGCAGGATATTTTTATTTTGCATGAAGATCCACAGTCTAATTATTACAAATAGAATAATAGTTTATTCTTATTATTTACCAAGATTTGCTTGGCTCTGCTCCAACTTCAACAGATTCGCGCTAGCCTGAGAGAAGTCGTGAGTTCTGTTGCCCATCACCAATTTATCGAACACTTCGCTGGTTTTGTCAAAATACTGTAACAATATCAACGAAACTGAGTCTCCGGAATAAAACTACGGTTTTATCGTATTGTTTTTTTTAAGCACATACCTCAGAGACCAGTCTGAAGAATCTCTGCGAAGTAATTAACACGTTCCGTCGCCTCTCGAGCCTGGTGGCGAAGCTTCGACATACGAAGTCCATGAAATCTCTCTGACATTTCAAATCTTCAGAAAGACGAGTGCTTGGTAAACTATCGATTTTGTGAAGCAATTCTGCGTAACGACCGTAAGTTTCCTGAAACGACGATTCATTTTAATCAATCTATGAACAAAATAGATACTTACACATGTGTATATCCTTATCTTAATATATTTAATCAATTCTCTCTCGCTTTAAACTTGATTTCATACTTCATACTTCATAAGACCTTGAACTAGAAAATTTATGACAAAGAGTTAAATGAAATGTTCGAAATTATGACCTTGAGCAACCAATTGCACTCTCAATTGTTTCTGTTGAAATTGATCTACAAGATCTAAGTATATTCTTTCTTGCATGTTCTCTGGTGTAGTCGATTGATCACGACATACATTATCTTTGAGTTTTCCCCACAAAAAAATCAAGAGGACATGGTATGTGCCCCTTACGTCCTATCCAGCGATTTGGAAACTTATTATGTATTCAGAAATTCTCTTACGGTACGTGAAGAATGAGCGGGACAGCCATCCCATCGGTACCACATTATTCGATGAATATCTAAAGGAAAAGCTACGAAAAATATGGGCAATGTTTCTTCTAAAAACGTAAGTTTGCTGATAATCTTGTTTGTGTACACTTAGAGATCACCTTCCATTAACGATATACGTGTTGTGAGACCAAATAGCTTAAGAAATTAAATTTCCGTTGATCAAATCGAGTAGTCGAACTATACCCATTTATAAGTCCAAGGTCATTTAGAGATCATAGTGTACCACATCATTAAACTTGACTTGACATCAGCTACAACACTACGAAGTTAAAAGTATATGGTGTCATTGAAAAATCATCGATGACCTTAAAAAGACTGAAAACGACAACAATCAGAACGTTTTTTTTATGTCATATTTATTTCATATTTGCCTACTTTAAACAACCTGTTTAAACATGTTTCATAATATATCATAATGTTCCATAAACATTCATAATGTATTAATATTGAATATCACTGTATTCGGGAAAGTCTACAGAATCTTCTGCTGCAAAGAACAATTCAGTGTCTTTTATAATAACATCACAATATTTCTTTAAAGTTGAAGAACATGTGTTTTTTCAAACTAATGTTTCTCGAAAACTGTGCGTCTAGGGGAAAAATTAAGGGCAGATTCGGAATCAGCGCAAAAAAAAGAATTATAAGAATCATCGAACAGTAATTGTTGAACAAATTTGGCGTTGGACAGTGTAATTAGTTTCTAAAATGAGTTGTTGAATCGTACCCTGCATTCGAGTTCCAATTCCTCGTGCCGCCTTCGCAGCTCCTCCGAGGATGAAACGTCGAATCCAACCTGGCAACAGGAATTCAGCATTGCGTCAGCGGGTCCAAGGATCCAATCGGTGACGCGGGACACACCCTTCTCGAGATCGCCGATCACTCTGGCGGTGTCCAGGTTCCTTTCCATTTCAGACCAGGAATTTTCGATGTCCACCTAAAGAGTATAACGCGACGTTTCATTTACATAAACATCAAAGTGTTTTTGCTCGATTTAGAATGCCGCCGAGTACCTTCTTCAATTCGATCGAATCGATAAGCTCGTGGATTCGTTTCGTGGCGTCCAAAACATCCTTCGCCGACACTCTACTCATTAAATTCACCAAGCTTCTGCCTGAAAAATAACACACGCGTTCTTACACAACCATTCTTCATTCTTTTCTATTATACCGTTACTCGCATAATTCATCATCACACACACTCTAGGTAAGAATAACTATTTTGTAAATGGATCCAATTCCCTGGAAGGATCGGTTTAGCAAATCACGCCTAATAAACGCCATTTTTACCACTTCTGATCGTTTATGGCTTATATATGTACCAATTAATCAATTTTAATGAAATTATCAGAATGTATACATATATATATATATATATATATATATATATATATATATATAATGCATATGGGTCTACGAAACACATTTTTTAAATTTTCGTTATTAGCCCAGATAAGAAAGTTGTAAAAATCAATTTTTACTATTTTTTTCACAATTTCGATTAAATGCATTTTTTTCAACATGTTTATTAGACGTTATGTATACTAAACTAATCCTTCTAGTCTTAGAGAGAAATTGAAGCGAGAGTGTGCGTGCGTGTGTGATCAATTACAAATTAACTGTATAGCTTAAAAGTGTTCCGAACTAAAACTTTTATTAACACTTTGTTTACCGAAAGCGTCGGCGAATCTTTGTTGGCTTAAGAATACGCGGATTTTTAGGAACGAGTCGGAGGAAAAGCAATTCCGTACTGTGAAATTCGGTTGCCGGAACGGGAGCTTTGTCGGTATATGTATATGTGACAGAAGCGAAGATAAGTTTTTGCTTGTGTACATCGTAGGCATTGTAACCCATTGTAAAAGTAAGATGAAAAAGAATCAAGTTATGCTGGAAGCAATGAAGAACGATGGCTCCAATAATTTTTAGCTCGCGCATACAGGGAAAGCAAAGCTTCGCAGCCAAGGGATCCTACTTACAAGTTTAAAATGCAGTAACGAAATTATTGAAAACTCCAGAAACTCTATTTGAACACACAAAATAAAAATTAGGAGTAATGTTTTTAAGTTATTGTTTAATGTAATCTAGTTTTTTGCTAATAAATGTTGCGTTCTATATACATATATTTTATTTTGCTACTATTATTATGGGACAAATTAAATTCATCAACTGCTAGTATCATTATGGAACAGAGGGAGTATTTTATTTCCTTTCTATTGAAAACGGAAAGCTATAAAGGAGGACACATACGATGAAACAGAAATACCACGCGACTCTTATTGTTCACCGTTTTTACACCCTCGCGAGCACATGATCGCGCTTGTTTCTTAAGGAACGCTTATGCTCGACATCCGGTTAAGCCGGTTTTTCAATTTTTGCGGACAATCTAGCTGCAAGTGTCTATCTCCCGGCACGACTGGCGTGATTATAACGCTAGACTAGGAAATAACTATTGAGCATGATGCGTAGGAGCAAGTTTCGTCGAGTATTTTCACTATCGCTCGAATATATTTAGTCACTTGCGATTACCGAAGGCTGCAAAATAAAAATTAAATCGAAGACACTATAGTATATTATTTTATGAATAATAATTTAACGATTTAGAGACCAGAGAAATCGATATTGACTGCATCATGCACGCGAACTCACATTACTTGAAGATTATACGGATCGCTATGCAAGGTCTACTTATGTAGTTATTTATTTAACACTCGCAAGGATAAGATCTAATAACACATAAATAGTAAGGTGGGGTCTCTCAGACCCCGACAAATGAATTTCATAAATAGCCTCGTTTTTAATCAATTTGGGATAAAGAGTAACACAAATAAAAATAAAATATATAAAATATTATAGATAAAAAGTAAAAATACAGATTTAATTATATTCATATAAAAATTCTTTTCAAAAATCTGAAGCTGGGGTCAGTGAGACACCACATTACCTTGCGAAGGTTAATATTATTAACCCTTATGTAGTTCACCAAAACGTATAGATTATTTAAAACCTTTCTGCATTTAACATGTTTGCACAAACTCTGATTATAAGACCATAAATTAATATATTAGCGAGTAAAGAATGGACATTCAGAGAAATAATGTAATATTTTAAGAGGAACATTATCAACTTGTTGATAGAAATATAGTAAATGAGTATCCGGTTGACTGCACAAGGGTTAAAAAATAAAGGTGTTGTATCAATATTCCATCGTTTTATTGCTCTCAATTAAACGTACCAACTTTAAATTAATTGTCAGGAACGGGGATTATTCTAACTATAAAAAATCGTTCATAATATTTACTAAACTTTTAAGTAATGTATGGGGTATTATACCAATTTTATATGGAAATATTCTAAGTCGGAAGAAATATTTCATTTTCAAAGGGTTAAAATTCTATTTTCTTTCAGCAAATTGCAAGCGAATATACTGTAAAGTCGTTAGTCAGGAAGTTAACTGTGAGTGCGTGTTATTTCCAGTCTATTGAAAATGCCGACTAAAAAAGTTAAATCTTAGCTCGAGTTTATCTAATGTTGTAAATTTGCATAAGAATGTCTGGACCGGGACATAGGCACGGCTACGGCGCAATCGACAGTGATAACAGCAGAGAGCGAAACGAGAGGGACATCGAATTACCCGGCGAAGAAATCTTGTTCACCTGATTGCAGAATGTATCCCGCTACAGATGTTAATTCCGTGCTCGTATCCCAGTAGGATTCTATATCCTCGTCCGATTCTAGCATGCGAAACGCATCCAAGCTGGTTATTCTTTGGTGCAGGTCTGCCATCTTTGATACAAGATCCATGGCGTCCTTGATGTAGTCTTCCACTTTCTATCATGGCGAAAATATTATTAGCAATTACTAAAGATCAAAATAAACTAGCTTAAGGGAGTAGACTTATTTTCCAGGATTGCAAGGGTGCCGGGATGCGCGTTCTTATTTCTCGATAATACAAAAATCGGCTTTTCCAGTAGTCAAAAACGCTAGATAAAACATCGATCTAGGCCGCGATCGTCTTCAAAAGTCCTATTTTTTCGTTTACGGCGCGTAATTTGCATTATTCGGCAGCGTGATTTACATTATTCCGAAGCATACAATTGCAGTATTCACGTGTAGTTATGTACTTTCACAAAGATATGACTGTGAATAACGCAAATTACGTCTGATAAACGTAAAAGTAGGACTTTCGAGCAGGGAGACCAAAAATAACAGTTATTCTAACATTTTCTATGATAAAAATCAATAATAAAAAGTTGATTGTTATTGAAATTTGAGATAAGCTACACAAAATATAAAGAAAAACATTCGAAGAACAAAATTATTAAAAAATATCGATTTTTAAACTTTTTCCTTACAAGTAACAGTTATTAGTGTCCAAAAAATTGGATCCTCCTCGATAACTGTTATCGATGAAGAAAAACTGTTTCGATTGCTCAAAGCAGTTATCGATGAACAGAAATTTTATACAGTACAAATTACAGATGTCGAAATCATTGTTAAAGTCAATTCACATCTTTTGAACATTTAAAAACTAATTTTGTCAATAATCACAGAATAAGTGTTGCAAAATATTCTAATGCCATTGTCATTAATTGATAAACTTTTTATACTGTAATTACGAAAGCTAAATGGCGAATAGAGATAATGTGCATATTCGGAAATACATTTCCATTAGATGTAGTAATAAATAAAATTTACCACGCGATTTTGAATCCACTCCGTGTGATCGTAGAATTTGTTACCGCCCAATTCATACGGTAAATGCGCATAATCTATGTGAAGAGGAAGCCTCGTCAGGATAAGGTATGTCGGCTAAAACAATCATGATTACAATAAACAAATTAATTTACGCAACGTGATGGCATAAACCTCCAAATAACCTCGCGGAGGTCGAGACCCTATAATTCTTTATTATTTCACGATATATTTGAAAATATAGTTACAATGTTTGCTAAAAAGGTTACACGAAAATTAAAGAGACATGTTTATTGTATTAAAACCGTATTAACATATAGACAAATTAATTGTAAATAGTAAATTGCAAAAGTAAAAAGTATTCGTACGCCCTTTAAAATAGAGTAACTTTTTTATAATTGTACCAAACAACCTGATTTTTTATAATCAAGTAGAAGCATTGGTTTACGAAATGATACGCGAAAACGATTTACCGAAAATTATAATTTACAAGGTTACATGCACAAATCAAAAAGGCATTTTTTAAAACTTTTTTATTTGGGCCGTTCAAACCGTGTCGATGAAGACATTTGTCGACGAAAGTTACTGTCGGTCAAATCGTGTCGATGAAAACAGTGTCGGTGAAATGGGTTGTCGACGAACCAAGAGTAACCTCATTTGACTCCTGGTGGTAGGTTTAGTGTTAATATGCTTATAATTTTTTTGTTATCGATCGATCTTCGTCGAATCATTTTCACGAATTCAAAGAATTTATGAAGATGAACAGAAATGTCTTTACCCATTAATAAATTAGGCACAAACCTCCCCTTCCTTATGAGACCTGGTGCAGCTGTCCACTCTTTTGTCCCAGAAACCTTCAGGTCGCACAACAATCACAGAGGCAGTATACGATCCCAGAAGAACCATTGACAGTCTTATGCAAGACCTTGCAACGCGCCATGCACCCTTTCGTGCGTCCACGACCAGGACTAACCCATTCCTCTTCGTCTCCTCGCTAACAATGTAACGCATTCCTTATAACCCACTTTCATCATGGCGAAACAATCGGTTCGTAATGCAGTATTCACTTGTTAACCGGGAAGGAGCTATTCTAGCGAACTGGCCCAAAATATTTATTTTTTTTTTTTGTATGTATAGAGAACACAGCATTTTAAAAATGTCCTTAAACTTTATAATCGTGTACGAGAAATTATAGTTAGCTATACGTTCGGTAACAAAAAGAGAGAAAAGTATTGGAAATTACACAAATTTTAAGAGGCTGCAAAAATTACAGAATAATACATTTCGACGTGATTATGATACTAACGATAATCACACACGTGATGATGAGGTATGCTTAATTTGAGCTCGATTGGTGCAGTAGTTTTTGAAATTTCACACGAGACATCACATGAGTTTCTGAGTTTTTGAGATTAAGTTTAAATTATCCCTATCGCTATTCTTTGATGCATCACACTGAACCAACTTAATTTAACTTAACCTAACAATAACTTCATCATTTTCTCGAATACGATTATATTAGCTTGGAAAGAAAGTTATTGCGGTTTTTATTATAAAATCAAAATAACAAAAACCGTAAGAACTTTCTTTCCGACCTAATAATATTTTAGGACATTTCTTCTGTGTATCAAGAGCACAGCATTTCAAAAATATCCTGCTAAATGAAAATAAAGAATAAAATGAATATCTTCCTTATCGGTCAGGATATCTGTGATGATATGCTTCGTCAGCAGCAACTGCATTTTTTTTATTACACTCCACAAACACAATAAACATATCAACCTTCTTATCGTTTGTAAAAGATGACATAGCGTTAGTTAAGTGAATTTTCTTGAAATGAACATCAAAATGTTATGGATTGTGTCCAGTGAGAAAGAGATTGGTATTCAAGGGTAAACAAGAAATATTGTAGTACACACAACATTAGTTCCTACAATTCCTATCGAGAGATTGGATATTTCTTGTCGTAAAGTGCGTTTCTGACAGAAAATGTCAAATATCTCGTGAAGTATTGACATTTCGATGACCTTAGGTTGGTACTCTTGTACGTAGGGTTATAAAAGGGTCGTAAAAAGGGGTTGTAAAAGGGTAATAAATTGGTTTAACAAATAAATTGAATTGCAAAGTGGGTGTATTGGTGCATCCACATAAACAATGATTCCTCTATCGTTTTTTTTCTACTTTTACTTAAAAAAGAGCAGCAACTTGTCCCGGTTCTCAGAATCACCCTGTATAACGTGAGCTATCAGTTTGTTCGGCTACATTTTGGCAAGAATGTTATTTTTGTGAAGTGAAACTAAAATCCAACTTGATTTTACTTATTTCTATTACTAAAAGTATCTGTAATAGTGTATAGAAACGTTCAGTGGCAGCGTGCAGATAGATTAAAGTCAGTGCTGTATCATTTTGTCCCGAAGTGTAGCATTATGTGAGAAATAATAAATTCGCGGGAGAATTCGTGATCAGCCGGTGGCTGTGATAATTACCTAAATATCGACAAAAAGTACACAATAAGAGTCTCCAATCTGGGTTTCGTGTTGGGTTGGAGTTCCGATGGAACGTTGACGACGATCAAAGGTCTTCCCTCGCGATCACGTCCGCCTGGAATGTATGCGAGATTCGATTCAAGGGCTTCCAGAATGTCCACTGCCTCGAAATTCTTCGCGGGCATGGCTGCATCCGCTCCGACCTATTATATCATCCTCACTTTCGGAACAATTTCTCCGTTCAACTATTTCTGAATACGATCACACGCGCACTACACTAACACCGACGGTCCCGACGAATTTGCGGATCACCGTGGATCATCATCGTGTAGCACGTATAGCCGGTGTGTAAAACAATACGGCAGATCGACCAGGTAAACGATCGATGTCCCGAGACGATCGTACCCACCGAGATCCAGGGAATTGTGTTACGCGCGATCAGATTCGTTCACTGTAAAAACAACCTCGTGGTTTGCATGCCACGATACACGTTCACCAAATGAACCGCACATGCATGCCGTGTATCACATCTAACGAAAAATCCTGTAACCTTAGTACGTTCTTCGGATCCTTCTCGAGGCAATCACGTTCTCGCTTCTTTAACAATGCTGCGGCTGTCTTATCCCCTTTTATTCTGATCGCGCTCTTTCAAAGATGTTCCAGGAATTTAATATCATTCTTGATTTATTAAAATTATTAATCCAGAAAATACATTTTCGTGTAACGTCTGTTTCTTGCAGTTAATCATTTTCTATTTTTCATTGGCAGATCTATTCATTTATAGGCAGACTAGATAAGTATACACTTGGAGTAATTTTCTTATACTTTCACCAAACAAAATAGTATCTATGTTAACAGTATAACGATATCTATATTATTGTATTTGATAAAAGTATATAATTAGAATAGAGGATATGTGTAGAACACAATATTATCTGTATTAACAATATAATGATTTGTATATTATTGTATTTGATAAAAGTACTTATAAGAAATTTGAATTATTGGGTAATAGGATTATTCTATATTGTAATAGAGAATATAGAACGCAATAATATCTGTATTAACAATATAATGATTTGTATATTATTATATTTGATAAAAGTACTTATAAGAAAATTGAGTTGTTGGGTAATAGGATTTTTTCTACATTATCATAGAGAATATAGAACACAATAGTATCTGTATTAACGATATAATGATACCTATATTATTGTGGCTGATAAAAGTATAAAAAATTAAATTATTGGGTTACAGAATTACTATTTTTTTTCTTTTTTTTAAATTTATTTTACAGGACAGGACCTACAGGATTACTATAACAAAGAATATTATAATTGTAATACTAAAATAGCGAGAATAGAACACAATAATATCTATATTATTAATTTATATATCTATATCATTATATTAATATAATGTAATATATCTCCAAGTATACACTTTGAATTCTGTCATCGATCTACTCACGTTCCCATTCCAAACATTTTTATGTTTTATCTGTGGATAAAAATAAAAGTTTCAAAGCAAAATCAGTGTCGTAAAATCCGCTGTGTATTTATTATGAAAGGATAAGATCAATCGATGTGATTCGTTTCACAATCTGCGAAGTACTGTCGCATTTGTTTAACACGCATACCTCGGTGATAACCGATTGTCCGGAACTGGTACAATTTTCATAGAAAATTCAGAGCTTCGATAACAAAGCCAACTCTTCTTTCAGTGATATATTCCGCTCTGTCTCCACTATTTCGGTTTCCTTCGAGCTTTGTCCAACCGCCATACACTCGAAACGCGTGTCTCCTTTCCGAGCATAACCAAACCACAAACCGCAAAGACTCAACACACACGTTCACGCACAGTTCGTCTAGAAAACGTTCGAGGAAATGCGATTTGCATTTCAAAGGGACCCATAGTACACAGTGAAAGTCGAGCAGCGTATCGCAGGCTCCTCGAGAACCTTGACCAACAAATTCAAAGCGTCCATCGCGACTGGTGTCCGGGTGGGACTGAAAGAGTCAACGGGTCCCGCTAAAACACTCACGGAGGCTGGGAAGAGGTGTCCGATTCGGCGAAACTAGTCGAATAAAACTGGGACCACAGCGTTCCTCGGCATCTCTCGGTGGAGGAGGAATTCGGTTTCGGCTTGAGCGGGGTCACGCGGGCCGGGAAACGTTGCAACAGCTGTTGCAGGAGTTGTCGCAGGTGCAGGTGCACGTGGTCGAACGGTGGTCCACGCGGAAATGCACCGGCGCGGCGGTTTACGGTTCAAGATCTCAATATAGGTATCGTTGAAAAGAAAAACTGTCGCGCGCTTTCACGTGCACGAACCAGCGCGCGAGAGCGCACGGTCACGTGCTTGTATATCTACGTGGAAGTCGGTGTAAAACGCGAACGGAGAACGGAGAACTGCAGCTGCGATGGAGACTGCAGGGAAACCGAAAGCCATCTCGCTGCTCCATTCAGGTACAACGGTACTCTGGCACCGATTAACCGTCTTCCCCTTCTCCCGTTCATTTCCTCGTGGCTCTTCCTTCTCCTTTCCTGCGTCCACGACCTCTTTCGACCGAAGCGACGACACGTCGTCCTCTTTTGTATCCTCTAGACCGGCGCACGGGGGGTTAATTCGATTAAAAAAGCCAGCAAAATTGAATAGAAAGTTTTCCGCTCGCGGGATCTGATCGATGCTATTAGCATTAGATAACTGCGAACCCCTCTCTGTTCAAATAATACACTACCGGCCGAAATTTTCGAATCACTTGCTGATTTTTGTAAAAATCGAATGTACCGATTTTGTTCTTAAAATATTTAGATATTGAAATCTATCCATCGTATTGTTAATAAAAGCTAATTCCTCGGCTCCAGAGGCTGCCATGCTACTCCAAACCATAATATGTATTACTACCGCCGTGCTTGACGGTACTAACAAGATTTTTCGGTTCAAATTTCGTATTTTTTTTTCCTCCTATTGAAATAATCCATCGTTATGGCGGTAGACTGGTTTCCAGGATTGCAAGAGCGCGGTATTCGCCTTCTCGTTTCTTGATAAGGTGGAGTGGGGTAAGTCCGCCCTAGTTTTTGCAAAGCTGGACTTTAAACTGGTGTATTTTCAGTCTGGTATGTAAAAACTTTACGTTCTTGGTATCAAACTCTTGCCACGGTTATTACTGATGAATAATATTATGGAGGATTCTAATTTTGCTTGAAAATTATCATCTTGATAGGATATTGTATAAAGTGTACAGAGCGTCTCTGAGAGTTAAAAATGCTTTCGAACCTTGTTTCAAGTGCTACGGGGGCAAGAAAAGAATGATTATCAAGCCTGCTACAAAATGCTTTTTATTGCATTAAATATATTGTTTAGATTTATAGTTACTCATACTGTACGGACTTACCCCACCGTGATAGTACGGGCTTGCCCCGTGTAGTAATATTTACGGGGCAAATGCATCTGAGTGTTTTTCTCAATAAATTTTAAAAAACACAATAAAAACGGTTTATTTAATGCAAACCTACATCAATATTTGTTGTACTTGTGAATTTCCTTCATATTATAATAAAAATAACCAATCGACGGACTTGCCCCGTAGACGGATTTACCCCACTTCACCTTAATACAAACACGGGTTTTTTCAGTAGTCAAAAACGCTAGATAAAAGATCGATGTAGGGCGCTATCACCCTCAAAAATCCTACTTTTTCATTTACGAAGCGTAATTTGCATTATTGGACAGCATGTAGCTATGGAAATAGCTACCTTGCGATACTGGAAAAACCAGTCTACCCCTTTATTACATCAAATATTAACCAGTTGAATAATATTTCTAAACAGATATCAGTATTTTCTTATGTCCACAATGCTCTTGTAGAATTTATAAACCCAGTGTAAGACAATGCACAGAATGCACTTTTCTAAAGGGACATCTTTGGCAACTTCTACAAGAAGCATGGAAAAATTGTCAAATTAGAAACATTCGAAAAACTAACTGTCATTAAACGTAAAGGCGGTTTTTTAATGAAAAAGCAATTTGAAGTAATATACAGGGTAATATATAAGGAGATAAATGATTTTGTTCCTTTACTGTGAATAATATAATGGTTATTTGTAAAGCCCGTATTTCCTGTTTTAAAATTTACAGCTTGAAACTTACTTTTTAGATATTTTACTTTCCTGTCCAAAGGTTAATAATAACATTAATGAATAAATTTAGTAATGACTGTCTCAATGCAGTGATGTATAATTACGTAGATTTATGTAAAGTTGAACAATTTCGTAAATTGTTCCATTTATTTCCTTGTGGAGAATCGTGATACCGCTTTCACTATTGCTACAAGCCACAGACGATTAAACAGACAACAAAAATAGATACCAACTGTTAGACTAGACTAAAACCGCTAAAAGTTCCGCAATAGCTGCCTTTATCCTTGCGTACTTTGAAAGTATTGGAAGTGACAATGAGAAGAGGCTTCAAATATATCGCAAAAACGAGTAAATCGAAAGCGATGGAATCATCGGCGTCCGCGTGACGAAATATTTTGTACAGTCTCGGCGTGGAATGTTTTTCTGCTGAATGATTTATAGGTGCGACTGACCTCTCGACGACTTACAACATGCACACAAGGAACATGTTTTGGCTGTAACTCGAAATCGTAAAAATTTCTCAAGGTTATTGTACTCCGCGGCTAATAAAAAAAAAAAGAATCTGTCGAGAACTTGGACACGGCGCTGCATGGAAACTTTGAACTTGCAAAATTAATAGAAAAAGGATATTACAATGTTTTGCGAAATGCTGATACCGTACGTGGTAAAAGGAAATACAAAATTCTTAAAATAAGAACAAAATGTTTTAAGGTTATTGTATTCTATGGCAAATAAAGAAGAAAGAACCTGTCGAGAACTTGGACACGACGCTGAAGAAATAAATACTCACAGTAAAAATTGAATATAAGGCATTTTAATTTCGTTTCACTACTTGCTTTTCAGAGTTTCCAGAGTGTCCCAACTTATACAGCAAAATTTTCTTTTGCAGAAAACATTGTCTTCAGAAAATTGGCTATAACTTTTTATCCATTAACGCTGTCATTATACTTTCTGCAAATGTATTTGGCAACTATACCTTTCCCACGGTATAAATTCTTTTGAGTAATTCTCATCCCATGAAATTTTACAGTTGAAAAACGAAACGTGTCTCATACTTTACGACAGTACATTACGAATTGCTTCTCAATCAACTGAAACGTCAGTTTAGTTCAATATACCTCTATCGCGTAAATTTCAGCAGCAAATTGTCAATAAGAGTAATGCTGGTACGACGAGCTGAAGAACTTTTTAGTGTCCAGTACGAGAAACCAGTACCGCTTTTTTGCACCGGTATGGGACAGCATGGTCCCACCCTGAGGCACGCGAGCCTCGCGTGAAGGACGAAAGCAAGTTCCCACGTCAAACACAAAACCGCAAATTCTTTTATTATCCGCGTACTTTAACGGTCACGTATGCGGAAAGACATCCGGGATTTCAACATTCTTCGAGCAAATGTAGCCCGCTCCCGAATTCCTTACTTGATGTCTGCCATTACGGTTCTTGCGCGCGAGCAGTTAGGGCACGCGATGAAAGAAACGCAGAGCGGTATTAAACCGTAACCAAAAAAGAAGTGTGCACTGCGAGACTCTTAAGAGGTGCAGAATCATTTGTTTAGTCTGATCCCGTGGGAGCATGCTGTCGAAGGACTGTATATACATACCTGAACGTAACCCGTTATGATAGGATAATTGTGATACTTTTATACTCACAGGGTGAGTCATTTAACATTCTTTCCTGAAATATTTCCGTTGCTTTTAATCACACGAGAATATGTAGAAGTAAGAAAAATCGTCAGTAAAGCAATTGTGATGATAAAGATGATTTTTTCCTCAAGATCATACTTTCTGAGATTTCAAGAACATATAATTGTACATTTTAGTGGAACAATATTAAAGTCACCCATTATGATAGAATTATTGTAATACTTTTACACAGGGTGAGTCATTTAACATTCTGCTCTGAAATATTTCCGTTGCTTTTAATCACACGAGAATATCTAGAAGTAGGAAAAATCGTCAGTAAAGCAATTGTGATGATAAAGATGATTTTTTCCCCAAGATCATATTTTCTGAGATTTCAAGAACATATACTCGTACATTTCAGTGGAACAATATTAATGTCACCCATTATGATAGGAGAATTGTGATACTTTTACACAGGGGGTAAGTCATTTATCATTCTTCTCTGAAATATTTTCGTTGCTTTTAGTCGCACGAGAAAATGTGCAAGTAGGAAAAATCTTCAGTAGAACAATTGTGATGATAAAGACAATTTTTTCTCAAGATCACGTTTTCTGATAGTTTACGTTCTTCTGATTTAATATATTTATCTAAAATGTCCAGCAAGTACTATTTAAATATTATATAATACGATGTACATATTGTTTTTTTTTTTTTAAAGACACACAATTTGATACACAAGAAAATTGTTGTGTTTCTTTTATTTCTCAACCGTTCAAAGGTATGTAATCTCTAAGTATAGCGGTGTTGGAGGCCGCAAATCTGTACCAAAGTGACAATACTTCGTCGTGCGTGATTGCGATTTAATGCGGCTCATTCCCATTTTTGTTAGCCGTTGAATACACGGGGGTTTAACAGAGTCGGTGATCCATGGCGCACGTAAAAGCACTTAGGTACTTGGTGGCACGCGCATGAGTCAAGGTCAGTGACCGGCGGTGACCAAACATTGTGAAAAGCAAGGTGTGCCGCAGTAAATACAAGAGTTCGTACATACATACGTACATACATTACGCGTTCTTCTCGATATGACGTGGAAATAAAGACCGATCAACGAATAGCTATTTAGTGTAACCATGCGATCCGTATAAAACATCCGAAACATAATCAATACCTCAAATGATACCTCAACCGACACCTCAATCAATATCCCAATCGATATCCCCACGACATGCTGATAAGAAAACCATTCGATAGACAATTCACCTCAGACCCAATCGAAATTTTCAGTATGCATATAAGCTACCAAAAACAACAAAACCCCTGTTCTAAATTACAGTTATACGCTCAGATAAAAAAATTGAACAAACATCATTTTTAAAATTTTGCATGATTCCTACCAATTGCAATCTAAACAACTTTTTGTTTACTGGTTCTCTAGCGAACTAGTCGGTCTAACATCTTAAAAGAAATTCAAGTCAATTGGACTAATTCTAAAAAAGTTGTATGCATATTATTTCTACGTCATTTTATATGTTTCTTCAAAATCGGTGCATTTAGCCCGGGTCTCCCTTATAGTTTTCTGCAATGTCGTATAGGATTGTCGCGGCGAAGTAATTCGGAATGAACCAGGAGGTGTCAGCCAAGTCCACTAGGAGCGGAATCCGCCAGCTGGCCGGTTACATAACAAAACAATAATGAATCCGGCCGTGTTCAATCAGCGTGCGGCGATCAGCGTGGCGCGAGAGCGAGACAATTTCGAGAATCCCGAGGAACTCGCGGAAGCTCTGTCGAGGCAGGGAAACAAAGAAATCGGGGGAGGGACAAAGATAGCCTGAAGAGGAAGCCTGAAGAGGCCTGGCGTCGCTACGGTCGTCGGCCACGAAGAGGTCCGGCAGTGCTGCACCGAGCCTCGCGCTATATCGAGCCGGATTCTTTCTCTCTCACTCCCGTTTGGTCTCGGTTCGGACGTCGTCGACGACGGACCGTTATTTTTCCCTCCTTCCACGACCGATCTTGATCCTCGGTGTCGATCGATGACGGACTTCCGGTTCGCCGACGTCCCGGAACCGACGGGAAACTGGCCAGGAACGGAGTGATCGTCGAGCGAGGCTCGACGTGGAAGAGGAAGAGGAGGAACGACCGACCATGGGCAACACCACCACGAAGAACCACTACTCGAAGAGTCTGGCTGTCGGCAGCGCCTCCAGAAGACCACGCTGGGAGGGATCAGGTTAGACACTGCTTCAGAACCCGTTTCCGTTTGCCCAACCCCGCCAAATATGTCAAAGACCGCACCTCCTCGGGGTTCGATCTCGAGGGTCGAGGACATGTCATCTACATACGCCACCGGTCGCCATTTTGATCGGGAGTCGATCCACCACGGGAACACCTCGTGACAGCTATCTTTCGTTTCGGGACGTGTCGCTGTCGCATGTCGGTGCAAACCGTGACATTAAGCTGATGAGGATCATTCTGCGAGGGAAGCGTCCTGCGTGACTAAGTTTCCGGTAACGGCGACTCGCCGCCGTGCGTGTGACAAGACACGACGCGCGACGGTGCGCTGTGTTTGGGCTGGTTTTGATTGGCTTGCTTCGATAGTGGGATGATCGCTAAAATTAGGCTGCCTCCGCTGACTGATCTGTCAAGATCGCGCAACGTTTGAGTGATCGGTAACGAACCACGCGGGAGTAATTAGCAAGCTGCTTTCGTTCCGTTCGCAGTCTCGACGCGACCGGGTTATTAGTTTTTTTCTCTTGATTAATATGAATTATCGGTCGCTCTCATAAGCTTCGAAAGGCTAGGATCGAAAATATCGTTTCCCGAACATTGATGATGAGTCATCATTACGGTGCTTGAACCTCTGTGGTAGTTTATCTGGAAGCCCTGTGTTTATTTACCGTCAAATCGACCGGCAATCCAAAATTAACTCATACGCCTCGGTGGCGTTTATTTTAATAGTCGATGGCGGGCCTGTTGAAAGGTAGCTGGGATACACGGGAAAATCAAGTGAAAACGTGAGTCTTGCTATAGGAAAAAAGGAATGACAAATTTTGTTTGAAAATAAGGTGTATTGTCACCTGTCCGTGGTAAACCAAATTATTTCGCTGAAACCGAGGCATTAACGATCCCAGTAACCTGAAAACTGTTAAATCTGAAACGTAAATAGAAAAAATGAAAGCTGCGTTCTTTTTTACGAGAAAGAATGGTGATCGTCTCCGTAAGCTTTAAAAGTGATCAGGTGGTTTATAATGCACCCCTATTACTTTATTCAGCTAATTACATTTTCTTCGAATCTTCTTCGAATAAAACATTTAAGCTCATTTAGTATGTTTGGCGAAACAAGTGATAATTCGGAAATTCTATCTACTAATTCTACTATTTCGCAAGTGAAAGATTACTGTTCAAACAATGTGGATTTTTATGCATTTATGACAGACATGAGTAGGTGTAATTCAAAACAGGAAAAAGATCAAAAGAGTTTAACAATACCGATATACTATTTTTAACATACAAAAATCATTAATGAGAAAAATTAACTTTTACTTAGATCGTATAGCTTGCAGTTAACGTTGAATTTTATTTTGCATAAAGATCCGGAGTCTATTTATCAGGTAATGTAGTCATTTAGTGTTCCGCAAACGTAGTGTTAACCTCTGACGATCACAGTGACGAAAGAAGTGACAAGGGGTTGATCCCAAGGAGTTATGTTCGTATAGGGTTGCAGGTCAGTATAAACGAGGGCAAACTGTCTGCAATAACGATAGGTATGTTGTACAATTGTATCGGAGACGCGTCGAGCCGGTGTCCGATGTCGGCTAGGAGTCTCGCATAGTTTTCCTACCCTGAGGACTGCACAGCAGTGGCCCTCAGATTGCCAAACGCTTCAAATTTTATTTTGGGAGCGCCACCTGCGGACCTGTGTCGAGAATGTGTGTTCTACGCGTATGTGAGCATCGTTCTGGCACGTGCGAGCTTTCCGTGAACTTATTAACGACCGAACTCATTTATGCCATACTCACCAAACATCAAGCCACCGATGTATTAAAACGTAGCGAACCGTTCATCATTTCCTTCGCCACGTGGACGAAAGGATGGCCGATGTAGGACTGGAAGATACGATTAGCGAAGATCGTGATAGAAAGATTGTGTTTAAATGTATAAAACGCAGCTGAAACACAGTTGCGCGAAACATAGGTGGTGGACGGCATGTGGCCAGCTGTTTAAAATAGTAAATTAAATAAATAAATTACTGTAAGTAGACGAAATGTTGCAGTTCCTGTCGGTTTCTTACCTCGGTGAAATATAATACCGTTTAAACGCTAAAAATCTAACCATTATTTATCTCGCAAATTGTCTAAAATTTACAGCTTGGAATGAGTGAGTGAATACTTAAGTATTCACTGTTTATTTACAGTAGTACGTATGTTTAAAGTACACCATGAGGGCTTTACACAACCGAACGTGTTCCACATTCTTGTTTCACGAAACACCGAAAAGAAGGCGTACATAAATTTTTAAGGGGTCGTTATAAAGAGGAGGAAATATCTTGCAGGAAAATGAATGCCGCTCTGCGAAAGTGGAGGCTTCAAACTTTAAAATGAGTCCAGGTTTATGGTTGTACTATGTGTTTTTCGGAAATTATCACAATTTTTCGAAAATCGTAAATGAAATACTTTCTGGATCCACTGTGCTTCTATTTTAAACGAGTCTCTATGACTGTACTGTTTGTTTGTACGAAGTGATCACAAGTGAAATATCGACAATTTTTCGAAAATCGGAAATGAAATACTGTTTGGATCCACTGAGCTTCTATTTAAACACTACTAAACCTAGCTTTAAAAGAGCTTTAAAAGTAGCCGATACATGATGCCTTATAAAAATAACGAGTTTAAATTTATTTGAACTTTGTGCGGACAATATTGTAAATAATAATATCTCCGCTATTAAATGTATTCATTTAATAATTTACCACGAAAACATCATTAGAATTTCAATAATCGTAAAATAAATAATCTCGGACCGGTTGTGTGACTGGCGGTGATAGATCTAGTATTATTATAAAAAAAAATTAAATCGACTTTATGAGCAACGAATCAATGTGGATGACCAATAAAAGTTGCATAAAATCAACAATTCGTTGTGGACAATGTCCTTTTATTCGTGAATTCAGCAAGCGTTTTTTTATTCGTTGATTGAGCAAACTGTTTTTATTAATTGATAGAGTGAATGAAACACTTTTCAAGTTTTGCAAAAACGTGCTTTCTGGAGGCAGCATGTGAGGCAAGAAGACATGATTGGGGTCCCGTTTCAGGTCTTCCAGCACCGCCAGGAAAGCCGATTTTAATACCAGGAGCGGACGAATCCCAGCCCGAGGTGGTGGCCATTCGTTGGGAGAGGTCACCGAGTAACGGCGGCTCGGCCATCGTTGGATATCTTGTCGAACACAGACGACTCGGATCGCAGCATTGGGTACGCAGCACG
This sequence comes from Lasioglossum oenotherae, assembly GCA_028455765.1. Lineage (NCBI taxonomy): Eukaryota > Metazoa > Arthropoda > Insecta > Hymenoptera > Halictidae > Lasioglossum > Lasioglossum oenotherae. The sequence continues at coordinate 14,164,912 of CM052294.1, read as the reverse complement.
CCAGGGTTATGCACCTTCCCGGAACTGACCTTGAGCGGCCTCGAGCCTGGATGGCGCTACCAATTCAGGGTCAGGGCGCAGAACGCCGTGGGTCTCTCGCGGCCCAGCGAGATCTCGGATCCGCTGACTGTGACCTTGCAAAGGTCCGCCGCATCTCCGCCGTCCTTCGACCTTGAGCTCAAGGACACAATCGTCCTCGAAAATGATCAGGTGCTTATTCCTTCTGATTATTAGGTTATAGGTTTTGCACTCCAAATTCACCTGCTTGTCAATCAATTTCACCCTTTTGCAAATCAATTGCACCCTTTCGTAAATCAATTTCGACCATTTTGTTTGTTATATTTATTTAGATTAATTTATAGATTTATTTACATACACGTGAACGGTGTCATTACTTCCAGGGATTCATAAGACTCAATACTCAATACGATTCAATAAATATATGTCTAATTTCATTTTAAAAATTAATTAATCAGAAAATGGCTACATCTTTGCAATAAATTAAATTTTGACTTTCTTAACGATAAGAAAAAGATAAAAATACTTTATTTGTAGAAGGTTGAAATTAATTTGCAAAAAGGTGTATTTGACTTGCAAAAGGATGAATTTGGAGTGCAAAACATGTTTTAAAAGTGATATGTCTGAATGAATCTGAAAGTATGAATTTTCATCAGAATTTTTGATTTGCTTTTTTTTGCAGGCTGAATTCGTAGTACGATTTACTGGTTCGCCTCTGCCGAAAATTTCGTGGTTCAAAGATGGCTTCGAAATCTTCAGCAGCAGGCGAACTAGAATCATCACCGACAGCGGGAGAACGGTTCTTCTAATTCATCAAGCCGCGTTGAATGACGAGGGTGAAATCAAATGCACAGCTACCAACAGAGCCGGCCACACTAGTACCAAAGCTAGACTAATTCTGGAAGGTGTGCAGGATTTCACTTAATTTTATCTGTTTATTTAATTGTTCATTCCTATACAATAATTCTCTGTTTAATATTTAAACCTGGAGAAACTTCGAGGAACTTACATTTCAAACTTATGAAATATTCGAAGCATATTATTTCTCTCTGTTAAAACTATTTGCCGCTCGTGTCTTCAAAATTAATATTAAAGAATCGCTTCCAGGTACCAAAAATATCTAAGTCTAAGCTAGAGGGGCAGTGCCTGGAGCGAGGGAGGGGATAACCTCTCCCATCGAATATTTACTGTAACTCTTTAACAAAGCCGAAGCGGAAATTCTCACTTAGGAAACTGTTACTTCAAATGACCTAAAGAACCCCTGTCAAAGTTCTCCGACATTTTTTGGGACACCCTGTATTGCACTGTGCAAATTTTCTAACTGAAATTGTCGAGCAGTAGAAGGGAAATTTTGGGGAATCAATTGTCGATCTTTATTGATTTTTTAATTACCCAGCACCTCCAAAAATACGACTTCCACGTCAATACGAGGACGGTCTCCTTTTCGAACAGGATGAGACTATCAGATTGAAGGTGTCGATGGCTGGAAGACCTCCGCCCTCTGTGGTGTGGTATCACGATGGGGAATTGATTTCTGATGACAACAGGCACATCTTCGAAACGACGGACAACGAAGCGATTCTAAAGATACCGGATGCCAAGCGCATTGACAGGGGAGAGTACACGGTCAAAGCCATAAATAAACTTGGAGAGGACATATCTTCATTTCTAGTTACAGTCACAGGTCAATATAGTAGCACAATCAATATGGCGATTCGTTGAATGAATATTCTTCCCCGAAACGAAAGGCGCAGCTACTTCTAACGCACTATAACAATAATTTATCGAAGAATATCATTTCCGATCCGTCTTATATCCCACTAAATAACTATACACTTACTAATTATTACTAGTCTGAGGATTTTCTGCATTCTTAGCAGGAATGAGTAGTAAGACACATTATTAGGCAGCGGATTTTATGCATTTATGACAAAAATGAGTAGGTGTAATTTAAAACAGTAACAACATTAGAACGATTTGAAAATACTATTATATTATAGGCAAATATATATGAATTTATTATACATATGTATTCATGTTAATATATATAATACTGTTTTCAACCTATTAAACATATTAAAGATGAAAATTAATATCACTCCAGTTAGTTGCAATTCAGGTAGATAATTTTTATTTTGCATAAAGATCCACTGTCTACATATTATTTACAACCTGCTAAAATCATTGAGAAGCGAATAAATTTCTATTTGACACCTAGTTGTTGCAAATGAAGTAGAACATCTTTTTCACAATATAATTATCACAATACAGGTTGATGCATTGTGTAAGTGACCACGTATTTTACGAACGCGTAAAATAAGAGCTGGGTAATTGTTTTTAAATAATAATGCAGAGGAATCAGTAGGTACAGTAAAGTTGCGTTTACTGTCCGCGATCGGGTACGCGATCACTATCCTAGATTATCTAGGCTAGATAGGATAGGTAGGCACTATGCCTACCCACTCCACTGTCATGCTGTCCTTCTCTACTAAAAGAATGATGTCGGTATGCGATCACTGTCCGTGCAGAACACAGGCTGTTGGACAGCAAACGTGACTTTACTGTGAAACACCCAGAATGATTTATTCATTTACGATTCAACCTGCTGTTTGCTTTTAAAAAATTTATTGAAAAATTCTCAACTATTAATTATGAAATAACACTCGTAAATTTTATATTAAACCTTCCTTTTCTATAGTATGATCAAAGAGTAACGATACAACAAGAGACACTCTGGGCGGTACCTTTGATGTCGTTCGTTCGACTGTCCCTTTAAATTGATTATACAACAATGTAATTTTGCTTATAATGATTGAAATATATTACAATACGTATTATAAAATTTATACGAACATTCAACGATTCTTACCAAATGGACCTTTAAATTGATTGTATGGGTTGTCTCTTTCTAAAAAGTTGTTTTCTTTCTAAGTGTCGTTGTATCCCTACTCTTTGGAATGATTATAATCGGCACTTATATACACAAGTTATCTCATGGATACTGATTATTAGACAGCGGATCTTTATGCAAAATAAAATGTTTATCTATCATTTGCATGGAAATATATGATGAAAAATAAAGATTTATTTCTTATCTAACTATATAATTGTAATCGATCGAAAATAACGTCTTCATCTTTTTACAATTTTTAAATGTTTGTACTGTTTTAAGTTTCACCTACTCATTTTTGTCATAAATGCATAAAATCCGCTGTCTACTGATTATAGTCGGTACTAAATTATAAAAGAGTTAAATAACAACCGGTGTGTAATACGTTAACGTGATTATCTAATGTCGAAATGTATTTTCAGATCGACCTGCTGCACCTGGTAAAGCTATGATCACCATGACGTTGGGCAGGTCAGTGACATTATCGTGGAACGAACCAGAAGACGACGGTGGTTGCAAAATTGGAACGTATATCGTCGAGTATTATAGGGTAGGTTACACAAGTGTTACTGTATCGATCTTTGTGAAATGGCATTCTTCTAATAGGTGATTGACTATAAATAATTGCTCCTTAGGTTGGCTGGGATGTTTGGTTGAAAGCAACCACCAGTAGGCAGACCAAAGCGACGTTATCGGAACTGATCGAGGGATCGGAGTATAAATTTCGAGTGAAGGCTGAGAATCCTTACGGCATGAGCGAGCCCAGCGAAGAAAGTGATGTGATCTTCATTCCAGATTTAAAAAGAGGGTAAATTGAGATATCAAAAGCTCATATTTCATCACAGGGAAGACAGTAGTAATCATTGAATTCCACAGAAATTATTCGACTAATATTTAGTTTTTTCTATAAATATTAATTTGTATGTATTCTAGGGGTGCCCCCCTGTACCACGCTCACCTCCTAGGAGTAGGGACTTTTAGTATGTTTACCTCCTAACTAGTCCAAACAAAGTCCCAAAGTTAAAAATTGTGTTCCTTCCATTTCCCTCTACACACCTCTTATGAGAATTCATTGACTGGACTATTGTTGCTTCTAATGCTCATGAAAAGTTTGTTTATGAACAGAAATAAAGTTGACAACCGTTAAAAGCACTGTCCCAGCTTGTACGGTGTTCCAACCTTTGCGACAGTCCCTTACGCAGCTCCAGTATCTTGTAATGAATGCGGCTAATGTTTATCTTCCATAAAAATCAGCAGGCTACTTATTACTTTAAGATTTTAATGATGATGCTTTTCTCTTCGAAAACAGTATAGTGTCGCCTTCCATGGGCGGGAAGTCGCAAAGTCAGCGAGAAATCAGATCACGCGAGAAACGGGAGGTGAGCTTTGCTGTGCCAACTCAGAGAACCAGAAGCTTGACGAGGGAGGAAGGTCGTGCGAGAGATGAAGATGACGAAGGACGTTTTGGTCCAAGCAGTCGATCGGCATCAGCTCAGAGACTGAGCAGATCATCCAGAGCGGACAGCAGAGTCACATTTGCTCTGGACACGATGGACAAGCCAGAGACACCAGTGCCTCCGGCCAGATCGAGGGATCATTCCAATTCAAAGCACGATAGTCGGTCCGAGATTTACGTAGATCGTTCGAATATTAGTAAAGACGTACCGAATACCGAGGCAAGTTACAACTATACCGACGCATTCCTTTTCGAAGTATTAACCCTTAGTTAATATATTAACTTAATATTGTCTACATTATTAGATATGTGGGTATCTAATCAATTATTAAGCATTCAAGTACTGTATGAGGTATTATATCAATTTCGTATCCACCAAATTTAAGAAATCATTGAGAATAAAAATATTCTAGGTCGAAAGAAATGTTTAATTTTCGTGTTAAAATAGCTTCGAGTGCAAAGGGTTAATTTGACTGATTTTATTAGATCTTTTTTCTTAATTACACGTTAAATGGATTCATCAAAATTTAATCATTAAATCGTTTAACCCTCGTTCGTTCCCCAGGGTGAAAATTCAACCATTTACTATTTTTATGTACTGTTGAATGGTTGATCACTTCCTGACCGTGCTGCGACATGTATTTCGTTAAAATGTAACATTTAAAATGAAACACAATTTGTTGATTTAAAATGTAAAACAAAAGTGGATGAATTATTATTATTCCAATCTCTTGTATGCAATTATTTTTGAAGGGGCAAATGCGGTGATAGGGAAAACAAAGTTTCTCAAGTTCATCGAAGCTTATAGCTCATAAAAAACAAATTCATCAATGTGCGATATGTTGACCTTCACGTGACCTTCAACTTAAAACTGAAATATTTATGTCGCTAATAATAACAATATTTTAAACAGATCCTAACTCGAGGAATAGATAGTGTACCAACCATGCCGACCATGACAGTGTCGCCACCCATCATGGACGAGTCCCTCAAACGATCAACCTTCAGAGAGTCTCGATCGCGGTCAGTTTCCGTATCAAGAGAGCGTAGTATGTCTCCGCTATCGATGCCGAAAATTCACGAAGAAGAAAGTTCTATGCGGTCTACGCCTCCTATTCGTCCTTCATTGAGTTTGACCCTAAAAAAGCAGCAAGCGATAGTCGATGAACCAGAATCGCCGTTCATGAAGACCCACTCCTACGACGAAAAACCAAGTTCACCGATGACTCCGAGAGAGGATGACGAATCTGTACTGCATGGAAGCTCGGAGTTCATGTTGGTTTTGTACCCCGATGATCAAGACAGGAAACTTCTGGATATCAATGGTACACCGAAGATTTTAGGTAAAGCAATATTAATTCAAAATCATTTTTATAATGCAAAAATAAAATAGAATAAAATGGAATAGAATGAAATAGAAACTCAATATTATTTGCATAGAGCAATCCAATTCAAAATTTTGATGCGACCGTAAATAATCGATTTTAAGAAAAACTTTCGGTATGGTAATGTTAATTCAAAATTATTTTTATTGTTTCAATCGACTCAATATTATTTATACCCAGCAGTTGAGCTCAAAATTTTTAGATAGATGCGACCATAAAAACCTGATTCAAAAAAGAACTTTGGATAAAGTAATTTTAATTCAAAATCATTTTTATAATCTAAATCGACTGATTTTGTCACTCAATATTATTTATATGCTATCAATTTTCTGGATTTTAAACCTTATAATAGCAGAAAAACACTTGATTATATTTCACATGTGTATGCAGCAATAATCCAGAGCTGGATTATATTTGACAAAGTAAATATTCTTTTTCTTTATTAATAAAGTACAAATTCGAAACTGTAACGTTAGAAAATTTGAAAAAAGAAAAAGTGCATCTAACTTCCGCTTTTTACCATTGACTTGAACTGTTTTTATTTTGCCTAAAGATCTCGCGATAATCATTCTGAAACAAATCGTGATTGTCAGCAGCAATAAATACTTTCACAACGATTGATCAGTCCATGACATCGCTTCTAAAATGTCCACAGAAGCAAGGCAGGGCACATCCGAAGACGCAGAGGATATAGAAGACCTTATTCCACCACCGATGTCGCTATCATTACCAGAGCTCTTCAGCATGGAGCATCAAGTTGTAGAGACTCTCCGAGAAGCAGTCAGCTCCACGGAATTGCTTCACGAACGGGCAATGGAGCGATTCTACCGTGCAGTGGCAGCTGAAGAGGCTTCCGAGGTAGCAAAACGAAAAACTCAGGTCGAAAGGAAAACGGGCGAATTGGCATCAACGATAGATGAAAATTCAGAAGCGGGCATCGACAATCAAGACGCGCGGCGATCGTCTATCTTGCGCAGACTGTCAAACCCTGGAGTAGCTGCGCAGAACCTGATCAGTTGGCAGGCGAAAAAGAATCGTCGGAGGTCAAGTGAAGGTCAACCGGAGACTCTCAAGTCACCGTTGAAACTGATAACCCCGAGTTTGCTACCCGCCGTGGAAGCTAGATCTAATCCAAATCTGCCATGCGATTCCGAGGTTCCAACAAGTGGTTGGGGGTTGGACAAGGAGGAGAACGCTGCTACGCAGCTGCGCAGATGGCACGAGGCCAACGTGCCATTGGTTGCTGAAAAAGAAGAAGAGAAATCGATGCCCTGGCAGGTTGAGACCAACGAGGAAGCTTCGCGCAATCAAGGGGTGGTTCCACAGGCTCGACCAATCGCGGAGACGAAATCAGAGCAAGAGGAGCAGGAAAATGAGGAGTTAGAGAGTGTCGAGACGTCTGAGGAGTCGTCCGAGGAAGTTAGCAGCGCGGACAGCGAAGACTTGAAGCTGCTGAAAGCCAGGATCCTTGCCAGGCAGGTGCTAGAGGAGGAAGACACGTACCATCCGCGAGGGAGACCTGTTCCTCATATGGAACTCGAGCCTCTATCGATCCCTACCCACAAGATACCAATTTTAGACGTGACACCACCCACACCGACCCTATCAGGCCCCGCATCGCCGACCAACATGGTTCCTAAATCAATCCTCAAGAAGCCCAAAGAGGATCAACCGATCCCTGTCAACAGCTTCGGCAGACCCATCCCTCCTGAGAAACCCATTCGGAAAGTCCCACCCGTTCAACCTGTTCACCCGGTGATGACGCAGGAAGAGGACATCGGCGATGTACAACCAGCTGCCGAAACGCTGAAAACTCCGGTTCTGTCTGAATCCGATACTGATAGTATGATGTCGGCTGGAGAAGCGGCGAAAACTCGGCGGATTCAAGCGAAGATGCGATCGACCACTTCCGAAGAAGAGATCGACGAAGAGGACATCGAAGCACGAATGGCGGTTGTTAATCACTACACGGAGATCGTCAGGGAGCACTCCAGTCGTTTCAATTACAGGAGCTCTGAGGAGAGGAAGTATGGCGACAGCCTAGCTAATTCTCGAAGGTCATCCTTCTCCGAGGAACAGGATAAGAGCCACTGGAACAAGGACCGAGCGGAGTTGATTAAGAGCGGAGTGGTGAAGAAAGAGAAGATCGATAAATCAGCGAAGCAAGACGACCAGAAGTCCAGAAGAACAGCTCGCTCCCGAGGAACAACTCCTGCGAGGGACACCAAACCTGTTAGACCCACTCGATCTACGTCTAGGAACGAGTCCCCAGCACCAAGATCGAGGAACGTGTCTGTTGAAAGAGGCGATGCATCTTCAAGGTCTTCCTCGAAGACTAGAGTCCGTCGTGCTCCCTCTCAAGATAGAAAACCTGTGTCTAGGACTGGGTCCGAAGACCGACGATTATCTAGAGAAAAATCCGTCGACGATGAATCTCGTAGGTCCAGGAAGCCGTCACACTCGAGGTCTAGTTCTAGAGATAGGATTAGACCAGAGACACCTGTGAAGATGAAGATGGAGAGGCTGCAGAAGGCGTTAGGAAGCAAGAAGTACAGAGCTACCAGGCGTGACTCGGGCGTTGAGAAAGAGTACCCTCAGAGTAGAATGAATGATGAACAGCTGGCGTTAGAGGCCCAGAAGAATGTTAGGTTCACGGTCGGCTTTGTCACTGATCTGATCCTGCTGATGGCCGCTATCTATGTTTACCTGTTCAAGAAAGAAACCCTGGCGATTCCGTTCATAGCGCTCCTCTTGTACAGAAGGATTCAGCACGAGATACGGGGGGCGAGTCTCGCGCGGCTGGTGGTGGTCCAAACAAAAACAATGACATTTCTCGCGGTTATTCCGAGATTCAGAGGTTCTTCGCTATCTACTCGGGATCGAGGAAATCTGCGATGATAGATCGATGAACCTTAGGATTCTTCACACACGGTTCCGAAAATAATGGTTAACCCTTCAGGGACGATTCTACGTTTCTTTCTAATCCGTGGGTGATTTAAACTTTTTGATATTTTGTACAGGGTGAGCCGTGTTACTTACACCACCCCCCTTTGGCGCCAAAGTTCATATACAACTATCTTGAACTTCGAGATAGAATTTGTCTTGCATTGACCCTCCGACAACGGTGGCTGGGACTTTTTCGACCCACTCTATAAAAACTATCTTTTAAGTACTCTGTTTCTGGCGATTAAATCAAATGAACAACTGTTATATTAGAAACAAAAGAAAGACCAACAATATAATATTAGAAGTATCTCCAAAAATATTTTTAGAAGAATTGATAAATGATGCAGTAAATACTCCTAAACATAATCAAGTATCCAGTTGCAAGAATGGTCCAATGTCCGAAGGTTAATACTCTGATCATGTGTGGTTTTGAAACATTTGTCCGAGTCAGTACGGTGTTCGCGTCGTCCCTGAAGAGTTAATAATGCTTATACAATGTATTTTGTAACAAGCAGTACAATCCGAAAAAAATGGTCCTATGAAGTTTTTTCTTTATCAAACATTTTATTTATATTATATTTTCGAAATATATTATATTTCGACATTGAACTTCGAGGTCAAAATTAATTTTGCGGCATCTTCCTTACTTCAATTAGAATCAAACCGAAAGTGTAGAATCTCGTTGTGATGTAGATCTGAAATTTTGAAATTACCGCACAAATACATGTTTGTTCAGTTCCCCACAGAAATTTGCGACGTTTGCGAACCTATTATAATTACGAACTATTATGCGAATTAAGTCCATTGTGGTTATAGAGCACTAGTATCCTGCAAAACATTCAAAACTCCGTTAATTGTCGAACGATTTAGGAAACTGGAGAAGTTTGAATTATTCAGAATAATTTTGGACGCTTATTTTGAATATTTTTTTAATGAGGGTTTTATTTTTTTTTTTTTTGACTATCGGATCAATTGTATAAAATATTTTGGAAACTTCGAAGTGGTTTTGGCAATTGTATAAAATATTTTGGAAACTTCCTAACGGTTTCAGTGCGTTCGAAAAGTTTATTGGAAAGTAGCGAAAGTTTCAGTTTTATGAATAAACCTACGACGACAATGAATGCGAGATAACAATAGTAGCAATAGCTTCGTGAGCTAATTGTTCGCAGCCAATTCTTGTACTTCATTCAGGAACCATACCAAACGAGTACCAAAGAAGATAGCATAATATATGTGTACGTGTCAAGAGAGTAACTATATCGACAGTTGCATACTATTATAAATTATTGTTATTTATTCTTATTTATTATGAATATTCTTACTGTCTTTACTCGTAATAAATATTTGCAAAATTCTGTTGAATTTAAATTATGCATGTTTTATTTTTTGGTACCAGCCTTTATGGTAACTTTGCTTCATACTTCTAACTTGCAATTACCCTGATCAAAGTATCGTTAGCGCGTAGAGATTATGTTCCGATTAAATTTTCATTTTGCAGTCTTTATTGACTATAAACCTCGAATTAGAAGAAACTGGTACAATAATGACTTTAAAAGCTAAATAAAACAATATGCAGAAAACTGCATGTTAATTAATGACTATCCTCTTATTTAATTTTCAACAATTCAAAGTCAACAAATGTTGGTGACATATAATATTTCAAATATTGTGTAACAAACATTCGATTTTATTTTAAATCGTGTACACAAATTTTTGAATTGGAACATTCTTCAAAAAAGTATTAAAAGTAGTATTTTATCAGAACAATACTAAAAATGATCCATCTTTATTTTGATTTAATATTTTTGTTCATCTCTATGTCTATGAGAAAGTAACCTAAACGACAGAAATTTTTTACATAATACATTTTTTCATGCAAATAACTGTATTTAAACCAAAGATGTAATAAGTGGGATGCAGATTTGTACATATTCTTATGACAAACATGAATGTGATTTATCTAATGTCTTTATATTTCCAATACACGTTTAAATTATCTTTCAACAATCATACTCGAGATTTTCATCAATTATTAACTGCCAGGGACCAAGAAATTTATGAAGACTTCGGAGAACACATAACAAAAACTAAGCACGAGTGCATTAAGGCACAAGTATAAATAAATTGGATCACATCAATAGATCTAAGATGTACTTAATGTCTGCACAGGCAACTTCTAAAGAACATTGTGTAACAATTAGCACGATCTCGCACACGTTTTTTTTCTAGATCGGTCTCAGAAATATACTTTTTTAAAGTGATCCTCTGTTAACACCTGAAATTAGATGAAAAGACAATGCTTATAAAAATATAGCTATTAGATTAAAAAACAGTTATGAGACAGTTATTCGCATCATTTATTTATCAGGACTACAAACAACATGTCAACGAAAATTTAACGGCTATATTTACAACCGTCATTTACGGAACTGTGTTAAACAATAAACGTTCCCAAAATGTACACTCAACAAGGTAAGATGCATCTGTTCGTTCCGCGAATCCTGACCACGACAACCATTCTAGCTGTGGCCAACGATCACACGATCATGCTGAAACCATCCCTAACATTCCGGTCGAGCGTAAACCTACGCACAGCCACCGACCAGATACTATTAAAGACTGCTAGCCTTATGGAAGATCGTGTCACTCGAATACTACGGTGTTTTCTTACGCCCTCTAAGATGTATTCTGGCTGGAGTAAAAAACAGAAGGCCATCGACATGATCTCGTCGGAGCAGAAGGCTACTGAGGAGATTCTCGTCGGTGAGAAGACAAATTGTCACGGAACCATATTGATCATCATGAATTGTTACATTCTATACCGAGCAGATATTCCAGACGATGTTGGTTTCAATATTAAAAGCAAAACTCAAGGACAAAGAATTCCTAGAAATATATTATTGAAGCATAATTTTAGGAAAATCAACAATTCCTATTTCAAATTTTATACGAGACACCTCAGTTTGTAATTTCAAAACATTTCATAAACGAGAATTATTACATTTCACTTTTTTATACATAAATGTTCCAAGAATCGATCTGGACAGAAATATTTTGAAAAGACTTTAATGTAAAAAATTAGATGGCAAGGTGTTCAAGGGAGTGTTTGTCCACATCGTTGGCAAAAGGAATTATTATAAATATTAAGTAGCTAGAATTAATAAATGTCTAATTGTATTATTTTGAATAAATAAATGCGTGCGAATGTTCATGATTTAAAAGTTATTCTCAATCTCGAGTTTTATTGTCTACTTCTACGAAAAATTTAGATGGCAAGGTGGTCAAGGGAGTGCTCGTTAACGTCGTTAGCAAAAGGAATTGTTATAAACATTAAACAGCCAGAAACAATAAATTTATTTGTGAATTGTATCGAATAAATGAATGCGTGCGAATGTTCATGGTTTAAAAGTTGTTCTCAATCTCGAGTTTTATTGTCTATTTTTACGAAAAAT
>CM052294.1:14054383-14152665 GCA_028455765.1 Lasioglossum oenotherae | reverse complement strand
GCTCTTGTTTCTCACTTTGAAGGAATCAGAGCCTTCTGCCTGATTCGCCTTTGATCCCCCGTGGATCGGAGACTTCTTCTCCGATTCACACCTTTTGCTGCGCGATAGTTACTCGACATACTTGCGTAATTTAGTATAAGTCCATCGTTGTAAGAAAGGGAGCCAGAAGGAATATTGCATTCGTTCCGACTCCCTTTCGGGTCTCTCGTGCAGCAACCTCCTCGTGGTGAGGCCTGGGAATCGGTATTATCCTCTATTTGTAAGACCTTTTATAGTCTTGTGAATAAAGGATAATATCGAGCTAATAGCTGCACATTTAATATATATGTTGATTTTTCAATAAATTCTATTCCTATACCTATTGTCTTTCACAACATTTTGCAGTTTTACCTTCCTCAGATCAAAATATATGTATTATTCAAACTAGTTCGATCCGGGCGTGAACAATGTTATATATCGCCTGGTTCTATTTAGGTAAAGAGACGAGATAGTATCTCGTCGGTGACAGTATTATAAGGCAATTACAGTATGGGTAATGTGAGCATTCTATACTATATCATTCTTCTTCTACTTGACGAGTATCTCGTCGGTGATAGAACTTTTTGCGATGTGGTATTTCAGATCACTGTAAGTTCCACGTTATCCCCGCGACCGGTTACTAGTCCCGCTGAATAGCACAGAGGCTGGCAGTCTTTAATAGTATCTCGTCGGTGGCACAGCGCACAGTAATTCGATTGCTCTTGGTAGTAGATGGACGAAATTATTTTTCTTAACTAATATGGGGTTTTAATTGTTAAAAATTGTTATTTTATTAAAAATGTCAGTAACAAATAGTGATATTCGAAATTTGTGCGAAGATCAATTCCTTATAAAAGATTACACAACTTTGTTTCAAGCTGTAATAGTTTCCCAGAAATAAATTTTGATGATAAAATATATGTCTCTCAGATGCATTTTTTTAAACATTAATTTCGACTCGATTTGCAACGTTTTGCAGGTTCAGACTGCGATTAAACACAAGTAAAAAGTCAGAACTTTTCATATATTTAAGTGGAGCATATACTTATTCATTGACAAACTTTTACTAAAAATGGATTAATTGACTGCTTAACTTATTCACAAAAATATAAAAAAGTTATTGGTGATTTAGGGACATTAAGACTCAAACTTATATCATAAGTTTTAAGGTTTAAGTAATTTCACTATTTAATTTGATTCAAACAAATGTTCCTAGATTGAGAAACTTTTATATACTTATATAATATAAACGTATAAAATAACTTTTTAAATAAAAATTTACTAGAATTAATGATTTAATTAAAATATTAATCTAACATTACATTCGTGATCAGCGACCCAAAAAAACCTTAGCACTCGAAAGATTTTTAGTCTTCTTCTATTGTTTTTAACGCTTGGCCAACTTTTGGGCATTTTTCCACACTGTGATCCGATGCTCGAAAATAAAAAGCATTGGCGCGCGAAGTTACATCAGGGTATGGGATAGAGCCGGGCGAAAGAAAGAGGGAAAGAGGGTGTCAGAAAAGAGCGCCGTTAAGGCATCGGGGAGAAAGGCAGAAAGTGGGCGAAAGAGGAAGAAGAGGCGTAGAGTAGCACAGACTGTGATTGTGGATACGCCGCGTGTACGCATTTCGTTCAAACGACGAAGTCGATAGTGCCGCGGCTTTGAGAACAACGTAGATCTTCTTATTGGACCTCATACAAGTATTTAGTCATTCGAACTGTCCACTAGAAAATGAAAATGTAGTCGGAACGTGTGTGAGTCGAAGGTAAAGCTTTCAATAAAGCTTCTCGTACCGCTTCGGAACAGCTAAATCCTGATTTGGAACGACTGTGCGTCGGGATTGAGATGCGTCCGATGCCCGAAGATAAAAAGCATTGGCGCGCGAAGTTACATCAGGGTATGGGACAGAGCCGGGCCAAAGAAAGAGGAAAGAGGGTGACAGGGAAGAGCCGCGTTCGCCGTGGAGAAAGATAGAAAGAGGGAGAAAGAGGAAGAGAAGAGGCGTAGGAGAGCGCACGTCGTGTTCGTGGACACGGCGCATGTGCGCGTTTCGTTAAAACGACGAAGCCGAGAGTGCCGTGTCGAGACGATTTTAGACCGGAGCAGGGCCTCCTGCCGTCAGATTTCGTGGCGCAGGGTGTGCTGTGCCACGGGTCAGGAGTAGAAGAGGTCGCCGGAAGAGGGAGATCGCCGGTCAAGAGAAAGAGGCACCGGAGAAAACGCGGTGTGCCGCAAAAACCAACGTGACACACGTAGCTCTGGATTAGGCTCCCTCCCCTGAAGAACAAACGAATCCGCACCAATCTGCACGAATCTGCAACGGTCCCGGGGAGAGTAATGTCCATGCGTGGAGAAGTCGGTCTTCGTATCATCTGACGAGATGACCTTAACAGGTAAGCACGCTCTCTCCCTCTCTCTCTCTCTCTCTCTCTCTCTCTCTCTCTCTCTCTCTCTCTCTCGCTTACTCTCTCTGCATTGGAACGCGATCGAACGCCGGTCACCGGCCACTTTGTACCGAGATCATGCAAACGGCGCAACGATCATCATAATCGCGAACCGCGCACACGCACCTGAAGCGCGGACGATCGACACGCGAACGCACAGATATCACGCGCGATGAATTCAACTAAAGTTAGCTTCTTTTATTGCTAGATTGCGGATTTTCATGCGAAATGAACATTTTTCGAATCGATCGCGAGAAACACGAATTCTCATGGTCGGGGCCGCCGTCACGGATACGCGACGTCCGACGATCTTGCAAAAGCTGGCCTCGCTTACTACTTGACTGCGGATTCTTATGCGAAATAAACAGTTTTTCAGACGATCGCGAGAAGCACCAATTAACATGTTCGCGACTAGATGCAATAGGTGAGAAAAGTATTCGGACATCCTTTAGAAACAAATAAGTTTTTGAAAATACAACGAAACTTGAGGTTGAGGCTTGAGTTTGTGGCTTGTTAAATAATTTTTAAATAATTTCTTTTCAAAATTGCTATTGGTCGGAAGTCAGTTTACTTGAATATTTTCCGTTCACAGACCGAATCGATTATCTGTTCGAGCTTTATTAACGTTTTCCCCATTCTAAATAAATTTGCTTTATAATTCTCGTTTACCTTTGTGTTCGTTATTCTTCAATATCGTGTAGATCTCTGTGTTATTAATATGTAAAGTAAAAACAATTGAATTGAATATTTATTTGTCACGTGTATGTGTGTAACAACACAATAAACGCAAAACACATTTAATGCAAAAACGGTGTAAGTAAAAAAAAGGTGACTACTGAACATTGAGAGCAAAGAAGTTGATTCCAATTTGAAAAATTACTTATGAATCAAGCATTCGTATGAGAAGACAAAATAAATGGGATCAATTGACTTGCACAACTTTCCCATTAAACAGCTCAAACGCTAACGGTTCGGAAAACCTTCAACAGTAATGGCATAAGTTTCAAAGTTCATAGTGCTTTAGGATTAAACCGTAGGATTTGTACGATCTGAAAGAGTTTAAGAAGCAAACTTGAAAATTAATTTTTTCTACAACCTTTTAAGTAAATCACATTAGGTTCCAGGATGTGTGAGAATGTTACAAAAATCGTTGGTATGATCAACTTTGTTTATATTTTGTTTTATAATCTTGCAGTATTAAAGAAGTTATTTTGATTCTTATGGGTTTGACGTGGCTCTTAACGTATTAATAATTCGTATAACGTATAAATAATTTTATTAAATCTATTAAATCAATATTATTATATATTATAATAAAGAAATATTAAATCAATCGTCAACCAACAAGTCATCCCAAAAAACGTAAGCTAGTAGTTTCGTTATGTAATTATTAATGCAAAAGGAAGCTTAAAAATCTTGTTTTGCAAAATCATCCCAAAACTTCCTTTCTGTAAAGTATTAATTAAATTCGTCCAATATCTTCGTAGTTTTGGATTTTACCGATTCAGTGTCACCATAAATGCATGAAGTCCGCAGTCTACTGATTGCACTGAAGCTTTTAGGACCACGAGAAATCTCGATAATTCATTCAAAGATGAGAAAAATGTGAACCTCTTTATTTCGCGAGAACTTCCAAATACTTTCGTCGCGGAACGAGTAAAATCTTCGCAATAGTTTCATTAATATTAAAACGAAGAAAGGTATCTTTAAGTAAGAACGATTGTGAGATGATTACAAACATAGTTTCGAAACCGGAGGACCTATGGAAACCGATTCGTTAATCAGTCTAACCACCATGTTCAGTTTTTAATGTATTTATTTATCGGAATGCCGGCGAGCGACATACGCGTGCGCGTGCGCGTGCGAAATTCCGATCGCGCCGATTCACGGTGGTCTCAAATCAGTATTTAGCAGCTCAGTATCAATATAAGTAACTTCTTTCGAAGTTTAAGCGTCATTAGGTACAGTCAATCCAAAAAGTGTTCCAACGCTAAATATCCAATTTGCGAAAAACCTTTGATATTTAAACCCCGTGGTAATTTCTTTGAAACAATTAGTACAACAACAAACCAGATTTCATTTTTAAAGTTCGAGACTTCTACTTTCATAGACTATCGTTGATTTATTTATATAAGACAGTGTTTATTATTTATTTATTTATTTAAAATAGTTGTCCTTCGAAAATGTTAATAATTAAAGCGTTTCTAAAAACATATAAGAAAAATTTTCGTAAGTCTAGCTGTCACCTAGCGAAAATTCTCTTCTTAAGGTTAGGACAATGTTTAAAGCTTAAAAATGTGTTTTTTTTTTAATTCAACAAATAATTCGTTCACTTTATCGTGTCACAATATTCGCATTGGTATAAACTACATATAGCATTTTTATGTCAATGTTATTCGTCTTGCATTGCGTCTCCCTAAATATTCATAATTGAAGAGTCACTCAGTTGAATGGTTAAATTCTTCTAATATTTTTTCTAATCGCGTTTCCTTTCCTCATGTTGAAGACTGATTTGATATATTTTATACAAATAAATATGATTAATACGTTAAGAGACATTCGCCCTTAAATTTGTTTCGTTCAACTCGTCTGTGTGTTTCGACGATGAAGACTGATTTGATATATTTTATATAAATTAATGCATTAAGAGCCATTCGGTTTTTTTCGTTCAACTCGTCTGTGTTTCGACGATGAATACCGATTTGATGTATTTGATATAATTTATAAATAAATACATTAAGAGGCTAATCGGCTTTAAATTTGTTTCGTTGAGCTCATCTATCTGTAGAAACGAAACTCTCGAGCTGCTAAAATGTTGCGGGCCACAGTGCGATTGGCACGAAATTCGCACGGGGTTTCTTTGAACGGCCGATCGAACCGAACGATTCGGAACGTGTCTCTGGTTTTATTTTCTTAAGCGATTTCCCTCCGGTGCGGCGTGTTTTCCTCGCGCACAGGTATCTATATTTATGCCGCGACGTTTGCATGCACGTAGTACCTACTCGTCGTTCCCGAGGCGGCGATTTCGATTGGCGCGGCCACGTGAGACTGCCGAAATACCAGGTAGTTCGCGAATAATAAATTTTCGCCTACGAGTTCTAACGCGGTTGACGCGTTGATTCTCGGGGGATGTGTTCCTCCGCCTAGCATTAATTATAATAACGCAGCCTGGTGCGGGGCCGTTCACATTGCTGGTTGCGCATTTTCGCGTGACACGCTAGTAATGACCCATTTCATTATGCAATGTCGGCGCTCGTTCGCAGATCATTCGACGAAAGCCAGGGGACCACCGCAATGGCTGGAGCCGGACCAGGTCCTTGCGGCTCAAGGGCGCACAGGACAGGACGTGGTCATCGAGCCGAAACTACGGTGGTCCGACGTCTTCGACGAACTACGATTCGAGCTGTGAGCAACGTTCTCTTTTCTTTCACACTAACACTAAACCTATCGAGCCTTAAGACGGGAATTTCTTTTTTCTTGCTAAAAAATATCGATACTTTATGATTTTTTATAAATAAAAATGTAACATTAATTAATTTGAAACTTTGTATATGTGTTTGTTATACTTTCATCATGTTTCATAATTTTTTTCGGTACAGTTCACTTAATTCTCTTTTCTTTCACACTAACACTAAACCTATCGAACCTTAAGGCGGGAATTTCTTTTTTCTTGGTAAAAAATATCGATAGTTTAGGATTTTTTATAAACAGAAATGTATCATTAATTAATTTGAAACTTTGTATATGTGTTTGTTATACTTTCATCATGTTTCATAAATTTTTTCGGTTCAGTTCACTTAAAAATACAGTTTGAATTGCCGGACGCTCCGCACAATTGCTTCGTTAACGGTTGACATGATATCTGCCTTCCAGTTCATCTGAAATCAAAAATTCTAATGAGATTTTACTTTATACACGCATAATTATCGTTTGACCTACAATGAATAAAAAAAATTATTTTCCGAGAAATGGTAACCAGTTAAATTCAGATCAGTACATACATTTTTTCAATCTTTTACTGTCTTATATTTCACTCAACCAATTATTTCAAAAATGTTTATTATGATTCATAAATGATTATTGTTTGTTTTTGTTCCTCTACAACTTGCACGATGCAACAGGTCGATAACGTTTCAACTATTACAGATATAGCTACTGTCCGGCAAAGATCCGGAAAGATTATGATCAGAGTTCAAAGCAAACGGTTGTCTTTTGTTTCAGAAAAAATTCTATTCGAACTTCATAGTAAAGATTGTCTTATAACAGCAGCTACCGTTGTCAGGTATACAGGGTGTCCCAAAAATGTTGTATTTCCTTGAAAGGGGTGGTTCCTGAGGTCATTTGGAGTAAAATGTTCTGCGCAGCTTTGTTAAGCAGTTATTACCGAAAAAACACGAACCAATCAGAGCGCGCAATAATAGTCAGCACATGTTTAAACGTTAAAAGACATTATAATTCATAGGTTTGTGAAAGATATTATGTTACACGTTGTTATTAATACCATTAAAATAACTTACACATAAATTGTTTCAAGTACAACAGAAATAGTGTCTCTATCGAACTCAAAGCCCTAATTATGTAACAAGGATAATTATAACATAGGAAAGACCAATGAAAACATCGAGGAAGCAATGAGATAATCGCGATAAATAATCGGGACGTTCGTAAATGAACAAACTGAAAGTTCACGACCCCCGTGTCATTCTGTTTCTAGTATACTATTTATTTGCTGCCGTTTACACATTATCGTTCATTCTCGACTATTGGCCCTAATTTCGGTGGAAACCTTGAAACGTGCCAAGGATCAAACGCAGTTTATTTCGAGCTGTCGCGCACTTAATTTTCGTGGAGGACCAAATTATACTCTCGTCTCGCATAATCCTGTTACTGGTTTTCGCGTGTACTGCAAACTACAGATAACGTAATAGATAATAAAAATTGTTAAAACGCGGAATCACGCTTTCACGCGCCATCGAAGTTTTCTTAAGTCACGCCTGAAGCTAAAAATAAATACACAAAAAACTAATCTTTCTACGTAAACAGTTTTCCAATTAAGTTAATCAAAGTATTACATCAATGAATCAGTATTGAAATATTAAAATTTAATAACTGGAGAAATTATGTTTAGTCTTTTTTCTAAATGATTTGTTGTGTAATTTATTTACGTTGTTGGTCTTCCTTGGTCAGGTAAACAATAGGGAAATGAAAGGTCATATTGGTTTCGGTTTTATTTCATTTTTGTGTAATTATCAGGATGGTTTCACATGCGGTCTAGGAAGGTGAAAGATTCGGTGCATAGGCATTTGAACGCTTATTTCGGGAACGCAAGACATGACCTCATCTAGCCTCGCTGCTTAAATAAGACAAAGTCTCATGTCGGATCGATGGCAATTGTTGTCTTTTTCAGACAATTCGTCTTCTGAGTCAGTCAGTCTGAATCCGTCGAGCCCATCCTTCTATCTAATATGTCTATGCAAACGCGTTATCTCGTAGAGAATCGGCGAACCTCTTCAGATTTATAAACGTCCTTAATCTGCGTGAGACATTTAGTAAAATTACAGAGAGTTATAGGGTAAATGTACCTATTACTACGGTATTTGTTTCAAGATGAAATTAAAATACATAAAAATAAATATTTTACCCTGAATAAATTTGTACAATTCAATGGGAATGTATTCTCGTTGGCGAGGCAAACAAAATTGTCAATCATTCTCATATTCTAATAATCTGAGAATTTGAAGAACAACATTCTTTTATAAAAGGTAAAAATAAAAGAACTGTTGTTCACGTGATTGTACACTCTTCATATTGCTTAAATTTCATAGGGGTTTTATTATTATTTAGACACCTACTTCGATACTTCGATTTTTAATAAAAAAAATTATGCCCTCAGCATTACGTACATTAAAGTAAAGCGGGAACTCGTTCGTTCTCTTCAGAATAACGTAAAAGGAGGTAAACCGTTATTGTAATTTATTGTTATTCTTTTTTATAAAAGTTCATTCACTACTGAATATCGATGAACTAAATCGAACGCTGTGGCGACAGATTCGTACCGACTTCTCTGTTCAAAATTACCTCAATTTCATAACATGCTAGGTCGTTGAATTCTAGGTCAAAAATACATAATACTATTTCTCAAATACCATCGCAAACTAATAAACTTTTGTTGGAAACATATTTTTTCAGACTATTGGCAATATCTGCGTTTCAAACTACGCTGTATGTTAGCGGGTTTACGAGCAGGTCACAAAGGTACTTAGAAGGTACAAGTTGTGTTGTGGAGACTTATTATAACCTAAACCACCCTGTATGTTACCTCAACAAAAGCAGGACATGTATGCAGGACGTGTAGCCAATTTAAAATAATCACAAAGGTTATCTCAAGGTCATTGAATTCGTCTTCAAATCGTCTACAATGTTATACGGTCAAAAATACATAGTCCCACCAAAAAAGTGGAGACGACGTTGACTTTCCATTAAAGGGAAACTATTTTTCATGTTCCCAATAGTATCACTGAAAGCTGATCAACTTTCGTGGGCAATACTTTCGTCAAACCATTAGAAGTGCCTGAAATCTCGCGAGGATCTAAATGAACCACCCTGTGTATGTCCTTCGGAACGTGTTAAGATCAAGAAGCTCATAGCAACTCAAAGTTCTTTAAAAAACGAAGCTAATCACATTCCTCAAGATCATGATATGCAGGTCATTGAATTCCCCTTTAAGTTGTTTAGAGTGTTATCAGTCAAAAATATACATAGCACCATTTAATAAAGTGAAGGTGACCTTGCCTTTTCACCGAAACAAAACTATTTGCAGGCTATTGAAAACTTGTCAACTTTATTCCAAACATATTTTCGATCATCGAAAGTGTCAAAAAAACTCGTGAGGGTCAAAGTTTTGAAGTACCCTGTAGTAGAGAGCAGCCGAAAGTTTGTTCAAACACTAACCTAACCATTTCCACTCGAGTGATTTTCGAGATTAGCAAGTTTCAATGATTCGGAACACCAGCCTCGATTCGTGCAAAATCATTTCGAGAGCCAAGCTGCGAATTTCAGTGAACGACTGTCACCGTCATTCTCTCTCGAGGATTCTCTGGCTCGGACGAGACCCGTGGCCATTCAGACGGTACGTCACAGATCGACGACGGAAGCGTTTCCCTCGCGAATTATGAAAATTCCGAGGCGCATTGACGTTTCGCCGCGACCTCGTCAACCCCGCGCCCTTCTCTGTTCTCGGTGTTCTCCGGTGTGCAAAGAGCTAAATTCGACCGAGCTCGAAATTTTCGCGAAAAGACGAAAGAGGCGCTGCTCCTTGAGCATCCGGCTCTAGGATGCTTCACGCTGGTTGCTTATAGTTTTCTTCGAACTATAGCGGAAGGTGGCGTGTGTGGAGGTGGAAAATCGGGCGCGGACGACCTGGCGCTGGCATTTCACTATCAGTCTTCCGAGGGAGCGTCGCGACGATCGACGAGCGGCCAAAAATTCGCTCGGATCTCAGCTTCTTTCGGGACCGCTTCTCGTCGATCCACGTCGACCCTGATCGACGAAGGAGATAGGTCTGACTGAAACGATCCGGATCCATGGACCGTGGGATCGCTCGACGATCGGACGCCACCCCCTCCAAACGAGTTACGAACCCCCTCGAAACCCCTCGAGTACCATTCTTCTGAAACGAACTTCTCTACTGCTAACAGCGACTGAATTGTTGGTTCTATCAGTGATACACCTGTGTCATCTGTGTAGTAGTGTGTCGTCATCGAATGACAGCCGAGTAGAATGAGACTGGCCTAACCCAGATCTAAACCAGACACCGTGGAACAACGGGAGAAGCTACTAAATTGTTGGTTCTATCAGTGATACACTTGTGTTATCAAATAGCGTGTCGTCATCGGGTGACAGTAGAATGAAACTGACTGTCGCCTCTATGATTTTGCTATTGAAAGTGAACTCATCGAACAGATTCGCCAGGGTCGAGAGGACGCTTGTCGGGTTTATTTTTGCGGGCCTGTCAACGTATCGTCTCCCAATATCGCCACCACGGTGAAGAACGCAGCCGGGATGCCAATATTTGGCGTCCGACACAAACGACCGATACTCGCAACTAAAATATCGTCGCCGACAACGTGATCGGCGAATTTCGGTATCGATGTATCGAACAGGACCCCGTTCACCGCTTCGATCCTTGGTGTACGGTGCTCCGTTTACGAACTGTTCGGACGCGAATGATCCCGGAACGATCCTCCGCTCGATGGACTCGCGAGTGATAGGTGCTGACTGGTTAAACACGTGTGCTAGCTCTTGATTCGAAGAGGGTGGTCTCCGCCCTTTTCGATCGCAACGGTGTCATGGGGAGCGACTGCTGCAAGTGTGCCAATGGCAACAAACCTGCTATCACCGGCTCGTTATCGGATGGATCGAGACACCGGTACGACCTTGAACTATTGGTAACGCGTGCGGTGTGATTGGGCCTGATTCTTTGCAGAAACTAGATCGAAAACAGACAATAGAATCTTCTCATACCAGCTTATTTTTCGGATTATTATCAATCGACTGCGGATTTTATGCATTTATGGCAAAAATCATTGGATGTAATGTTAAATAGCAAATATATAAACTAAACGTAATAGGGAAGAAAATACATTTCTAGTTCACTCCAGTTTGTTGCAATTCAAGTAAGAAATTTTTATTTCGCATACAGATCCGCAGTCTAATTATCAATTTCCAGTTTTGCTTCCTACCGATACGAGATTTATAATGTATACAAAGTTTTATAGCTTGCCAGAATTGGAAAGTACGAAAAATATGGGATTTCTGTTGAGAGTTTCGTTAGAGCTTGAAGAAAAGGCAAACTTCTTTCGAGTGTATTCGGTCTTCGATTATGGAGGATGTTATTAATATAATGTATAAATACGCCACTCGGGTTGAAGTAATGGAATATAATTGTTAGATTCTGAATTTTTAGCGATTTTTGCGAAAGTTTGAACACAATAAACATGTCGGCTTTCGGATGAGATGTGTAGCGTTCTAAATCGTTAATAATCCAGGCTGTAATAAATGCATCTTTGCAAGCTGTCCCTTACATTGGAAGCGAAACTTTGCATGTAAATATTTTATACTCTGTTTTTGATTTAGAGGCACTTCTTTATAGCGTTTATTATCACGAAATAATTATAACGATATGAAGAATACCTGCATAAAAATATACTGAATAGTTGAAACATAAAATTATACAGATTACTTGAAACACAAAAATGTGCAGAATACTTGAAACATTAAAATATACTACAGACTGCATAAAAATATACTGCATACATAAACCATAAAAATACAATATACTAAACACATAAAAATATAGAGAAATTTAACAAAGTATGCTGGAAATTGCTCTTTATAACAAAGTATGTTGTAAATACTTTTTAGAAAGTATAATAATGAATGAACGAACATGAATGAAACACTATAAAAATCATCGAACGTATAGAGAACTGAATCATCAAACATTTTAATGTTTTATCACAAAAACCGAATTATTTCGTATCTATGTAATCGACAATGTGCTTTCTATTTCGATTCGGATAATTACGCCATTTCTGACGACAGTATTAGGTATTTATAGATGTGTTTTCTTTAACGACTCGAAGCCTGCTCCACTCCACGTGTTACCGAAATAATTCTTTCGCTCCGGTTTCTAAATAATTGTTAATGCTTATAGGAAGGTTTAGCGGCCGTTTAAATAATAATGATCTACGCGGGTCCAACTTGATTCAGACAAACAAATGATCTAGAGCGCCACAAACTCTTGGCATTGCTCTACTGCCCTATTTTCGTCACCCTTTTTACCGCGACGGACGACCCGAGGGAAAGAATCTGCCGTCTGGTGCCGGTCGGATTGCGTGAACGCGCGTATGATCGGATTTTTCGAAGGCCGTCGATCGTTCGGATCATTGAGATATCTAGCAACGATCTAGAAATGCCGTAGCGAAAGATCAGCGGTGCAATCGTGCGCGCTTCGTACAAGTTCATTGTGAACACACCGACGCGACGCACAGTCAAGACCAAGACAAGTCAAGATTTATGATAAAACTAGATCTTTTCGTAAGCTAATACTTGATTGAATTGGACTGAAAACGATACAGACTTATATCTGATTTCATTTGTTAAATAAACAATAGTGAAATTCAAGTTTCTTGAAGCAGTGCTGTTAATGCCACGTTCTTTTCTTAAGCGAATATTTTGTTGCCAATTAAAAATTTTGTAATACAGACATTTATCGGTTCCTACTAAAAAAAAAAACTTTAATATTTTATTTCCCTATTTATTTCCCTAAGTCACAATTCACTATTACACTATTACATAAAATAATATTTGATATTTTTTGTATTAAACTAGACTAGAATAGGAATGTTGTAGCTTATTTGGTATGGTTAGGTATATCAACAGTTTGCCCTGCTTTCAAATTTCCCCTGGAAATTTAGCTGCAACAACATTATTTCGTGAAAAGTGGAAGAGAGAAGAAGGTGTGATACAACTAATAATTATTTAATCGCAAATTCAATGTTAACTTTTGTTCAAATTATGTTTTTTCTCTTTTCTAATTTTCTGTGTGTACTCATTTAAAATTCATTTAAAATCCCTTTAAAATGTTAGGCAAACTCATGATCAGCAGAAATCGTTACTTTCGTTAACATTAACTCTATAACGATTTATTTCCGAGGGTATGTCCATGAAACATTAAATGCTTAAAATCAAAATCAACTGGTAAAATTTACATTTCTTAGACTGAAACACTCCCTACTTATAAGGGTAGTTTCTAGAAATCCTTAATATTTGCCGTTTAAGTAAAAAGTGCCAATAACTACTGCAGTGCCAGCAATAGTATAGTTTACCCTATATGTTTTTTTTTCATTTGATGGATATGAAATTCATGTAATACCTCGTACAATACTAAAATGTTTAGTAATTGATTAACACGTTCCGTGCCGCGGAACTTTCCGTTCAGACCGATTGGAATTCTCATTGAGCAACGAACCATGTGCATTTGTTAAAATAATTCCTTAAAAATTTAATTTATTATTTAAGGAAGTTAATTATTATAAAGCAAGTTTATTTAATCGTAAAATCGTGAAAGTGTGATGCGTATATGCCTTACGCGGCCTGAGCAGAAAGTCTCCAAAAATCGGTCCGGCACGAAACGTGTTAAATACCAAAATATTTAATAATGTAAAGAATATTTTGAATATTTTGACTCTGAGTCACCACTCGAGTGCTGAGGGTCAATAACAGTGTCTAATGGAGGTTTCCCTGACAGTACGTGTTAAGTGCCCACTACTTAATAGCAACGTTGAAACTCCGATCACGCTCTCTCAAACCGTGAAATCGGTCAATTCATGTTTGTTTCCGTTGAAGATCGCAAACCTTGCAAGATAAACGGGAAGAAGATTGATCAAGACTATGGAACACGAAATTTATTTCTCGACCAGACAAAATAGACATTACGTCACCAACCAGCTCGATCCATTTTCTGTACCAAGATGTTGCACTACATCAACGGAAAGACATGTGTGCCTATGAAGAATTAAAGCCATTAACACTTTCAAAGCCGCTATCACGCATGTGTGACTTCCCTTAATAAACGCAATTTTATTATTCCAGGTTGCATTTCAACCACTGTATTTGAACACTGTAAATTAAAATTATTGTGAGTAAATCAAAATCGACATTTTTTGGAGAACAACAGAATCCCCTAACGACAAAAACAAAAAATTCGTCGTGTAACGACAAACATAGAATATCTGTTCTTTCTATCATACTTTAGAAAATTTGCTCCAGAAGAGCTTAAAAATATTCTGTAATAGTGACAATAGATGATCATTATACTCTTCAGACAAAATATTGACTCCCCTATGATTTTTGAAGTACTAAAATTTCGCACGTAAAATTTTTTAACATCGCACAAATATAACTACTTATTTTCTTTCATACTCTACTTATATTTACATAATTCCACGTTATCTTTTCACGTTACTGACATTTATGATATTAACACTAGGTTTGTACGGTGCACTAAAAAGAAGAATTTTAGTCTTTTGTTTCATAAAACATGTACAAAGAAATAAAATTGTTGAATAATTCCTCATGGTTACATCTTTGCAATCTCAGTAATCTTAAATTGAAAATATGGTGAAAATATATGACCCTGAAACAGGTCGCTTCTTAAATGAATTAACACGTTACGTGCTGAATCCCCGAAAATATCAACCCCCAAAATACCCAGAAGATAAGAGTAATTTAATTAATGAAATCAAAACTATAAAGTTTTGAAATCCCCCTCAATTTAAGTTTAAAATTGATGTATTATTAGAATTCCTCTAAGATTAAAATTATTCTAAGAATACCTTTTAATTAGATTCTCCAATTCGTTTAAAATTAAATTTATCATAATTGGTAATACTTTAAGTCTTTTACATTCTAAAACTCCCAATAAAATTCGGTTTACTCGGATATGCCACAATAAAAATGTTTGCTCACATTGTCAAATGTTTTAAATAAAAATTGAAACCTTCGCCCATGAAAATATCGAGACTGCAATGCTTGAACAGAAGCACACGTTGTACAGGGTCGTTTCGACAACTGAATGAGCCAGCAACAATAGACAACATTCTAATTGTCTGCCACAGAGAAGAAGTAGCAAATAGACGGTGCGACGTTGACCATCGGTCCGATTGGACTTCGGCCATCGCCCCGAGAAGAACCAGAAAGTGACATTTGGTGATTGCAAAACCGCCCTCGTTTCATTAGAAAGTGTTCCTATTCACTTTTCCTTCTGAACTTTCCCGAGCACGCCTAAGTTTTCAATGGGTACTCACGCGATCTCTCATACTTATTTTAAAGTACTCAACATCTTATATTTAGAGTACCCAGAAGTAATGTCATTTTTTGATACAGTAGGACCTCGATTAACTGGATCCCGATTATAAACAAATATGCGTTTAAATACGATCATATTATGAAGGAAAATAAATTTTAAAAAATTAATTTATTTTGGAATATAATGCACATTTTAATTATTTCCTCGAGTCTCCATTATCAAAGCTGACAAGAATGCTCTGATGCTTCTTGTCACTTATACGCCACTTTTGAAAATTATGTAAACTATACAGTGAGTAATAAGTATATCATCACATATTACATCTACAAATGTTATGTTAAATGTGTCTGTAATAGTCAATTAAATTGCAGATTTTTATTAGATTTATTTATTAGATTGTAGGAAACAAGAGCTACATAGAAATGTCTTTCCTTCTGTAATAATTTGTATCTGTTGAAAATAGTACATCCATATTCTTCAAATCTTTTTATTTATTTACTACTTTAAATTTCACCCACCCATATCTATTAGAAAATCCGTTACGAATGTTTTTTTGGAAAATCTAACATTTCATTACACACTTCAAATGAACTAATAACTTCGCTTGTTAATTATGAATATACCAGTAAACAAAAACAGATTAATAAATCATTAATACCAAGGCACATAGTAGCAAGTGGAATTGGCAGCACAGAACAGCAGCCGGTCATAAATATTCATCTTGCTATACATTGATAAAATAGAACAGTGTTGCCAACATATCAAGATATAGTCGCATTGTCTAACTATGTATTCACCCCTTGCCGTATTTTGACGAGCCAGACTCGTGATGAAGGTTTTTAACAAAGTCTAACAAATATGAATGTTACGCGTTTCATTTTAGATGAAATAAAGTTTGATTCGTTTGTAATCTATATGTAAGCATTAAAATAAATGTAGCTATACAAAAAATATACATTTTCCTTTCCCTTCTACATACGACATTTTTGACGTTTTAATAAAGACGTTCTGATCACTGTAACTGTACAGAAAATGGTACGGCAAAGGGTTAAGAATGAAAGGATTGATACACATCGCCATTAATAATACCACTGAAAACGTAAAATTAAAAAAACAAAATTTCAAAGAAGACGAAACAAAACACTTCATTAAGTACTTAAGGGAAACAAAGTTGCTGACAAAGCAACTGTCTGGGAATAGCATTGCAGACTACATGATCACTAAATTTCAAAAGGTAATAGAATTGTAAAAATCCCGAAGAAAGAATAATAGCTTTTTCATTTAATCAGAATGATTAATTTGCCAAGTGTACACCTGAATGCGTTATTCTGTTATTTTACATTTCAAGATACGTTTCGAAAGTATTTATAGATTGCCTGTGAATATTTTAAGATCACAAGTCACTGATATAATCCGTGAAGCGCCTAATTCCGATATTTCCGATACAACCATGAGTGTCTGAAGCGGTGAGCATAACGTGCTGAAAGCACTATAGATACTAAAAATATTCACCGGAAGAAAGTTCTGTTTCCTTAATTAGGTTTCCATTGGGACGTGTTCGTTTATACATTGCGGTATCGATTATTTATGCGTGACACATCGTTTGATTCATTGCCAAATATTTAACACTTATAGTAATCCATTGAATAAAATAAATTTAACCATCATACGTACTTTTGTTGAAAGCTTGTTGAATAAACATTGTTAATTTCCGCAGATATCCGCATTTTTAAATTTACATGAAAAGACAGTTTAAAGTCTGCTCTAATAAATTACAAGATATAAGGTAGTGCCATAATAGGGCACTATACCATATTTGGTCACTTTACCCTATATATATATAATTATATATATAATATATATATAATATATATAATTAAGACAATAAAACGCCGTTAGTTTCCATTATAAATACTTACTTTAGAATATAGAAAAGTAAGTGCAAAACGTATTTTAAATATATCGATTGACATTCATTAGATATAAGAACTTTTATGGACCTCCTTATAAAATGTAGGAAAATATGAATTCAAAATGGTTACACAGTTCTGTCGACACAAAAAACTTTGGGAGTTTTATCGACAAAGAAATGTTAATATTCTTACCGTATAGACATTACTTCATGTGACTAGCATCTATTTTTTACAGAATTACGTTATGAGTTTTGTCCAGCTAATTAGCATTGATCCCAACACTGTGTGTCGGTTCCGATAAATGGAGTTGTGATTATCACAATTCGATACATAAGCAGTGGATAAAAATTGAAACAATAACGAGACTTCACAAGTTGATTGTCCTCTAATTACAGGAAACGCAGTGATATACCGATACCACCCGATCGATACCGGATTCAAATGAGAGGCAATGTCGTCCAATTGACGTTGAAGGAATCTCAGAAGGAAGACGCTGGCCACTATGCTTTGGTAGCGACGAGAGTTGGCCAAGGATTGGACAAAGGATCCTCGAAGAAGATCCACCTGAACATCGAGGATTCGATCACCGAGGAAGGTGATCCGCCGACGTTTCTACGCAAACTAACCGATCTGGCGGTCAAGGTCGGCACCAGGACTAGGTTCCTTGTGGAAATTCGAAGTTCAACGACACCGAAGGTAATTTAAAATGACTAATAACTCGATATATTCGAGTACTCGAATTTCGAGTCGAGCGTTTGGATTTTCCGAGCTGCTTGACGTCGACGAACTGTTTGAAAAAAAGCGAGCTACTTGAAAAAATCAAATGGCTTGAATATTCGAGCCCTCATAAAACTTCGATATACTTGAAAATGAATTTTTAGCTCGAAATTTTTCCAATTATTCGAATAGAGTAAAGTCGCGATTCTTGTCAAACAGCCTGTGTTCTGCACGGTCACGGCGGAGTCAAAGCCTACGCGTGTACACGTACATTGCTCCACTATTTTCTATTTTTAAGGGCAATCCTATTAATAAAATAATTTCTGGCATCCTGGTAGAGAATGTCAAAAATCTGCTCGAATGAATGCATTCTAACCTCATTTTTACAGAACCCTTTGTCTAAAATGTTTCAAACATAACGTTGTAAGTTTTTATTTACTATTGAAATAATTATTATAATCGTCGGATAATATTGGGCTGAAATTAAAGTCAAATTACAAAATTGCGTTGCTACGAATGGAAAACTGAAAGCTATTCAATTCTAATGAAAAAGACATTTCTCGACAAAAATGATTGTAAACAAATTGTGACTAAATTTGGTGCCGAATCTAAACACTGACAGAACGTATCGAACAATAATAGACTTAAAATATTTTTAGAAGGTTCCAAAATAATTTAAAAAATTCAAATTTTCATGATTCAGCTTTCAAGAAATTTCACTGGACATCGAGTTTGATTGTCTTCTACTTCGACTTCGGTGAAATACAAAACGTGATTTCACAAAAATAGTATTTTTTTTCTGGAACTATTCGAATGACAGACATTATCAGCTTGTAATTTATTTTTGTTTTTAAACGCGAAATGTATTTAGATATTGTACTTGACTGTTATTTTATTACAAAATCCTTCTATTAAATACATTCATAAATTAGTTGACGAGTACCTGGGCATTTTGTAATTAATCTTGTCATGGAATGTGACATACTTTAACAACAAATTACTCGTTAAATATGAGAATGTCTATACTATTATTCGTCATTTTACGTTTCTTCAAAATCGGAATTTTTAGTCTCGCTCTCCCAAATTCGGTAATTGTAAACGTATTTCGATTACAAAAGCATTCGTTGCTAGCCATCACTGTTCAAAGGCGTGTAACTCCTTAAGATGCACAGTGGTGCTATCAACGGCAGCTGTTATCGGCGTCGAGAAAGGAGGAACAGGCCCCAGACGTTCTAGAATTGATAGACCGAGCATGGGGAACTAGGAATCCGTGCCAAATCCGGTGATTAACCCGGAAGGGTGAAGCAAAATCAGTCGGTGACTTATTGCCACGGGTTTCTGTTGGTTCTGTCTGTCCCGGCAGTCCGGCGAACCGAGATATGTGAACTAAAAGGGACCCCGTGAGGTCCATGACCCGAGAGCGAGCTTGCGGCATGGCAGGAGACGCGAACGAGAGAACGAAGATCGTTACTCGCGATCTTACGCGTCGTATTACGACTATTATTACTCGCGCGCGTACACTATGCCAGAAACTATGTCTACCGATCGGCTAAATCTGCGTGTTCCCGCTCGTAAACCTCTAAATGGTCGTTTTCCCTGGTAATGCTCGGCGACCGGATTGCGTAATATCCCAAAGGGAAGCCATTGAAAAACACATACGCAGAAAAACCGACCGAGTCTTACCCGGAACCGGAGGAATTAGTGTTTACATTCCGAGCCTATTAATAGTTCAACCTTTATGTCAACACCTTAAATTTTCTACAACATTCGCTAACATCCTAGTCGTCAAACTTCACAGTATCAGCACGGTATCTTCATCTCTCAAATATTAATTGAAGACTGGAATAAAATGGGCTGTAAGTGCCATTTTAGCAAAAATTGTTTTTCCGCATAGAAGAATGTAAGTTCCAACGTCAATGCAATGAAATAAGGCTGAATGTTCCCTGACAATTGGATACAAGTTTTTAATTGATTACAAGATTGGTTACAAGACGGTTTTACAAGTTTTACATGGATTTTCCTCATAATTTTAATTTTGGCACTTGCAGCCTTTTTCAATTCCAGTCTTGGATTAATTCATTACGGTCGAAAAAAACTAGAAATTTATAACAATTTTTCTATTTGCCAACAAGAATATACAAAAATTAAAGACAAAGTAAAAGTACGTATCTACCTGGGTACCTGGATATTAAAATCTGGGTGGAAGGGCTAAGATTATTCAAATGTTAATAAATGGATCTCTACATACAAGCTTTATAAATAACAACACTACACAGCTAATTTTTACTTGTTTAACATAGAATGTATTAAGTCAATGTAGCTGTGTAAAATAAGCTTGGTCCTCAACAATGAATAAGTCGCGAGCGTTTAGAAATTTAAGTTTTATCGTAGTAGTTGTTGGATAGATCAGAAATGTTTTTGGAAAATCACGACGCTTTTGTAACTCAATCTATTTGATTATTGTTTCTCAATCAAGCATTACGAAGGTATACAGAGTTACAGTATCAATTACAACAATTGTTAATAATACTCGTTTGAAAGAAAAACCTCTAAACAGTTTACTTTCACCTGGTATGATGTTTTATCACTTGTTTTCCAAATACTACGGAATTCCTTTTTATTCGCTACACTATTTCACCAGATATTATCTTTCTACTTATAAATGTTTAAACAGCTGAAAATACTAGCGTACCGTCAGTACAAAACTCACTTTAACAGTGCAAGAGGAAGAGTTTACTTACACTAGATTTGCGTCAGCTTTCATAAAAACGTCACGCAATTGAACTTTGGACGTAAGCTTCGAATGCTAACATCGACTATGTTTTCACAATCGATAAGGTATCTCCTAATTTTTAATCAAGCTTGGTTGGTCTACACATTGAAGAAATAAAATATTGTTTATTAACAAAACAGGTTTGTTTGTCTACTCCATACGGTAACGAAAGTGCTTTCGTTGAACGAAAGTTGAACGTAATCTTTATTGTAATTTAATTATGAGCGTTCAACTTCACGTCTAACAGAACTAAAAAAGTAAAACCCTATAGTAAAAGCAAGTAAAAATTTTCTAAGCCAATCGTAAAAATCAGAAGGCGGATAAGGATGTACTTCTTCGTTTAACAATTTTCATCGAAGTTTTGTGATAAACTACTCACTTTTGTGATAAACGCATAAAATCCGTGATTGATTTTCTTTGCTAACGATTTCAGTTAAACAGATTCATTACGATTAGTCTATTTTTAATGCTATTGAACAAATATTTCGCAAACTCTGAAACATTTGTATAGGATGAAAATGTAGTAATTCCCGCAGTCTCCCACGACATTGTTTTTCCGCTAAAAGTTCGATGTTTGACAACGCGATGACGTCAGTGGTGGCGTCGCGATTTAAATCTTTCAAATGTGTGGTTATGTTGTTCGATTCCAGATCACTTGGCACCGAAATGCCGAACCGGTACACGCGGGTTCGAGATTCTCTTTTGTCCACGAAGGAAACTTCTACTGCGTCGACGTGGCCCCAGTCACAGTCGAGGATGAAGGATTCTGGTCCTGCATGGCAGAAAACCGGGATGGCAGGTCCTCCTGCAAATCCCGATTGACGGTGATCGGTAAGGATTCATGCAGTTTCAGGATTTTCAGAATTCCTTTTACACACAAAGTATTAAACATATAGTTTGTTTTTTATACCCACTTTAACCTTAGGATGCATGATTGTGACGTTCATCCGAGTAAATAAATTATCAGATGATTGCCTAAGTTCGTGTCCGATTTGAAAATAAAATTCAATGGTTAAATTTTAAAGAATACAGCTTTATTAATTATACAATAGTCACCTTTCTGATCTACAATAAGAAAAGTGTCTGTATAATTTTCCTTTTTTTACACTCCACCGTTTGCGACATCTATGAAAATCGAACACGAACTTATGCAATCATCTAATACTTTGAGATGCTGGAATATTTGACGATTTTCAGAATTATTTTTACGAAGTATTAACAATATATAAAATATTTAATTTGACTTAGTTATTTGCATAAGCTTACTTTGAGTTTATGCAATAGTCGAGTTTACTGGTTTGAAGAACAAACTAAAAATGTAAAAATGAGCTTTATTAGTTGAAAACATTTCTCGTCTCTCAAAAGTTTTAACTATCATTTTTAAAGCTATAATACCAAATTTAATTACGATCTTTAATTGACAGTCCCGAAAGCATATAAACGGCCAGAATTCGTCGAGGAACTTCGTGCTCTCCTGACAGAGGCCGGTACAGTGTCCTTAGAATGCAAAGTAGTCGGCGTACCTACACCTGTGCTTCGGTGGTTCAAAGATGACAAAGAAATCAAGGCCGGTGATGTTTTCGCTTTAACTGCCAACCCTGATGACTCAACCTCCCTCGGCATTTACACGTGTGAAGCGGTAAATTGTATGGGAACCGCGTATTCCTCCTCGAAAGTAAGTTGATTTCAATGTCAATAATTCTTTCGCTTAAAAAAAGTATTCCATTCATGGTTAACCCTTAGCATTCGAATGGTGATTCTGAGGCGCCACTAGAAATTGTCGTGCCATTATTCAAAATATTGTTTGCATTATTAAATATATCCGTATCTAATCAATTACTAAACATTTAGGTATTGTATGAGGTATTACACCAATCTCATAGCCATCAAATTTAAAAAATCATAGACAATGGAAATAGTATAGGTCGGAAGAAATGTTTAATTTTCGAGTTAAAATAATTCCGAGTGCGAAGGGTTAAATTGTACTGATTAGGTTTATGAAAACGAAGTTGAATTTCTTAGCCGTGAGGTATACATATATTAAAGTATATATATATAGTTTATTAAAGTATACATATATTATTATTATCATAATTATATTGTCGCGCTATACTGTCGCCACGATTTTTCAGGCACTTCCGGTAGCCAGATAAAAAAAATTAGTTTTTAGTTGGCTTCAAAATGCAATAGAAAAAATTCAAAAACGAAATTTGTTTATGAATAATGAAGTTTAATAGTATACTATGACCTCGAAGTGACCTTAACGGTATGGTCTTAACAGTAAGGCAACCTGGAATTGTTGATATTTCATTAGAGAAATCAATATCTTGACCAATATCAACAACTCAAGGCTACCTTACTTTTAAGACCTCCCTGTTAAGATCATATCAAGATCATAGTCTACTAAGTAAGTCGTTGTACTCGTCTTGACATAAGGAATAATATTAGGTACTAAAAAATATATAGCGCCATTTACAAAAATGAAGGTAACCTTCATTGTCCGTGAAAAAAATTTCTTCTTTGAATTATTTTCTATAGCATTTTGTAGGCGACTAGAAACTAATCCATTTTGTTTCGAAAATTTCTTTATCTTACTACCGGAAGATTCTTCTTTCAATTTTATAAGGAATCTCTCTCGAAGTTAAATGCGATTAAAGTGTTAAATTAACGTTTATGTCATATAACATGAAGTAATTTTCAATGTTACAACATCGCTATTTTTTTTTAATTTCAAGAAATCTTTCTATCATAGTATCCTGTACATACAACAGTTTAAGGAAAACTTGGTTCCATTGATATTTTAGGTGCACGTAGTCGGAAAAGGTAGCAGAGAAGGTTCTCTAAAGCCAGCAGATTCTTTGACTCTCTCCAGTCCACTTCCTGTTTTCAAACAATCCCTGCGAGACGAATGCTGTAGAATTGGAGAAACTCTGCGACTTTCCTGTCAAGGTATGTGCTGCGAAGATAATTTCTTGTCAACGAATTTTTGACATTCAAAATTGCGGTATGATTCTCGAATTTAGTTTTATGCAGACGTTGGAAACATGACAACTATTCTAGTTAGATCGGGGTAAAAATATTTGAAAAAGTATTGGAAATACTTATTAATGAAACTTAATACTTAATAAGATACTTAATAAGAAAATTTGTATGAGAATAACAAGTACACGTTTACATGAATCTGCGACAGTCGAAGTGCCGCCATGGCCAAAAGCAATAACATGGTACAACAAGGAAGGACGTATCGAGCCTAGCGATAAATACCACGTGATGGAAGATGGTTTGGGTGGATACTGCGTAGAAGTGTTTCCGGTGGAAGCTATGGACGAGGGCGAATGGAAATGTGTCGCAACCAACGCAGAAGATATGAAACAGTTTACTACTTGCTATGTCGCAATGTCCAGTAAGCTACGCAATTCAAATATATTTTCTTTCTATACCGAAATATATTAACACTAAACCTACCGAGCTTTAGAAGTAACTGGTACATGTTCCCTTATAAAAATAGCAAGATTGATTTTATTTAGAGGTTTCGAGGCTCCTATTGTAATAATACGTGCTCTACTAAAAATATCTGCACAATCACTTCTTATGAGATCATTTTTATTATTTCAAGAAGTGTAAAATAAAAAATCTGGAACCGGTCATTTTGACCGGTGCTGGTAGGTTCAGTGTTAAAGAAATTGTTTCTATACAGTTTTGAACAATTATATTGAACATTATTTCCCAAGAAGTATTTCCAGGTAAAATGAAACAGAATTGTATGCTTCAAAACTTTCTGATATACATAAACATAACATCTTTTAAATACGTTTGTTCAGTTCCAAAGAACTACAGGAGACCCCGCTTCATGGAAAGTTTGAAAGCTGTTCTGACAGAAGAAGGACTAGTATCCTTTGAGTGCAAGGTCGTCGGCTTTCCGACGCCATTGCTGAGGTGGTTCAAAGATGGCCAGGAATTGAAACCGGGAGATGTTTACCAACTGACTGGAACCAACTCTTTGGGTATTTAATCATTTCTTAAAACAATTATTTCTTAATAATCGAGCACATTATAGCTGGAATTATTATTCAACCACAGATTTCATACACTTACAATAAATGCATTTATACGATAAATTACAGTAAAATAATCAATTCAATAGAGTCTAAAATAATTTATCTAGTTTGTACTTTTTTTTGTAAACATTAGTTCATACAATTTTTATTAATTCCCGCTTGAAAAGTTATTTTAAACGAATTACCTATTTGCATAAATGCTGACTGATGCTAATGTAATTGTCAGTGTCGATATCTGTCTCAACATAAGAATATGGTACTTTATTTATAAAAACAATTAGAAAAGGATTCTTTCTTTGTTACATATTGAGATAAAAAATTTTTTCACAAAATATTATAAGGTAATGAACAATATACTGAATAGTTAAACTTATTTATTATACTATTTATTATTATAATAGATAAACTATTTATCAATGCCGTTTAGAATAATTACTGGTTGTATTTTATTTATAGACAACAGTTCATTTTTTAAGTTGATCACATCCATTGTTTCCGTATTTAATGAATTTCTCCGTTGTGCAAGGTTCCTACTGCTGCATTGCGAGAAATTGTATGGGAGAAGCAAAGAGTACAGCCGAATTAACGATTGAAGATATTCAGAATCAATTAAACGAAGAAGAACGTCTGCAGCTTCTCAGCACGAATCAACCGCCCACTTTCGTTAAGGGGCTCAGAAGCTGCGAGGCAAGAATCAACGAAGAATTTCGATTTACTATTCAAGGTACGTTCAGCATAATCAATTTTCATTCAAGTATCTTTTCGAAAAATAATGATAACAATACAATGAACAGCAAATAAAATCGTGATGAATAGACTGCGGATCCTTATGCATTCATGGCTTATAAAAATATTCAGAAAAGGATAGAATATAAAATTCGACAGAATTTTGTACAACTTTTATTTTGGATCTACAAAGGCTGTTTCCATTAAATATAGAATTTTATTTCTTTCTTAAAAGTCTAGAAAAATTGGAAAATGCATAAACATCCGCAGTCTAGTGATTAGTATTATAAGTGTCGCTTATTTGAAGCATTTTTTAGCAAAAATTCGATGTTACATAAATAAATGTAACAATTTTTAGAAGCTTTGAATTTATGACACTTTTACAGAAAGAAAGCGATGTAAACAGCTTGCATTATATACTTTCCCTTGTATCACGATTTACATTTTCTTTCGAACAATGAAATGCTTGGTCACGATACAGTCCATATCACTGTAAAATTTCAAACAACGGATCGTATGCAAAGAATTAAATTTACAGCCAGTGTTGCGCCCGAGCCAAGCCTCTCTTGGTACAGGGATGACGTTCTGGTGGAAGAGAACGAAAAATACCACGTTGCCAAGGAACATCTTGGCACGTGTCACCTCGATGTACGAAGACTCGAATTTGTCGATCAAGTAAGTTTTTCATCCTCGAGCATTAAAGAACAATCAAATAAACAAGATAACAAATGTTTAGATTATTGCTGTCTGCATGTTCTTTTTCCAAAATGTAATTTGTACACTCTCTTATATCGAATAATCTAAGAGAAAAATAGTTTCAAGACTACGACCATAAATGAAAAAAATGTATTCATTCCAATTTAAAAATTTGGTCGAAATCACAAATTTTGTTTACTATTTAGTTTTGTCATTGATTTGCATTTGTTCTATTTTGATGACTACATTGTATAGTAATAATTAGGTTTTGGATCTTTATGCAAAATAAAGGTTGTTTGCGTCAATTGCAAGTCGAATTAAAATTTCTTTCTTTTATAATATCAAGAAGTTAAAATTCAAAATTATGCAAAGTTATGGAAAATTCAATATCCTTGGCTTACTTTACAAAGGTTTTGTGCATTTATGACAAAAATGAGTAGCTGTAATTAAAAACAGTAAAATATTAGAAGAATTTAAAAGTACTGTTACATAATTTTCAATCTAATAAACATATTAAAAAAGAAAATATATTTCAATACAGTTTGTTGCAATTCGAGTAAAAAATTTTTATTTTGCATAAAGATCCGCTGTCTGCTAATGATTTTAGTAAAATTAGCATCGAAATAAAACCGATATCGAATTTGAACTGCGAAACAATGATTATTCTTCACGTATTATAACACATACATATGATTGGGCATGAGCTTATGAATATAAATCAATAATTGTTGCGATTTCTCTGCAAACATCTAGGCAGAATGGAAGTGTGTGGCTTCCAACGATTTCGGCCACAGTGTCACATCCTGTTTCCTCAAATTAATCATTCCCAAGCACTTCAAGAGGCCGAAGTTTCTTGAAAGTTTGCGCGCCATATTGTCGGAAGAGGGTGCAGTGAACTTAGAGTGCAAAGTGATCGGTGTACCGCAACCGATTCTGAAATGGTACAAAGATGGCGTCGAATTGAAGCCTGGAGATATACACAGAATCATTTCCGGACAAGATGGAACGTGCTGTTTAGGAACGTACACCTGCGAGGCTTCCAATTGCATGGGATCCGTCAGCAGTTCCGCATCACTTTTAGGTTTCGAAGGTATTTTCAACAATTTTCTGCACAGTAAATAAATCATATTCTTATCATCATGATCAGACTATCTATTATAGAACAGACTTAATAGTCTTAATCTAAGATCTAATATCTTTATGCAAAATCAAAATATGATGCGGTATATTATCATTTATATTTAATAAACGTTTTTATATCCATAAAATTTAAAAAATCTCAGGGAAATACTCTAGGTCGGTAGAAATGCATAATTTTCGAGTTAAAATTGCTCCGAGTGCAAACGGTTAAACAATATCTTGAAAAATACCACTTTTTTGTTAATGTTTCCATTTAAATGTTAATCTATCGTCTCGAATATTTGAAACGTGCACAGTCTTATGGTTGTACTATTTGTTTGTACGAAATTATCAGAATTTATATGTCGACAATGATTCGGGAATCGGAGATATAGTGTTTAAACAGCTGAAGAAGAATTTAATAGAAATTTTATTAAGATTTACCAAATAATAGTGGTTCTTCTTTATTTATTTAATAACTTCAAGCATTATTTTGCAGATAAATTGCCAGTTCGAAAAGAAGCAAAAGAAATTCAATCACCAAATGGTCACGAGCTTGCTAGGAACTTATCGCTGTCAACGATACACGAAGAGAGAACTTCTCAGCTATACGATACACCACAAACCGATCATTCTGTTACGTTGGATGATCGAGGAGAAGTATCCTTCAGCTTCGACGGGAAAGAAGTATCCGTCAGCCTTTACGAGACACCCGACCTCACTGAAGAGGAAGCCCTTCAAATTGTCGAGATGTATGCTGATCAATTGTCTGAACATGTTACAGGTGAGTATGATGGAATGTCTTATACATTACACAGACATGCGATCTACAACGTTATCAATTTTATAAAAATCATTTTATTACTCATTGTTGATCCCAACTATGCAAAAATCCAACAATACGCCAGAAATTTTCACAAAAGTATTAAATTCAATATTTAATCAAAACATTCCAAGTGTAATTATTAGACTGCTGATCTTTATGCAAAATAAAAGTTGCTTGCACCAATTGCAAGTAACTGGAGCCACATAAACAGTTAATTCTTACTTTAACAATTTTCAAAATAGACTAGAAAAATAGACTAGAAAAAATTTTTCTAGACTATAAAAATAGACTAGCACTCTTAAATTATTGTAACCTTTCTACTGTTTTAATTTGCACCCACTCATTATTGCCAATAAATGCATGACATCAGCGGTCTAGTAATAATCATATTTTAATTTACAGATCCCTGTTTACTCTTGTTTTGTGAAAATCTCGAGCTGTTAACAGTCATAGTTCATAACTAAATTACAGCAAAAAAAAGTGTTACTATTTAATAATATTTACTAGACTGCTAAACTTTATACATGAATGGAAAGGTTTAATTTGATATAAATCAAGATCGTTTTTCTTCTATCGAATTTGTAAGTGCATTATATAAAGTCACGTCGTAAATGATGATACTTTTTTCATATTTTTCAATGGTAAAATGCAAAAACATAATCACTACCATCAGCGTTCTGTGTGTCATATATTTCTTCATTTCTTACAATCCATAAAGTTATACGTAGAAGCTTAATTAATTTTGTCTGCGTTTCACCTTACAAACATATGTACACGTGTACATATACACAAATATATGTATAATGTTACATACATGTACATTACATGTAATACATGTATATTACATACGTGTACATACATACATATATGTATATTACCTACAAACATGTAAAACCTGTGACGTTAATAGCAAGTAGGTACGTCAACAGTCAACCTAAGAATAATTTTCACCCGTTAGTTCAACTCGATGAATTTTCTAGCCTAGTCGAATCAATTAAACCATAAATAAAGACTCGCTTCGCCGCATTTTCAGAGCACAACGTGATCGAGCTGCCACCTATGAGGTTTGTCAAAGAGTCCTCCAATTCCGGCAATCTGTTGATGGAGGCGGTAGTGATAGACGTGTCGCCGGACTACTTCGTCAGCGCCGAAGAAGGCGATGATCTCCGCACCGAAGCGGACTTCGAAGACGTCTCGATCTTAGACGACATAACGCGAGTCCTATCCTCCCCCGAGCGAGACTCTCGCAGTTCCCTGAAGAGATCGGCAATGTACAGTTTAGAAGACGACGACAAACCACCGACGAGGCCTCCTCGAAAGAAGTCTAGTTCCTCTTCGAAGAGCGAGAAAAGCGAGAAGAGTCAGAGAATGGAGTCGGAGAGCTTCCACAGTGCTCAAAGAGAGGAAAGGTTTTCTCCTCCCGTCTCGCCGATCTCTCCTGTATCCTCTTTAAGACAAGATGACAGCGACACCTTCGCTGATGCTTTGTCCTCTGCTCGACTGTCCATTTCAGAGACCCAGGCTCAGAAGATGTACGACTATGCGCAGGACAGGAAACGCAGTTTAAGTGGTGATAAAACAGCTGGGTCTAGCATAGACGATGGCATCGGCGGCGACTCGTCGTTCGATTCTGTGACTGGCGCGCCGAAGAAGAAGCGACACCGGAAGAAGAAGCACAAGAGAGACAAAGGAAGCTCCGAAGAGTCTTCTTTGGGCAGCGAAATTGATGGCAAAAGACGCAGAAGCAGATCAGGCAGTGCGAAAACAGAGCTGCATCAGCGTGTAGAATCAATCTTGAAGACCGAGGAGCCGTACATCGAGGACGTGGCGGACAAATCGTCGGAAAAGAAGCAGTCCACCAGCGAGTCTGACAAGTCCATGTCAAAGAGCAATAAGGAGAGGCTCTTGGACAGCATGAACAAGCTGAAGGAGCCTGTCCTGGTGGTTAGGGACACTTTGGTCGACATTGATGCCCTAGATTCGAAGCTGAACACAGCGAACGAGGAGACATGTAAGACTGTTATCACCGAGAATATCATCAGACCGATTCAAAGTCTATGTGAAGAGGTGTCCGCAATAGAATCTAAAGCCTTGAAGAGCGCAGATGACAGATCAATGGCTCAGACGATCAGGATTTCTCTGTTGGAGGCGATTGGCGGTCCAACCGAGGAGCTCCTCCGCGGTATGGAGCTGATAGAGCGTCAAGAGAACGTGAAGAACCGAAAGATGGACGTAATAGCGATCTTAGAGAGCTTGACCGATCCTGTCGACGAGATCCTGATGGGTATCACGAAGATCGAGTACGAAATGACTGGTCGGGCGATGGGCGAGCGGCCTATTTCGCTGATCAGGATGATGTCCGCGGTGTCCAAGTTGGAGGAATCCGTTAAGAAGGTGTCCACGGTGGACAACAGGGAATCTAGACTACTGTCGAGTATCGAAGAGATCTTGAATGGCCTGCA
Source organism: Lasioglossum oenotherae (assembly GCA_028455765.1). Lineage (NCBI taxonomy): Eukaryota > Metazoa > Arthropoda > Insecta > Hymenoptera > Halictidae > Lasioglossum > Lasioglossum oenotherae. The sequence continues at coordinate 14,122,038 of CM052294.1, read as the reverse complement.
GTTCTTCGTAAACGACGTCTCGGTTGATCCAGCGAAAGGATCGATAGAGACCGTGGACACGGTGGTAGTGGAGTCCCTGTCGAAGTCAGTCGAGGACATGACGAAGGCTTTAAGTCGCGTGTCCAGAGCTGATGGAGTCTCTAGGATTATGGACGAGTTTCTGCCATCAATGCAGGAATTGAGGACGAAGTTAGATACCTTGAAGACTATGCTAGAGACTTATGAGTCCAAAGAGATATTGTTGGAGCACCGAACGAAGCTGATCGAGTCGTTGCAGGCATCTGTGGACCACACTGTGCAAGAGATCCAGAGGGTTAAGGAAAGAAAGCCTGACGAGGGTCAGAAGGTAACGATCGAGGAGCCGAAACAAGATATCCTGAAGGAAGCGAGATTAATGCTCCAGGAGACGCTGAAGTCCTACGAAAACATCTCAGGCACCCTCGATCCTAGACTGTCCTCCATATTCGATCGAGTCGACGAGATGTACCGAAGACTGAGGACACCGCAGAAGAAAGAAATCAGTCATCAAGAAAGTATCGAGTCCCTGATGAGTCTGGAGGGTCTCTTGTATTCTCTTCAATGCGCCCTGGCCCCGGTCTCAATCGCAGAAAACGCGGACACGGTTTTCAAGCTCCTTGAGCCGGCGGTATCTCAGCTGAAGGCTATAATCTCGCGTCTGAACGAGAGCTCTTTGCAGCCTGTGATGGAGACGTTGAACAACATCGATAGAATGATCCAAGTGACCATCAGCGAGACCGAGGAGACGATTTCTAGCAGATCTATCCAAGATGAGCCGCAGACCTTGACCGATAGGATCCTGGATCCTTTGATCGATGTTCAGTCAGCCTTGAGCTCGGCTCTTCAGGACGTCGAGGATGTTGAATCCGTCACAAACGGCGCGGCCAGTGCACAGAAACTGTTAGCTTCGTCTGAAATCACAGCTTGCTTGGTTGAGCTTAGACAGTACGTATCGGACGCTACTCGTACAGCGATGACCCTGAGGGAGGACGAGATGCTGACTAGTTTGGAGGATCTGAAGGAACCTCTGTCGGACCTCCAATTAGCTCTGGCCTCCGAAGAACGTACGGTCCAGGAGCTGCAAGTGATCCGCAAGATCTCGTTGCCGATAGACAAGCTGAGGAAAGTGTTGGTGAAGGTTCTGCGACACTCTGAGTCCGAGGAAAGGACAAAATCGATAAACGATGTCTTGAATATCACAGAGGAGATCAATACTCAGTTACCGAAGACGATATCCAACTTGGCAGAGAACGAGGAAGTGCAGAAACATTTCTTGGACGGTTTGGACGTGGATCAGAATCTCAGCAACGTTCATTTTGCTCTGTCTTCGGCGCTGGAGAGGCAAGAGAAGAGCTACCCTGCTTACGTGTCCGATTTGACTGCTTGCATTGAAGAACTACGGCAATGTATAGGCTCCTCGGCAGTGGAGATCGCTAATTTGAGGAACCCAGTCGACGATGACGTTATCCTTCAAGTCTGTCTATTAAAAGAACCTCTGCTTATTCTGCAAAGAGTTCTGCTAACTCAGCAACACGAGCCTGAGGAAGAACAAATTTTAAAAGACCTGATCAATCCTATTGAGAAACTGAGAAGCCTAGTTCGAGGCATTGTGGACAGCAATGCGAAGACAGACGTCGTTCTTCCAGTTCTTGAACTGTTAGAAGAAATAGAGAAGGACACGCCGTTGATCACGAAAGAAGCGTCAAAGAGGAAAGAACAAAGAGGCGCGAAGATGCAGAAAGAAGCGACGAAGAAGAAGATCTCGTCGTTTGGTTTGGCTGACAGAATCAGTCGATCGTTGGACCCCATGAAACACTGGCTGTCGACCGCGTCCGAAGACAGCATGAAAGAGGAAGAAGAATCAGCGTTGAGCTCAACGATCGACGAGCTGAGGCGGGACGTGAACAAAATCGCCATTGAGACGTCATACTCCGAGCCACCTAGCGACGAGAACCTCCTTGAAGCTTTGATAGACCTTCGCGAGCCCCTGACTAGGCTGAAGAACGCGGTCTCGATGTACCATGAACCAGCGAATTTGGCTACCTTGGAAGGTCTGAGCAGGCCTATGAGATGTCTTCTCCAGACCATCATGACCGTCCTTCGAGACCACGCCCAGGAGGAGTCTCTGCAGCCTATAGTGGACATCGTAGAGGACATCGAGAACCAGATACCGATCTCAATCAAGGAAGCTCTTTACAAGAAGGAACTGAGCGAAGTAGTTCAGTCTTTGATCCAAGAAGAAAAGGAATTGACAACACAGGAAACGGTCCAAGAAGATACTCTCCTACGAGAGGGAAGAGAGGAAGCAACGTCTCAGGCAACAATTCCCGAAGGAACATTGATGGAAACCACCTCAGTGCTTCCTCCGACCGAATTCACCGAGTCCATTATAGAGAAAACGACTGTGGAAGAGCTCAGTTCCCAAAGGTCCGATCAGGTCGTCACCCAGATCGAAGAATTAAGAAAAGAAGACTTCGAGAGAGAGAAGAAGAAGGTCACTGACCTAATGGTTTCATTATCAAAGACTCTGGAGAACGTTCAATTCGACGTCACCGGGATTTTAGAAGATTTCGAAGAACCGACAGCTGGTACTACAACGCTGCCACCATCAACATTAGCTAACTCCCTTGAAGACTTCAGGAGAACCGTTTCCACGATGCGTATGGCAATTGGGAACTATGAACAAGCTTCTTCCGAAGAAGTGGTAGCTCAGACTACTACTCAGCTGGATAACCTTCTGGAGTCGCTAGGTAGCCTTCAAGATGTCCTTCTGGAGACACGTCAATACGGTATCCAAGAGCTGTTCATCCTGAACCACTTAACACAACCTCTAGAGGCAATCGAAAGAAACGTGATTGACTCTGCCGTGGAGAAATTGGGTAATAGATCAGAAGTGGTAGACAAATGCGAAACTACTCGTCGAATTCTGCATAATATCAAAGACAGAATCCCGATTGTTATAAAAGACGTGGAGTCTCGGCAGCAGCTGGTGGGTACTCTTCGAGAAATCGCCAAGCCCTTGGAGAACATTCAAGAGCGTATGGAGGTCCTTGAAGCACAAGCTGAAGAGACACTGGAGACCGATGTGGCGAGGATCCTGCTGAGGCCGATACAGGTGCTATTGAACACTATAACCGCCACTTCGCAAGAAGTGCAGTATCTGGATCGTCGCAGGGAGATGGTAGTGGAGCTTCGGAGTCTTCAAGAACATCTGGTGGAGTTCTCCAGTTGTCTATCTGTGGTGCAAAGCAGTCGCAAGAGCCTGGTTCCCGAGTCAGCTTTGCTGGACGAAAGGAGGAACGTGATTCTCAAGGCCGTCGAAGGCCTTCAGAGACAGACGTTGAGCACTCTGGAGAGAATACCTAGCCTGGAAGGAGCGTCGTTGTTCGAAGAACCGTTGAACCTGTTGAGGAACGCCATTGTCTCTGTTCAGAAGCAAATCGGCAGGACTGACTACACCCGAAGACCCAGCAGTGTGGAATTCACTCTAAAGTATAACCTTGCGACGTCGCTGGATCATCTAAGACACACTATTTCGTCCTTAGACGAGAGCGCAGACTCAGGCGTCAAGGAAATTGTTTCGAAGTCGCTGGGAACTTTGAAGAAGCAGATATCTTTGTCGAAGACGCAGTTCGTTGAGACGAGCGATCAGTCTATTGACGAAGAAGCCATCGTGGAGGGATTCATGTACCCTGCGAATAAGCTTCAATCAGCTTTGAACGTGCTCAAAGAGAAAATTGATAAAGAAATGGTAGCTTCGATCTCGAAGGAGTCGATGGCCCATCTTCGGGGTCTGGCTAAGTCAACATCTGACCTAGCTTCTTCGTTGTTAGCGCATCGGCTGCATCTTCTCCGGGAAGGTGCGTCCGAAGGCTCTTCTTTCGTGGAAACGCTGTCTGCTGTCGCGGACGTTTTGGAAAGCGTGAACGAGTCTGTTAAGAGAATCGAACAGACAGTTGGTGTGCAAACATCTGCGGAAAATATTGAAGAGGCGGCTAAAGATATACCGAGAGATCTACCGGTTACTATCACGCAGATCGAAACTATCGTCGATGAAATTATCGAAGTGTCCAAGAAAGAAGTTGAGAGTGTACTGACGATTGAGGCAGTGTCTGAAGAAGATGCGAAGAGGATAATCGAGGGACAAGCTGAGAAAAAAAGCGGTTTCGATTGAAGCTAGCACCTCGGGTGAGAAAGCTCAAGCGAAAATGAGGACTGTTGAGTCGGGAGAATTGATACAAGCTAAAGAAAGTACGGAAGATCGAGAAAAGCTAGATACATTGAAGATGAAAGAAGAAGCGACAGTGACTAAGAAGACTGAAGAAGTGCTACGAAAAGACGAAGAAGTAGAAAAATCTCCAAAGCAGAAAGCAAAATTGGAAGAAGACAGAGACACGAAGGTACGAAAAATGGTAACATTGATTTTCACAATACAGCAGCCATTCACAGAATTAACTAATCTCACGCGCGTAGCCTTAGAGGAGCCAATGTCTTCGAAATCCGAGGAGGAGAAACGAAAGATACGAGAACTAACCGCACTCATCCAAACCCTGAATGATTTGAAAGCCACAACCATGTCGATCGAACACAATCTTTTGCCCTCTTTGGTTCCAGAGTTAGGAGAACAGTTTCTGTGTGTGTTGGACGATTTAGTGAGTTTGGAACATGCTACGGAGAAAGTGCTTAGTCTGGCTCAGAAGGAGCTAACGCCTGCGTTGAAAGAGAATGTGATGGTGTCGTTACAATTCCTTTTGGAGCCTCTGGAAATGCTGCAGCGGCACTTGCCCAGACTAGAAGTATCTTCGGTCTTCGTGAAACTGCAAGAGTTAACTCGAACAATCGTCGAACTTGCAGAAATGATCCGCAGGACGAAGGAGTCGAGGCACGTGAAGATCCTCGAGGAGATTAGAGTGGTGGCGCCATCAAAAACAGAGGAAGAAAGCCAAGGTATTGAGGACACCACTGCGAAACCACTGGAAGAGCTCATAGAAGCCATGATGGTTTCGCAAGAGCTGATGAAACGCGACGACGCGTCTCCTTTCGGATCCATATCGCCTTCGATCGAGCCCACCGATCTGTCTGAGCAACAAAAGTTGCTCAGTGATGACGAAATTAAATTGGACACCAATATCGTCCAGAAGATAGTCAGTCCCATCCAGAATCTGCGAGAAATGATGGCGAAGATACAGGAACAAGAAATGGAAGAGACTGAGACGTTGGATCTACCATCTAGGAAGACAGCTGCTGCTATACTGAGTAGTATCATTCAACCTTTGGAGGAGCTGGAACAATCTCTGAGTATATCTGCGGAGCAGCAAACTGCAGAAACTCAGCAAACTGTGCAAGAAATGAGGAAGGCCAGCACATCTTCGCAATCGTTGTCAGTTGGCTCTGCTTTAGAGGATCTGAGAAGATCTATTGCTAGCATTCAAGACGAAGTAATTCTGGAAGTCACCCAGAAACTATCCAAGGAGGAAAGCAGTGTGATTACAGAGGAAGTCGGGAAGTCACTGGAAGATTTGAAATTCTCTTTGGGAGCTGTACAGAAGATGGCAACGATGGAGAGCGAGCATTCTGAGGAATTGTTTGAAGGGGATAGGACAAGCGTGATGGAGACATTTGTTCAGTCAGTGAAGGAGCTTGGAGCAAAGTGCTTCGCAATTGCGACTCTTCCGAAGACAAGAATTACGTCGATCGAGAGAGTACAGCAAGAAGAGATACAAACAGTGATACAAATATTGAAGGAGACTACAACTGAGATCGAAACACAAACTGAAGAGGCGAAATCTTTGGATCAGCCAGGGAAGGATGTGGCAGAAGCGTTGAAGCCGTTGGTACATCCTCTGGAGGAGCTAGAGCAAGCTTTAACTTCAGCGGTCCAGCAAGTTAGCTCTATGACACCTGAAACTACTGAAGAAGCAAAAGGTTTGCTTACAGAGACGGTGAAATTGACTCCAGTCTTGGAAGAGCTGCAAAGATCCATAGCTGTTATTGAAGAACAAGTTTCAATACAAGCAAAGAAAGCAGCAGTGTCAGCGGTGAAAGGTGAGAGATCCGTTGCTCAAGTTATAGAAGTTCCGTTAGAGCAATTAAAGTCTTCCGTGGTGGCTATGCAGGAACTAGAATTGGAAGGGACGAAGGAACTAACTATCGAGCAAAAGACGACAGCTTTGAAGGTAGTAGCGAAGTGTGTAAAAGAAATAGGACAAGTGTGTTCAGCTAGTCAGCAGAAAATTGAAGTTAGCCTTGCTCAGCAGCCACAGGTGGCTGAAATAGAACAAGTCCTTGGAACAATTGCCAGTCCCATCCAAATTTTGAAAGAGTCTATATCTGTAATTGAAGCACAAACCACTGATGATAGTAAATCATTAGATCAGGCAGGTAAAGAAGCAGTGGAAGCTCTGAAGCCATTGGTGCATCCTTTGGAGGAGCTAGAGCAAGCGTTGACATCAGCAGTCCAGCAAGTTAGCGCAGGAACACCTGAAACTGCTGAAGAAGTGAAAGACAGTGGTTTGCTTATAGAGACGGTAAAATTGGCACCCGTTTTGCAAAAGTTGCAGAAATCTATCGTTGTCATTGAGGAACAGGTCTCGACTCAAGCTAAGAAAGCCGAAGTATCAATAGTGAAAGGTGAAAGCTCTGTTGCTAAACTTATACAAACACCATTAGAGCAATTAAAGTCTTCTGTCGAAGCTATGCAGAAACTAGAACTTGAAGAAACGAAGGAACTAACAGGGGAGCAAAAGACAACAGCTTTGAAGGAAGTAGCCAAGTGTGTAGAGGAAATAGGAAAAGTGTGTTCAGTTGTCTCTAGTCAACAGAAAGCCGAAGTCAGCATTGTCCAGCAACCACAGCTAGCTGAAATGGAACAAGTTCTGGAAGCAATTGTCAGTCCTATTCAAGTTTTGAAGGAATCAATATCTGAAATTGAAATGCAAACAACTGACGAAACTAAATCATTAGATCACACAGGCAAAAACATAGTTGAAGCTCTGAAGCCATTGGTGCATCCTTTGGAGGATCTAGAGCAAGCGTTGACATCAGCTGTTCAGCAGGTTAGCGGAGTAACACCTGAAACTATAGACGAAGCGAAAGGTAGTGGTCTACTTGTAGAAACGGTTAGATTGACTCCAATTTTGCAAGAGCTGCAGAAGTCTATCGCTGTCATTGAGGAACAGGTTTCGACTCAAGCTAAGAAAGCTGAAATATCAATGGTGAAAGGAGAAAGCTCTGTTGCTAAACTCATAGAAGTTCCATTAGAGCGATTAAAGTCTTCTGTGGAAGCTATGCAGAAACTAGAACTTGAAGAAACACAGGAGCTAACAGTGGAGCAAAAGACAACAGCATTGAAGGCAGTAGCGAAGTGTGTAGAAGATATTGGGAAAGTGTGTTCAACTGCAGCTAGTCAGCAAAAGGTTGAAGTCAGCATTATACAGCAACCACAGGTGGCTGAATTGACACAAGTTCTGGAAACAATTGCCAGTCCAATTCAGTTATTGAAGGAGACCATGTCTGAAATTGACACGCAAACAGTTGAAGAAGCTAAGTCGCTCGACCAGGCAAGTAAAGAGGTAGTGGAAGCTCTGAGACCCTTAGTCGAGCCTCTAGAAGAACTGGAACAAGCGTTAACTACAGCTGTACAACAAGTTAGCACAGTGACGCCTGTAGAAAAAATTACATTGACTCCAGTTTTAGAAAAGTTACAGAAATCTATAGTGATTATCGAAGAACAGGTGTCGACACAAGCTAAAAAAGCTGAGACATCTGCTGTGAAAGATGAAAGTTCTGTTGCTCAAATTATGGAAGCCTCCTTGGAAGAGCTAAAATCCTCTGTAGAGTCTATGCAGAAGCTGGAATTAGAAGAAACGGAACAACTAACTTCTGAAGAAAAGACAACGGCGTTGAAGACCGTTGCCAAGTGTGTTGAAGAAATTGGAAAAGTGGTTACGGCCGCAGCTAGCCAACAAAAAATTGTCGTCAGCAATGTTCAACAAGCACAGATGGCTGAACTAACGGAAATGCTTGAAACGATTGCCAGTCCGATTCAAGTATTAAAGGAGACTATATCTGAAATTGAATCCCAATCAATTGAGGAAGCTACACATTTGGATCAAGCAGGAAAAGACATAGTAGAAGCTCTGAAACCATTGGTTCATCCACTTGAGGATCTCGAACAGGCGTTAGCCACGGCTGTCCAACAAGTCGGCACAGCGATGTCTGAATCCGCTGATGAAATGAAGGAATTAACAGCAGAGAAGATAAAATTGACGCCAGTATTGGAAGAGTTACAAAAGACTGTCGCTGTCATCGAGGAACAGGTAGCGGCTCAAGCTAAGAAGGCTGAATTGTCAACTGTAAAAGCTGAAAGCTCTGTCGCTCAAGTCATTGAAATTCCATTAGATGAATTGAAATCATCTGTGGAAGCTATGCAAAAATTGAAATTAGAAGGGACGGAAGAACTAACGACTGAAGAAAAGACAAAGGCTCTGGCAGCGGTCGCAAAATGCGTGGAACAAATAGGAAACATGTGTTCAGTGGTAGCTAGTCAACAAAAGGTTGAACTTAGCCTTGTCCAGCAACCACTGGTGGCTGAAATGGAACAAGTACTCGAAACTATTGCCAGTCCTATTCAAATTTTGAAGGAGTCTATATCCGAAGTAGAAATGCAAACACCTGAGGAGGCTAAATCATTAGATCACACAGGTAAGGACGTAGTGGAAGCACTGAAACCGTTGGTGCATCCTTTGGAGGAGCTGGAACAAGCATTAACTTCACTTGTTCAACAAGCCAGTGTCGTGGCACCTGAGTCTGCTGAGGAAATAAAGGATAGTGGTTCGCTCGTAGAAACGGTGACGTTGGCTCCCGTCTTGGAACAGCTGGAAAAATCAATCGCTGTTATTGAGGAACAAGTATCGGCGGAGGCTAAAAAGGCTGAAGTGTCAACAGTAACAGCTGAGACCTCCCTTGCTAAAATTATAGAAGCTCCATTAGAGGAGTTGAAGTCCTCCGTTGAAGCTATGCATAAGCTAGAATTGGAAGAAGCGAAAGAGTTAACCAGCGAGAAAAAGACAGCTTTGAAGGCAGTAGCCAAATGTGTAGAGGAAATAGGAAAAGTGTGTTCAGCTGCAGCTAGCCAGCAGAAAGTCGAAATCAGCCTTGTTCAGCAACCACAGGTGGCAGAGCTGACAAAAGTTCTTGAAACAATTGCGAGTCCAATCCAGTTACTGAAAGAGACCATGTCTGAGATTGACGTACAATCAGTTGAAGAAGCTCAGTTGTTAGATCAGACAAGTAAAGGCGTCGTGGAAGCTCTGAAGCCCTTAGTGCAGCCTCTAGAAGAACTGAAGCAGGCTTTGACTGCGGCTGTTCAACAAGTCGGTGCTCTCGAGTCCACTGATAAAAAGGAAGAAGGTTTGCCAGCGAAAACAGTCAAATTGTCTCCTGTCTTGGAACAGTTACAGAAATCTATCGCTGTCGTTGAGGAACAAGTTGTAGTAGAAGCTAAAAAGGCAGAAGTGTCCACAGTAAAAAGTGAAAGCTCTGTAGCCACAATCATAGAAGCTTCCCTTGAAAAGTTAAAGTCCTCCGTTGAAGCTGCGCAAAAGCTAGAATTAGAAGAAACGAGAGAACTAACCATTGAAGAGAAAACCGAGGCTCTGAAAGCGGTAGCACAATGTGTTGAAGAAATTGGAGAAGTGTGTTCAGCTGCAGCTACTCAGCGAAAGGTCGAGGTGAGCCTTGTTCAGCAACCACAAGTAGCCGAGTTGGAGCAAGCTCTCGGAATTATTGCATCTCCTCTGCAAGTGCTGCGTGAAACGGTGTCTAAAGTCGAGGAGCAGAAGACCATGGAAGCTGAAGGTTTACCTACGTCTGAGACGGAGAAAGTAGTTGCCATGTTAAACACTTTGGTCCATCCTCTGGAGGAGTTAGAAAGGTCTTTGTCCGTGGCTGTCGAACAAACCAGCATCCTCAAGGTGGAATCTACTTCAGATGTAAAAGGTGACACTTCCTTAAAATTGAACGTTGAACCTATTCTTCAAGAATTGGAAAAATCAGTTGCGGAAATTCAGCAGCATGTCATCCTCGAATCAACGGAGAAGCCGAGTAGCGAACTAGAAAAGTCCGTAGCCATGACATTGAAAGAACCATTAGAGCAACTGAAGTCCTCCATAGCAGCTGTGCAAGAGACGATGTCTATGGAGGTTGCTCAAACAACTGATACCACAGACAGCGACAAAATATCTTCATTGAAAGTGCTCGCAAAGTCAGTAGAAGATATAGGTGAAAAATGTTTGGCAGTAATTTCCCAACAGCAGATCGAAGCACGAGCAGCTCCAAAGAAGCCGACAGAATCGCAAGTAGCGATCCTGGAAATGGTCATCAGCCCCCTTCAAGTATTAAGAGAGTCCATTAACAAAATCGAAGAAGGAAAGTTCGAAGAAGCTCAAAGTTTGGATACATCTAAGGTAAACGAAGTAGAAAGAGTACTAAAATTCCTCATAGAACCGTTGCAGAAGTTAGAGCTGTCTTTGTCCTCGACTGTGCAACAGACTGTGTTGATGAAACTGGAGAAAGCTGAAGAAATAACAGGTCAAGCCACGGCTTCGCAACAGTTAGAGATTTCTCCTGCGGTTGAGGAGCTTCAGAAGTGCATTGCCATTGCTCAAAAACAAGTGCAGCTGCAAACTGCGTCCGAAGAGTCTTCCTTGCAAGCATCTCTCGTGAAAGCCACCAAAAAGTCCTTGGACAATTTGAATTCCTCGCTCGCGATCATCCAAAACGTGGTCACCGTTCAGCCTAGGGGACAAGAAAAGCTTTCGAGCGCAGAAAACGAGACGACGATGCAGCATTTTGCTAATTCAGTTCAAGAATTCAAGAAGACATGCCTAGCTGTAGTCACACGACAACATGTGGGTGTCAATTCCAAGATTTTGCGGACGATCATTGCCCCTGTTCAAACCCTGCGCGAAACTATTATGAAAATACAAGAAGGGTCTCTCGAAGAAGCGAGAGCTCTGGAAGCAGAGAATGTAGATATTCAGACATTGACTCCGTTGATCCATCCTCTTGAAAAGTTGGAAAGATGTTTAGTCACCACAGTAGAGCAAGCAACTGCTGAGTCATCTGAAGTTATTGAACAACTGCAGCCACCAAAAGCGATCACGCTTCAGCCTATTCTTGAAGAACTGAAGGATAGCATTGTTACTGTTGAAGAACAACTAACGAAGACTCCGGCATCTAGTGCAAAAATGGATCTCGCCGAGAGTATCAAACAAGCCATTGCAAAACTGAAATCAACCGCAGCAGCTGTTCAACAATCGATGACGGCGCCAATTGAAATTACTGAAGAGATGAAGACAGAGAAGGTATCTGTTCTACAAAACTTTGCCAAGTCGGTTGAACAATTGCAAGAGCATTGCTCGACTGCGGTGCAACTGCAAAAGGAGGAGATGCAACTGGACAAGTCTAAAGCGCAGAAAGCAAAAATGGTGAATGTGGATGTCCTTCAGAAAATCAGCAGCACTGTTCACACTTTGCGAGAGTCTCTCTCTCAGATAGAGGAAGAAAAATCTCAAGAAGTAACGGAATTAGAAATACCGAGAGATGAAGGAGTTAAATTGAAACTAGATGCGCTGATTGAACCACTTGGCGTTTTGGAGCAAGCCCTAGTAACAGCTATTCAGGAAGGCATAATGATTCCATCAGAAACCACGAAAGAAACTAAACGCAACGAAATTCCGCTAGAAAAATTGGACTTGCAACCTATGCTTAAACAACTCCAACAATCGATCGTTGTCGTTCAACAGCAGGCTAGTGAAGTTGCAGCATCGGCCGACGTTGAGGTTCTGGCTCTCGCGATGGCGACAGTGAAGCCTTTGGAGGAACTGAAGATCACCATCGCAGCAGTTCAAGAAATCGGGAAGACTGAGGTACACGAAACGGAGGAAATGAAAATCGATGAGCAATTGCGCTTGGAAGTTTTCGCCGAGTCAGTAGAGGAATCAGGAAAACAATTGTTGGCTGTAGCCAAGCAAGAAGCTAAGAAAATCGCTGAGGTTCGAAAGGAGAAAAAGATGACCGAGGATTTCGTGAAGACTGTGATCACGCCGATCAACGAATTACAAAATGCGATTTTGGAAATCGACAAACAGAGCAAGGAGTCAGCGAAGGCGGTCGAGAAAGAGGCTATAATCTTCTTGAGCATTGTGCAACCTCTGCAACAACTGAGGGAATCATTCTTGTCAGCGATGCATGAGCAGCATATGCCGATTCCTGTTTTGCAGAGGCTTCCTATGAAGACCACAATGCAAGACCTTAATAAGCACGTGACAGAAATTCAAGAACAGTTGGTGCTCGTCAAGGAAACATTAATCCAAACGGGGAACACAGAAGATTTGTCTGTGATAAAGAATGTCGAGCGATCCCTCAGCGATCTGAGGACATCCGTGGCAGTGGTGCAACAGTTGACAGCGATAGAGGCACCTGGCCAGCAAGTCTTGGACGTGGAGAATGTTTCAGCGTTGCAAGCGTTCGGGAAAGCAGTGGAGGAGTTCAAGAAACACTGTTCCGTCATGGTCTCTAGGCCTGCAGTGATCTCTGCGATCACTGGAACAGTGAAGCAGCCGATGAAAACAGAAGGCATCATCGTACCCAGCAAGCTACTGCAGGAGTCCGTCTCCATGATCGAAGAAATGAAGACGCAGGAGGCAGCAATGCTAGAAACAGAGACTACGAAGCCTGTCACAGTGTTGAGCATCCTCATGCCTCCTCTTCAACAACTGGAGCAAACGTTCGTCGCTGCTATCCAAGGTGAACACGTTGTGGAGCAAACTGCAGTCACTCTAGATGACCAGGTGTCCTTTGAAGCGACGAGTCTGAACCCGATGCTGGAGGACGTCCAGAAGTCGATCGCTATTATTCAAGAACACATTCTAGCTGAAGGTGTGCACAGTTTATCCGAAACGGAAGAAACCTCCCAGCTGCAGATGATGGCGCAGACGCTGACAGACTTGAAGACCTCGGCGGCAGCCATTCAGCAAATCTCCCAGGCCGCTCCAGAGTTCACCGATGAGCTGTCCAAGGCCGAAAGCGTCTCGGCTTTCGAAACCTTTGCTAAATCCCTTCACGACCTGGTGGAACGTGTGGCAACGATCGGCCATCAGCAGATCATCATCGAACCCGCGGCGGACACCATCTCCGAGGATGTCTCCTCTTTGAAGACCTGGGGTGACATTATCGAAGAACCGGGCGTCCAGGTCACCGAGGCCATGGTGGTCGATCAGGGCACGATAGAATCGCCAACAGAGATCGCTCTGTCCCTTTCCGAGGACGAAGCTCAAGCACTAAAGGGACTAGCCAAACCTCTCAGTGAACTTAGAGAGTGTCTAGCTCTGGTCGTCGAGGAACACAAGACGATGGACGCTAATGAAATGACTATTGCGTTATCGGAGAAGGACGATCTCTCGTTGCTGAAGACGATGGCGCAGCCGTTGTTAGAACTGAAAACCGCGGCTGCCTCTGTCATCCATGAACAGACTGCCATCGAGTCTGCTAGAGAAAAATTATTTAGCACTGATCGTAAAGAAGAGGCTACTCTGAATCCCTTGATCGAGCCCCTTGAGGAGCTTTGCAAGTCCATAGCGCTGATTCAGGATCACATGCTCGTTGAGTCAGCGGAGGAACGACCAGCTGGTGACACGTCATTACTGACAGCTTTGGTGGAGCCACTGATCACGCTTCAGAGGAGCATCTCTGTGCTAGAGGAACGTGTACTATCACCGGACGTGGTCTCGCTACCTGAAGAAACGAACTGGATCAGCGAGTGTCTAGCAGTTCCTCTACAGGAGATAGAGAAGTCCATAGCTGAGATTCACGAATGCATTGTCATGGAGTCAGAGCCCATAGTTGAGGAACAGTTGTCGAAGATTGAAATGATCGACTGGGCTGTGGTTGAGAAACTGGTACCTCCAGTTGAGACGATGAAAGCTGTGATCATTGGTATGAAGGAAATCGTTGCTGAAAAGGAAGACGAAGTTGAATATAACCTGGTGAAGACGTTGGTTAACCCTTTGTCTGAAGTGCACGAGAGCTTCCTCGCGCTTAAGAACAAGGCGGATTTCACTGCTGAAGAAGAAGAAGCCAGCATAGACGCTATAGTAGACTCTCTATCGAGTTTGGAGAAGAGTATATCGTTCATCGAGGAACAATCTACTATGCGCGAACAAGATGCGGGTATAATCAATAACTTGGCTGAACCTTTGATGCTGTTGAAGAATTCGATCATGACTGTGGACGAATCCTCGACGGTGTACCTTGAAAATCTGGAACAACCGTTGAAGAATTTGCAGACTGCATTGGAGACTGCTTTGATTGAGCAACGTGAAAGAGTCCAAAGAAAGAAGAAGACAGCAGTTTCAGTGGAAGAGGCTGTGAGAATTTCCACAAAAATTACAATTTCCATTAACGAGATAAACGTCGCGATCGATTCTATTAATCATAAGATCGAAAGTTACAAGGATTTATTGGGTCTCGAGATTCAGATTGTGAACGAAGCATTGAAAACATTGATGACACCGCTCGAGGATCTTAAGGAAGCGATTCAACGTGTGCAAACGAGTAAAGGAGTTGAAGAATCATCAATGAAGTCTCTGCAAAAGATTCAAAAAGCTATTGGCATTATTTGTCAGCAATCGGCAGATAAACCTGTAGCCGAATCTCCAGATTCGGGCACAGCTGACATAATTGGTGTGTTGAGATCATTAGCACCGAGTCTGTATCAATTAGAAACGTCGATCAAGACAGTTGAAACACTGTGGAAAGAAAATTTAACTGGTGAAGGGTTGGTAGAATTGGAAATGCCTATTGTGAACTTGATGGACACGGTGAACGTATTGTGCGACAACTTGCTGAGAATGGAGGTTGTATGGGTCACTGATGAAGAAAAGAAGAAGGAGAAAAAGAAAAAGGAGGTCACGCAGGAAGAGGAAGAAGAACGACAGCAAAAAGAAAAGGCTGAAAAGCAAGAAGAAGAACGTAAGCAGAATGACGAAGCTGAAAAGTTGAAGATTGAAGAGGAACGCAAGCAGCGAGAAGAAGAAGAACATAAGCAGAAGGACGAAGCTGAAAAGTTGAAGATTGAAGAGGAACGTAAAAAGCAGGAAGAAGAAGAACGTAAGCAGAAGGACGAAGCTGAAAAGTTGAAGATCGAAGAGGAACGTAAAAAGAAAGAAGAAGAAGACCGTAGAAAGAAGGAAGAAGAAGAACGTAAGCAAAAGGATGAAGCTGAAAAGTTGAAGATCGAAGAGGAACGTAAAATTAAGGAAGAAGAAGAACGTAAGCAGAAGGATGAAGCTGTAAAGTTGAAAATCGAAGAGGAACATAAAAAGAAAGAAGAAGAAAACCGTAGAAAGAAGGAAGTCGAAGAACGTAAGCAGAAGGACGAAGCTGAAAAGTTGAAGATCGAGGAGGAACGTAAAAAGAAAGAAGAAGAAGACCGTAGAAAGAAGGAAGAAGAAGAACGTAAGCAGCAAGACGAAGCTGAAAAGTTGAAGATCGAAGAGAAACGTAAAAAGAAAGAAGAGGAAGACCATAGAATAAAGGAACAAGAAGAACGTAAGCAGGAGGACGAAGCTGAAAAGTTGAAGATCGAAGAAGAACGTAAAAAGAAAGAAGAAGAAGACCGTAGAAAGAAGGAAGAAGAAGAACGTAAGCAGAAGGACGAAGCTGAAAAATTGAAGATCGAAGAGGAACGTAAAAAGAAAGCAGAAGAAGACCGTAGAAGGAAGGAAGAAGAAGACCGTAAGCAGAAGGATGAAGCTGAAAAGTTGAAAATCGAAGAGGAACATAAAAAGAAAGAAGAAGAAAACCGTAGAAAGAAGGAAGACGAAGAACGTAAGCAGAAGGACGAAGCTGAAAAGATGAAGATCGAGGAGGAACGTAAAAAGAAAGAAGAAGAAGACCGTAGAAAGAAGGAAGAAGAAGAACGTAAGCAGCAAGACGAAGCTGAAAAGTTGAAGATCGAAGAGAAACGTAAAAAGAAAGAAGAGGAAGACCGTAGAAAGAAAGAAGAAGAAGAACGTAAGCAGAAGGACGAAGCTGAAAAGTTGAAAATCGAAGAGGAACATAAAAAGAAAGAAGAAGAAGACCGTAGAAAGAAGGAAGACGAAGAACGTAAGCAGAAGGACGAAGCTGAAAAGTTGAAGATCGAAGAGAAACGTAAACAGAAAGAAGAGGAAGACCGTAGAAAGAAAGAAGAAGAAGAACGTAAGCAGAAGGACGAAGCTGAAAAGTTGAAGATCGAGGAGGAACGTAAAAAGAAGGAAGAAGAAGACCGTAGAATGAAGGAAGAAGAAGAGCGTAAGCAAAAGGACGAAGCTGAAAAGTTGAAGATCGAGGAGAAACGTAAAAAGAAAGAAGAAGACCGTAGAAAGAAGGAAGAAGAAGAACGTAAGCAGAAGGACGAAGCTGAAAAGTTGAAGATCGAAGAGGAACGTAAAAAGAAAGAAGAAGAAGACCGTAGAAAGAAGGAAGAAGAAGAACGTAAGCAAAAGGATGAAGCTGAAAAGTTGAAGATCGAAGAGAAACGTAAAAAGAAAGAAGAGGAACGTAAGCAGCAGGACGAAGCTGAAAAGTTGAAGATCGAAGAGAAACGTAAAAAGAAAGAAGAGGAAGACCGTAGAAAGAAAGAAGAAGAAGAACGTAAGCAAAAGGATGAAGCTGAAAAGTTGAAGATCGAAGAGGAACGTAAAAAGCAAGAAAAAGAGCGTAAGCAGAAGGACGAAGCTGAAAAATTGAAGGTTGAGGGAGAGCGTAAAAGGAAAGAAGTGGAAGAAGAAAAAATACGTCAGCGGAAACTGGAAGCCGAAAAATTGAAAATAGAGGAAGAACGTAAAAAGCAAGAGGGAGAAGACCGTAAGAGGAAGGAGGAAGAAGGAGAACGTAAGAAGAAGCAAGAAGACCAATTAAAACAGGAGGAACAGAGGAAACAGATAGTAGAAGAACAAAAGTTAAAAGATGAAGCGGAGCGTAGACGACAGGAGGAGGAAGAAAAAGTAAAACTGCATGAGGAACGAATGAAGAAAGAACAGGCTGAAAAACTGAAATTGGAAGAGGAACAAAAAAAGAGACAAGCAGAAGAGAATGAAAAGCAGAAAGAGGCTCATAGATTGAAAGAAGAGGAACGCAAAACTAGAGAGGAGAAAGAGAAACAAGAAGAAGAGAAACGACAACAGGAAGCTAAGAAATTAAAAGAAGAGGAAGAACGTAAGAAGGCTGAGGAAACAGAAAAGCTTAAACTAGAAGAACAGAAACGTAAACAACAGGAAGAAGAGGCAACTAAAAAACTAAAGGAGGAGGAACACAAACGTAAGCAGGTAGAGGAAGCTAAGCAACTGAAAGAGCAAAAACGTAAGCAGGAAGAGGAAGCTAAGAAACTAAAAGAAGAGGAAGAACGTAAGAAGGCTGAGGAAACAGAAAAGCTTAAACTGGAAGAACAGAAACGTAAACAAGAAGAGGAAACAAAGAAACTGGAAGAAGAAGAAAAGCGAAAACAGGAAGAGGAAGCCAAGAAACAAAAGGAAGAAAAGAAGAAGCGTAAAGAAGAAGAGGAAGCTAAGAAACTAAAGGAAAAAGAAAAACTTAAACTGGAAGAACAGAAACGTAAAGAAGAGGAGGAAAAACAGAAACTTGTAGAAGAGGAGGAAACAAAGAAACAAAAAGAGGAGGAAAAGCACAAACAAGAGGTCGAAGTTAAGAAACAGAAAGAGGAGGAAGAGAAACGTAAGCAGGAGGAAGAAGCTAAGAAACTTAAAGATGAACAAGAACGTAAGAAGAAAGAAGAAACTGAAAAGCTGAAGAAGGAAGAAGAAACTGAAATGCTGAAGAAGGAAGAAGAAAAACGTAAGCAAGATGAAGAAGCTAAGAAACTGGAAGAGAAACGTAAACAGGAGGAGGAAGCTAAAAAAACTGGAAGAGAAACGTAAACAGGAGGAGGAAACTATGAAACTGGAACAGAAACGTAAACAGGAGGAGGAAGAAACGAAGAAGCAACAGAAAGAAGAAGAAAAAATCTAAACAAGACAAAGAAGCGAAGAAACTAAAGGAGGAAGAACGAAAAAAGAAAGAAAAAGAAGCTGAAAAACTGAAGCAGGAAGAAGACAAACGTAAACGGGAGGAGGAATCAAAGAAACTTAAAGAGGAAGAAGAACGCAAGAAGAAGGACGAAGCGGACAAATTAGAACAGGAAAAGGGTGCACGTAGAATATCAGGAGAACGCAGGAAATCCAAAGACGAAAAGAGACGTAAGAGTGAGCAGGAAGCAAAGCTGAAGCAAGAAGAGGAGGAACGCCATAAGAAACTGGAGGAAGAAAAAACTGAAACAGGAAGAGCAGAGTCGCAGACTGGAAGCAGAGTCAAAGCAAAGGGAGGAAGATGAGAAGAAAAAGAAGGCAGAAGCTGAGAAACTGAAGCAAGAGGAAGAGAAGCGAATTAGGAAGAAAGAAGAAGCTGAAAAGTTGAAGCAGGAGGAGGAGGAACGTAGAAGAAAGGAAGAGGTTGAGAGACGGAACAAGGCGGAATCGGACAAATTGAAGCAAACAGAGGAAAAACTTCGAAAGAAAAAAAGAGAAACGAAAACTGGAGCAAGAGGAAGAGGAAAGGAAAGAGAAGGAAGAGGCTGAAAGACGGAAGAAAGAACAGGAGCAGAGAAAGAAGGAACGAGAAGAGCGCACGAAGAAAGAAGAGGAGGAGAGAGCAGAACGCGAGGAAGAAGATCGCGTAAGAAAAGAAAAGAAGGCTCGATTGCGGAAGGAAGAGGAGGATCGCAGGAAAGCCGAGGAAACTGAAAGATTGCAAAAAGAAGAAGAACGAGACGCGCAGAGACGCGAGGAAGCTAAACGTCGGCGACAAGAACAGGAGAGACAAATCAGACAGGAAACGGAGAGAATAAGAAAAACTGAAGAGGAACGGGTCAAAAGAGAAGAGGAGACTCGCGAGCGCAGGAGGCAGGAGCGAGAACACAGAAGACACGAAGAAGAGCAAAAATTAATGAAAGAGGAGGAAGAGAGGTCGCAGAGGGAGGAGGAACGTAGAAGAAAGAGAAAAGAAGCTGATCGACAATGGAAGGAAGACGAGGAGGCTATCAGAAGAAAACAGGCTGAACGAATTGAAAGGAGGAGGGCTGAAGAACGTCAGAACAGGGAAGAAGCTGAACGTTATAGGAGGGAAGACGAAGAAAGAAGACACAGAAGAGACACAGACAGACAGGCTAGAAGGGATGAAACGGTGAAGGCGCTGAAGGAAGAGGAAGAACGAACAAGGAAACGGCTGGAAGAAGAGTCCTCGAGGATTCGAAGGCGAAGACAAGAACAGCTGATAGACGACAGCTGGTCCAGGCTTCGACAAAGCGAGTCGGATCTGCTATTACGAAAGATTACAGACGACACAAGAATCTCGAGACCTAAAGGCATCTCCTATGATGTCGAATTTTGGAGGGACCGACGCGATAGAACCTTCAGACATGATTCTGTCTTCGAATCTGCGCTGTCGAGCACTGCTAGGTCGTACAGCTGGAGAGACTCATTGACTTCTTTGACCAAGAGGAGGACCGACGACTTTCTTGATTATAAATTGAGGGACTCATCTATGGAAAGGTACTATTTTGACACAGGTTCGTACTACAGAAGAAGGAGAAAGAGGGATGACAGAATCACCAGAGCCAGGTCCATCAGTTTACTGAAATATGAGGACTATTCGACTGGCGATAGTGACTTTAACATTTCAGCTAGTTCGTTCAGACCACCGCGGTATAGCAGACCGAAAACTACATCTCGCACTGACCTCGATGGGTCGAGTGTCTCGTTATACGTGCCTTTTAGCACGGACATGGTAAGAATTTTCATGAAATTGTACATTAACCCTTCAGTTCTGTAGACTACAAAGTGATATTTAAAAAACATTAGAAAAAGATTTGTAATATTAAAATGAGCTTCTTTGTAGATGGTACCACGCGAGAAGGGAAAGAAACCATCATTCTGTACAAGATTAACCAACAGAACGGTAGGAGTTGGTATGAGAACTAGGCTAACGTGCACCGTGCTTGGATATCCAGAACCAAGAGTGCATTGGACAAAAGACGGCGAGAAGCTCGAAATCACATCGAGTCGATATCGAACTCGGTTTGATAACGGTATGGCTTATTTCGAACTGCATGAAGCACTCCCCGAAGATTCCGGACTGTACACCTGTGTTGCCGAAAATGTTCACGGAATTGCAACCACCGAATCCGCATTAAAAATTTACCCCGATTTCCAACCAACACTGTCACCCCCCTACCTTCACGAGATCAATTAAAGGTAAGTACACAAAGTGTAGACCAAAGGGAAAATATATTATTCGATATAACGAAGAAAACGACGTAATATGCTCGAAGGAATTTTTGAATCATATAGTCTTTTAGAATGTTACAAATCCAAATGAAATTCTAGAAGCAAACCACCTCTGGTTATTTGTCCCTATGACATAATTCTGATTATATATTAATTAAAAATGTCAGGACTTGTGGAAGTACCCAATACATTATTGTTGTAAATAACACGTTAAAATAAACGAAAAATGAATTGGAATTTTGAAAGTGAATAATAACAATCCCTACATAAACGGTGATTAATAATTGATGGTCAGTTTTTAATCAGTTGAAAATAATGCATCACTGTTCTTAAATTCATTCTTGATAATATTTTTTGTGCACACCATGTATAATTCCTTCCGTTATATTTCTACAATTGCAATGCCACATTTTTCAGACACTTATCGACCTTCGGACAACGAATTGATACTGGAGTGTCGAGTGCGTGGCAATCCTACACCACTTATTTCCTGGCTGAAAGACGGTTGCATCCTTCAAGGCGATCGCTACAAGCAAAATTACCTGGACGATGGAATTTATCGGCTAGAGATTGCTGCACCTAATTCCTCGGACAATGGGCGTTACACATGTAGAGCCATGAATGACCTTCGCACGGAAGAAATAGCCCATGTGGTTCAGTTCGATGGTATAACCTAAATATTCTATCAGCTTTGTTTATAGACTTCAACCCTTTGCACTCCAATGTTGACTACGGTTTGACATTTCTAAATTGTTCGTTTAAATATGCATTTTATTTTATACCATTCATTTTATTTTACATAAGCAATATTCACATTTAGTCATTTTAAATATTATTTATGAAAAAAATGTACCAAAATTATTGCCAATCAAGAAACTATCTTTTGGAGTACATTTTTAATAAAACACTCCAAGCGATGGGAATTTGTTCAGATTAAAATTGAAAAAAATTTAGAGTGCAGAGGTGTCACTTTATAGCATTATATAATAATAGTTAACAATTATTACATATGTAACAACGTTTATTTTTAAGAGCGCATTCGGCGAACCGCAGGCAGGCATCACGACATTTTTTACGACCATTTTAGCACTGATATTTTCAAGAAGTCATACTTGTCCAGTTATTTACCCGATTATAGCATTGCCGCCCAAATCAGAGCGAAAGGTATTTTTATCAATACTAATTTTCAACAAAATTTATTATCATTGATACTATTGTATAACGATTGATACAGGCGCATCTGCACCGGAAGTGAGATGGTTCCGTGGCGACAGAAGAGAACCAATTTCCATTTCGAAAGCGAAGGCATTCACAGACTTCGGTCTTCACACTTCCTTCATACCGGAGATTTCTGAATCTGAGAGGGGTTCGATCATATCGAAATATTTTGGACACATAGACAGTACGAGTACAATGGATATCAAATCATCAGTCACAATGGACTCCGGAAAACCCGCCATGTTCATTTCGAGACCGGCTGAAAAATCGATCACCGTTACCACCGGGGAAGATGTTAGCGTATCATTTAGGTGCGCAGGAAATCCCAAACCACGAGGTAACAGAAACACAAACAATCAATTTAGTTTACAAGTCAAATTTTAGAAGATTATTTAATGTTTCAAGTCTACAGTCGATGGTAACCTTTTAACTGAGAATGACGAGTTGACTCTATCGTTCATCGAAAATTTGTCATAATCTTCTTAACGCAACAAGTAATTCTCTCACTTGGCTGTGTAATAATTAGACTGCGGATCTTTATGTAAAATAAAAATGTTCTGCATTGATTGTGGGAAGCAGGAACAATATGAAAATTTATTTCAACCCTTAATGACTTTGTTACATTCAAAAGAACGTTATAATCGTCTTAAATTATTCTAATCTTCTACTGTTTTATATTTCGCCGAATCAATTTCTACTGACGTTAATTGTGGCAAAATTTTCGTCATGTCAATTTTATTTATCTTACGTCGCGTCTCCCTAAATGTTCATGATTGAAAAGACACTCGCTCAGTTATACGGTTAAGGATTTTTTTAATACATCTTGCAACAGTAATACATACTAATTTCAATCACGAACCAACGAGTCACAGCGTGTAACGCAATCTATGTAATAATTTCGTTTGGATTATATAAAAATAGAATTTTGAACTTCCTTTTGGAAATAGCATAATTGTTGAAAATCCCACTAATCGACTGTTGATGTGTTACAATTTTTTACTTCGTTTTTCATTTGAAATTTTCCTCTGATATCTAACTTTGAACGTCTATTTTTCATTTTTCAGTGACTTTGATGAAAGGACTGAGAGATATCACCAGCGGCCCTAGATCCTACAAGGAAGTCATCGATGACTATGTCAGGTTAACCTTGAAGAGGGTGACACCTTCAGACGAGGGTACCTACTGCATACTTGTGAAAAACAGACATGGATGCGATAGAAGTTTCTTCTCGATCAAGGTAAGTGAACAGTCGTGAAAGTTTAGTTTTCTTCGGGATAGAGTTGTTTATGGTTCTGAATTGTTCAGGTGAAACAGCGTGCCAGGTCATTGACTCCGGACTGGAGCACCATGAGCAGCCGCACCGACACCGGAAGTCTTATGTGTCTGTCAACTGAGAGTCGCGACGATGAGGTGCCCTACGTGAAAAGTGAGTTCTATGATTTCTCTATTACTTGTGGTAATAATGTGTCGACATTAATAAGTTAAGTAACGGACTACAATAATGGAATAGCTACAACCGGGTGATTTGCGAAGAATTTATTATAATACTACTACTGCAACGCCACAAATTTTCATAATCGAATTAACAAATGTTTAGGAGTCTACGGAAACAATTTTGAGCACTCATTATGATACGCTTCGCAAATCTCTCTATTGTAGCTATTTCATTATTCACATCAAATCGCAGTAAATTTTTGCTATTCAAGATCACGTGAAGATCATGACATTGTAGGCCATAAAAGTTACGAGGCGGAAGCTTTCAGTTAAATTAGATTAGTGTCAGAACATTGTTATTTTACGAAGCATATTGACAGACGCGAACGCATCTGACAATCAGCGTGAATGCAAAGTTGAAATAGAGCCAAATGTGACAGTTCTATGACCATGGCTTCACGCGTTTTAAAATACTGTAAAATACTATGGCACAACGTACACAGATCGAAACAAACGTAAACCGTTTCATGTGTACGAAAGAAAAAATTCCTTGGCATGATTAAATAGGTACAATGAACGCGAGGAAGCGAATCACAGATGTTGGAAAGATATCATGAATCCCGAATTAGAATCGTGTGAAGTACTCTCACACAAATCTCACAACGTTCGAATCGAAATCAGTGTGTACAATTCTTCTAAACTTGCAGTTTCACAACATTCCGCTTTTGTCTCGAAATAAAAGTGATTAAAAAAAGACTTTTTATTGAAATTAAATTATTAAAAATTATACAATAAAATGATTAAAAATATTATTATTAAACCTTTTTTTAGTGGCAGTTACATATGAAAATAGCATTTAAAATACATAGAGAATTTAATAATATTTAAAATAGCATTAAATTATTATGAAAATTGATTGTATATATTGTAATAGTAGCACATACAAATACTATACGACAATGTAAATGATACACAAGAGTTATAGTAACACAGATTTAATATTTAATACTAGGAAACGATCGAAAATAAACAGAGGAAATTACTGGAGCATGTGGCCCCTTCGAAGTAGGCCGTCGATAAATAAACATCGTAGCACGGAATCCGTAATATTAGAATGCCCGATGAATCGGAAATTCTACATGAAATTTATACCTCAAATTTACAAAAAAAAGTTTAATCAACCGTTACTGCCTTACTATCACGATGAAGCAGTCAGATAAATGCATCTAGTATTCATTACTAGATTACAGATTATGTAGACAAATATTTCTTCAGGTCACTTCGAAAAGTCTAAAATAAAATAATATTGTATTTGCCAATTTAAAGAGACAAATTAAATACAATTACAGAGTCTTAGTCAATAAATAAGCTGTATAGCTTTATGTATTTATAGTGCATACAAAATTGTCTAAAAATGTTAGAATACACAGATTCTATTTAAAATCATTTTCATTGACTCATTTGAAATGCTCATAATTAGACAGCGAATTTTATGCATTTATGACAAAAACGAGTAGGAGTAATTTAACACAGTTAAAACATTAATAGAATTTAAAAATTCTGTTATTAAGAAAGAAAATTTTCTACTTCATCCCAATTTGTTACAAATCAGGTAGAAAATTCTTATCTTGCATCCGCTATCAGCAGATCCGCTATCTACACATAATAAAACTCATAGCTTTAAGAGAATTGCAGAAATTGAAAAAATCGGAAGATTCTGAAATTTAAATGGAATAAAGTCGTCACGGAATCTGCTCTAGTTCGAGTTTTACAACTTTTCAAGATCCTGTACGCTATAAATAGACTTCCGCAGTCCATTTATTACAATACAAAATCGTGAACACTTGCGGTCACTGTAAATCACTTTCAATGCCATCCGCTGCGAGTGGCAACTACCAACAACCTTCTGCAATAACAAATTATGATACTGTCATTCTCAAGCTTGGTCACAAACGGTCATTAATTCTGGGTCACGCGCGGGAAGACGTGGTGAACCCTCCGATGGCGGAGACTGGGTCTACTTTGACCCAGAGTATCAATATCGTCCTACAATTATTCAGTCTCTGGCGAACTAATTGAATGAACAGCGGCTGCATTAGAGACAATAGAAAAATTAACTATAAGCAGTACCTTCAAAAATATGCTTCAAAAAATTAATAAATAATGCAGTGAATTGCTAGTTGTAACCACAATTCTGTGGTTGTAAGGAAGAACGCCGAAATGTCACATAATTTCACTTTCGAGATATTGCCGTTTAGAGTTTCGATCACTAATGCTTTGACATAGGACATAGGACATCGGTTAAATTGCATTCTTTTTTTGAGCCTTTCGAATTTATTTACATGACTTTTTTTCTGGTAAATAAGTAAAACCCTATACTATGATGCTGAAATAAAAGCATAAACTCAAATTTTTTGAAGCTTCAAGACTTTCAAGACTTTTAAGAGATTCAAGAATTTCTGATTTCGTATAAATATCGAATTGATTCGAAACTCTATGGTGATTGATCTGTTCGAAAACTTTCAAGACAGAATATTGTATGCACATCACTAAGTGCAAGGGATTAAGGATCGATGCACCATGAATTCGCAAATGATCAGCGGAAATAGATGACACAATTCGACAAAGTGGTTCTCGCATAACGATAGACAAACACGAAACGACACCACCTACGTCCACAGTAGCGAGTACACCTCTCGTCGGGTTATTTTCGTTTGGCTTGCTGATTCGTCTCCCTCCAATATCCCTCTCTGTCCACAAATTCAAAATTCAGTCAGCGTCGGGACACGAGTCATTTCGTATGCCCCACTTTTTTCGATCCTTGGGCAACGCGAAAAAACACCTTGACATTTTCGGTTTCGCTCGAGGAACCCGTCGAGCGCGATAATTTTCCGAACAGCACGCGGCAATCATATTCTTTCATCGTGTTTGGCTTGTCTAATGACATTCGGGGTTTCACGTTCCCTTGCTGTCGATTCGAAAAACAGTTGGAAATGATCTGTCATTGAGGATGAAGCCCCACGACCATGGAATCGTCAACGGCGATCAACAATTGACGATTTCCCGTCTGAGACGCTCGTGGTCCGATAAAGATTGTCTGATCGTCGAGTTTTTGGAATTCTTGTATGGACACAGAGGTTAGCCTGGAAGTCTGCAGGATTTGTAAATTTAAGGAGATCAGCATAGCGAGGATACGAACCAGATAGTGAACTTCGAGGATTGTTGCTTGGAAAAAATGATTTTTTACTCATAAAGGTGTAAAGCTATCCTAAACGCATAGGCTTTTTTAACATCTGTTTTACATATTCCATTGTCATCCAGTTCTGAGGTATGTTTAAAATTTCAAGCCTCTAGCTCATCGGGAAGTTAATTTAAAATCAATTGCAAAATTTGTACCGAACAGGCAGACAGACAGACAAGAAAACTAGCTAATAAAAACGTGGTAAAAAATAGGACATTCCATTTAAGAAAAGAAAGTTGACCTTCACCTCATCTTAGAGTGTCTACCGGGAAAAATAAAAGTCCTATCACATAATGTCTCCCTCGGTACTGAACGACAACGTAATCAATATCTTTGGAGATATTCTGTAACGCTTTATAATGTTCACCCTGTAGAATGAAATTATTCTAGCTCGGAAGAAGTGTATAATTGTCGTGTTAAAATAGCTCCGAATGCAAAGGGTTCATGAATGCTTCGGATTATATCCCTTTATTTGTAGGAATTTGGTTTTGCGATGGAAAAAATGTTGATTATTTTATCAATTACTATTGTAATTTGTGTACAGATGTACCTGGCCCGATTAGCAGCGAGCCAGTTGTTGTTGATGGTGGCAAAAATTGGTTGTCATTAAGTTGGGGAAGAGCTGAACAGAAGGGACCTGCACGAGTCATTGCCTACAGGGTTGACGCTTGGTTGCTTGGTAGCGACGGTGGTGCACGATGGGTCGAGGTATTTATGTTTCGTCGATTACTATTCTATTTATGCAGCAAAGAGTAAAGAATAAATTTTTAAAATATAAAGTTTTTGTTGAAATTTGTTCGGCGAATATAACTCGATTATGTAAAACTGATTTCTGAATGCATGCACAAAGAGGTCATTACACGCAAGATTAATATTATTGTAAGCTATTGTATTTGGCAGCTTGTCTGTCACATTTTCGAACTGTGTCCGTACAATGTTGTATCACTGCTAACCATTGCTAAACTTTTGTGTAACTTGCCAATTTCCAAGGAGTCGAGTAAGTAACACTTGTTTGCATCATACTTACTTATTATACGTTAACTTTTCCGATATCAATCAAAATTCACTTATCATTTAACCAACTTAATTTAAGCTAGATGACTACCCTATTGTTTCCCAATGTGTGAGGAACCATTTTCTACAAGTTCACCTAAAATTTAATTTCGCACTTTCGATGATTTGACAATAAGATCCTTCCAAGTAATAAAACATTAATACTCTAGCATCCGTTTCAGGCAGGGATCCTAACTGTTATAACCAAAAAGAAAAAAAGTCATAGAATAACAAGTATTTCATCGACTAAAATCGTATTGGTGACAAATAAGGATTACAAGTAACTGAACATTTATTCTCGTGTTGGTAAATGTTATCGTTGAGAGAAATTCATTTCGATCTCTTATAACAGTTATCAATGAGAGAAATTTATTTCGATCGCTCATAACAGTGATCGATGGGAGAAGTTTATTTCGATCGCTCATAACAGTTATTGATGAAGGAAATTTGTGATAGTTATTATTAAATAGTACAACTTTGGAGCACTAAAACTGACTATTTTACATTAGTTTATAAAAATAACAAGAATCTGCTTATCGAGATTTTTCGCCATTCTTTTTATAATGTAAAAATATCCAAAGAACTAAATGTATCAATGAATGAATGTATCATATCATAAATGTTGAATCTTTACAATTTCAATACTCGTAAACCTGGTGTTAAAAATCGTCGAAAACTCAAGGCACCGTTCTGGTCTAACAGCTCATGCCATTACCTAATGGCATGTTGATGATTCATGTTTGTTCATTAGGTAATCCCCTCTCCAAACTCGAAATCCTAAAGTACCACCTTTCGCATTTGTTCCCAAACTTTTTGTAAACGCTCTATATAAATTTATAATTTTACCCGTGATTCTTGCTTTTTTCGTTCTCTAAAATGATTTGACCATTTTCTCAATTTTTGACGAATAGCTGGGTATGACACCGATCAACGCTTACGACGCGTTCAACCTGAAGCCTGGTGGGGAGTACAAATTCCAGGTGACACCGCGAAATCGCTATGGATGGGGCGAGTCCGTGACTATGACGAATTCCGTGAAGGTCAGCGAGACCGTCGATCTTCCGGAGTTCACGAAAATCTTGCCAGGTCAGCTCAAGGTTCTCGAGGGGGCGACAGTGAAATTGGAATGCGAGGCAAGTACACTATTATTAGACGCGCATGTCTACTTTTGTTCCGCTACATTTATTATTAAGCTTGCCGTGCACATTAATTCTAATGCAGCGTCACAAGACTCGTAGGTGTACATGCTCCGTACGTCGGAAGTGACGGTGATGTGTTCACGTGCATATTTAATAATTCGTATTATGCCGTGGTCCATCTGAAAGTAGACACCGAATGTCTCTCTCTCTCTCTCTCAATTGCGATGACACGCAGTATATTTTGTAAGCAATTTATCAGAAGTGAAGTTCAGTAATTGGTACAGTTACCCTATGAGTGAAATATCGACGTGCGTGGGTCAGAAATGACTCTGGCATATGCGTAAAACTCGCAGGTGTCCGAAGATTAATGGAATCGAGGCTGTACAAAACATTAACAACCTAATCATTTGTGTTGCAGATACGCACAGACTCGAAAATCGACATAAAATGGTACCGTGAATCGTCCGAAATAGATTTGAACAATGAGCCCAGATGTTCGATCTCTCGTAATGGATCGCAGTGTTCACTAACGATTGAGAACATTCAAGAAACCGATTCCGGCAGATACGTGTGCGAAGCGAGCAACTTGCTCGGCAAAGTGTCGTCGTTTGCTAGAGTGCTCGTCGTCAATGATCCGAAGATCATTGAGGCTGATGCGAAACTCAAGTCAAGGTACACATAGTCGATAACAGAATCGTTCGTTCACGACAGTGTAACTTTTATGACACGACACTTTAGGAAAATTAAAACTAGTGAAAATGATAAATATGCGAGAACGATGTCAGAGCCACTCGTTTGCCAAATTGATTAACTCCGTAAGCAACAGTATAGAAAAATTGATAAAACAGTACACATCTGTAATTTAGGAAATTTTTTGTCATTTAGTGGTACTAAGGAACCCCTGTAACGAAAGCCTAATTATAAAAGAAATTTATTATAAATATGATACATTTTATTTTACCCCAAAAATTGGAAAGAATTTGTTTCTACAGCTAAAGTGGGTAGTCAACAGTTGCCAAATAAATATTTTCCATTTGTGAACGTGAGTATTTCATAAAAGTATTAGAAATAGTTTACGTAGCTGAAGTTTTACTTTGAAATAGATTGTTTTCGTGCAAACGTGTCAATTTGTGCAAGTTACCAATTTGACCAGACCTAACCCACTGAAATATTAACCCTCCGTATACTATGCCGGAGTTAGTCGTGACCCGGCGCGGCAGCGAGTCCGAGGGTAAAACTGTTAGCATGTGACTTTGAAGTTACACGACACTGTACATCTGTAGTGGGTTAATATAATTTTGTGTTTTCATCAATGTGCAGTGAGCTACTAGACGATCTAGAAGACAGACCACCGCAGTTCACCATGAGAATTCGAGACAGAAGGGTCCAGGTATCGTATCCTGTGAGATTGACGTGTCAAGTGACATGCCATCCCGCTCCGGAAGTCACATGGTACAAAACTGACAAGGAAATTCGTCAAGATGGTGAGTACACGATGGCAAGAAGTTCTAAAAGTTTATACGAGGGGGCGTAGCCTTCGAAACTCGGCCGTTGCGAGTATTTAAGAAAATCCGAGCGCTGCTGTAGGGCAAGGGGTTAAATTGTTTTTATTTTTTTTTTCATCGCGAAGAGGGCTCTTTAACCGAATGGGACCTTGGGCTGCAGCCCATAAAGTCCATGCCTAGATCCGCCGCTGAGATCTACTGATAACGGTTTCAAATAGAAAGCGCACAAGTACATAGTATCATTTTCTTTGTGTAAAATGTAAAATATGAACTGAAGGTCGTCGCGAATACAATGTACCTCCGGCGACGCCAACATTGATGAATATCTTTTCCCTTCAAGAGCGCCACGTGTTCTGGAACGACAATTCGAATTTCTACACGTTGGAGATCGTTCATTCCACTCTGGAAGATTCTGGCTGTTACATGGTGACAGCAAGGAATGTCAATGGATCGGTGTCCTGCCGCTGTGTCCTCGTGGTGGACAAGGGAATCCGTGCTTACATAGCCCCGGAATTCCTGAGCGACCTTGCTGCTGCATACACGGTTAAATTGGGAGAGGATCTGCGAATAACCGCTCAAATAGAGGCGTACCCTAGCGTCGGTGTCGTATGGTAATAACTACTTAACTAGACGTATCTAAAGCAGGGATGTACACAAAAAAATCTTCAAGGGATTTAATCAAATTTTAGGCGATCTGCTTTATATAGTATTGGAGAATTTATCGGAACAATGATTTATTAGTAGACTGCAGATTTTATGCATTTATAACAAAAATTATTATTTACTGCGTAATTACATATTTTAGGGATTGGACATAAAATATATATTTGATTTTTTTGGGGGATATTCTTTTGCGTTTATCGTATACGGCCTTTTTGCGTGTATAAAAAATATTCTATTAATCGTTTGTTTAGGCACCGAGATGGAATTCGTCTTCGTCCAAGCAGAAGAGCCGTGATGACTCTTAACCATGATGGTACCGTGGAACTATCCTTGGGCAAGGTTACTGCAAGGGACGCTGGTGTCTATGTCTGCACTGCTACCAACGAAGTTGGCCGTGCCGAAACCTCTACGAGGATAACAGTTATTGGTACTGAAGCACACGATGACGAAGTGTCGGTCGGAGGAACACCATCTATCACAGTCGCAACACCAGATATACCGTAGGTTTATCAATTCATACATTCGTATAAACATCCTGCCGCACAATGGAGCATTTAGCCCAAAAGTTGGAAAAACTATTTTAGCGTTGTTTATGGACTCAAGGTCATAATATAGTAGATCTTTGTAGTATTATAGAAGCTCAGCTATAACATTATGCAACCAAAACTGCATTTCAACATTTATAAATTCGAAACGATTTTTATATTTTGTCGAAAAGAAATTTTTTAAAAAGTTTGTAGATGTTTAAATACTGTTCAACTTCTGTTCGAAACATTTTTTCCTCAGACTATCGGAAACGCATATATGTTTATAATCGGGACCTGGTTAATCGAGGACCTACTGTAATTTGATATGAGAAAACACTATTTAGCAAGTATTAATTTGTAGATATTCCAAAGAGCCTATGTTCATCACGAAGCCATTGTCCACCGAAGCGACCGAAGGCGACACAGTCATTATATCATGCGAAGTGGTCGGTGATCCCAAACCGGAAGTAATGTGGCTGCGCGACTTTCTCAAGGTAAGAGACTGATTTCTTTCAATTGCGTAAAACTCAATGCAAAAATTGCAAGGTCTCGACCTCCGCGAGGTTATTTGGTGGTCAATATTATTAATAGAAATATTTTGCAACGATTGTGGACAGCAGGAGTTAAATAAAAATTCACTGCACCCCTTAATAGATATTTTACATTGAGAACAACATAACAATATTCTTAGATTTTTCTAATCTTTCACTGTTTTATATTTACCTAGTCAATTTCTCCATAAATGCATAAAAATCCGCAGTCTAATAATTATGGTATTAGCCAGCATAAACCGCAAATGAATGAAGTCGGTCGCCATGTGCCGCGCAGCGCCGCGCCGCGCCGGTCGAACTTCGTGATACGTTCGCGTCGTGAGACGTGATCAGCATTCGACGCGAAGCTATTAAATAGACGCGTTGACTTTTTCTTGGTTGCGTTATATTCACCGTTGACAATTTGTCATCGTTCCGGCGGAGCCCGAGGCGCGGGACAAGACGAATGCCGAAAGAAAAGCCGCGGCAACCATAAGCGATGCCTCCGAGGCGACGAGACTGCCTAGCGGGTGGCTGATCGCCGACGGAACGAGAGAAAGAAAGGAAATGTTGCACAATCGGTGAAATGACGTGTCCCTAATGCCGTCTTGATCCATGATGTGGGTCAAGGTGATTGCGAAAAAGAAATGACAACGTAACATGCCGCATTATGCCCATAAATGGGCCAAGCATTATAAGCGTCTCGGGGAAACGGCATTGATATTGGACGACTCTTTAAAAGGTAACAGTAAGTTACGTGAGGTTAGACACCCGGAGTCGAGAGAAAGAGAGAAATTTATTACTCAAACGATGGGAAGGTCTCCGACAATGAGATTCGCACGTCGGGAATACGTTTGTCAGGTCTGACCACTGGTCGGACGCGACTACTGAACGTTCTATTAACACATTGTTTGCGGGCGGTTTTTTCATCAATTGTTTCAGATTCGTGCTTTCGTCGCAAAACGATTAATAATATAATTATGATTTACCTACTAAATATCTCACAAAGCTAGGGTGGTCCTTAGCAATACAGGGTGAGTCACCTAACGTTGCCACCTCAAACATCTTTGTTGTTTTTAAAGATACGTCAAATGTCTGAAGAACAAAGTTGAATGGTAAAATGATGTAATTTTTTTTAGAGATATGAAGGTCTCCTTCATTTTTTTAAATGGAATGAGGTATTTTTTAATACATGAATCGATGCAGCTGGACATTCGTTATAAAAATGTACTAAGCTATGTACGTCGAAAAGTTAGTAGTTCAGGAGATATTTCAATTTAAATAATTCTAAAACACCATTATTGTCGTACTAAGACATTGGCGTTTATTTACTAGTCTAACGTCGTTGCATTACTTGAGTTAACTGCTGTAAATCCTCTATCAACGCAAAATCCTCGGGGAGGTTCGTTTGCATCGATCGTAGAGGGTCACTATTCTTTTGAGCTTCAAAGGCCGAGTCGAACGAATATTATGTTGAACGAAACGTGTAAGTTCGAACACACACAGACGATTTCCTAAACGGAAAGTACTTGTTTATTTCGAGCGAGGATTTACAGGATTAGTAAATATATATTTACAATTTGTAAACATCAATTCTTCATATAAAAATTCAGTATAAATATAAAATCGATTGTTATAATGTAAAATCGTCAACTTATGAAAATGGCTCTAATGATTTGATCATCGACTGTATTTCAATTTTGTTCATTCATGTACCAGCACTGTGGGAGATACAGTTTTATAAATTACATTCCATTCACGCGTCTATCGGTACTCTTTCGTATACAAACAGCCCTCGAGATTATACGCACAGTGTCACACGCGTCCAAACGAACACAGAATACAAAACAGCATTATCTTCAAATATGTTGACGTCATTTCTACAAAAAAAAACCGCAATGATTGGTGTTTAAAATCGTACACAAAAATTTTCTTTGACGGACCAGAAAATGATACGAACGATTTAATCAAAATTATTGTTTTCAGCCAATTTTCCTCTTGTCATTCGTACGTTAATTTGAATACGATGAATGAAAAACCATAACTCATCTAACAGATTAAAGATAGTTGAAAAACAAAATTTAAAAAGTGACCATTTTATATTATTTTATAAAAATAACAAGAATTTGTTTATTCTGAGTTATTACAATTCTTATTACCCGACTGTAGATTTTTAT
This sequence comes from Lasioglossum oenotherae, assembly GCA_028455765.1. NCBI lineage: Eukaryota > Metazoa > Arthropoda > Insecta > Hymenoptera > Halictidae > Lasioglossum > Lasioglossum oenotherae. The sequence goes on along the minus strand of CM052294.1, from coordinate 14,088,149 downwards.
GGGATTAAGAGAATTTATAAGCATGAATGTATTATTTTCAACCTATTAAAATTATTAAAGGAAGAACTTTTAACTTAGCTCTCGAATTTTAAAATTGATGTAAAACATTTTTATTTTGCATTAAGATCCGTAATCTAATTTTCTCAATATACAGTCAGTCAAAAAAGTCTTCATACACACTTTAAAATCAAGTACTTTTCTAAATGTAAACAACTTACATGTAAACAAAATTTTAAGGAACTTGTCATTAACAGGAATTGTGAAACAAAAAGTAAATGATTTTACAGATTTTTTATCTAAGCATGTAATAAAAATGGTAAAAATTAAGTAACATAATGTTCTTAAAACTTTCAGTACTTGTCACTGTTTTGTATCAATCTTCGAATTTCAACAAATTGTTCATCATTTATACATATACATAACTGATACGTATACATACAGACACTGACATAAATCTACAAATATTTTTTCCAATTCTCATTAAAGGTACAGGTAAAAAACAATTATAATAAACAACCTCCACTATTTTATTTGCGATTTCGGCCAAATGCAATTGTTTCGAAAGTGCAAGCAATAATAGGAACTAATTTCTATAAAATAACTTCGTCAAAAATTTATGAAATAAAATAGAAGAGGTAATACCCCAATCAAATCCAATTATAAATTAGGTATAACCTTTCGGTAATTGCTATTGTATGTTCTATCATATTATGACTTAATATCAGGTCGTTAAGTATGAAACTTGACAAATAAAAGACAAATTTCAAACACATTTATCAAGTCTTTAACGACCTGATATATTCAAATCATTTTTAAAGACTTTACTGAACACTATTTTAGAAATCAATACGATTCACTAGTTACACTTATTTGTTATCACTAGAAATGTACACAACTAAGCTGTTGTACAACTAAGAAATTTGATATGAGAATATATTATTTAGTAAGTGTTAATTTGTAGATATTCGAAAGAGCCTCTGTTCATCACGAAGTCATTGTCATTGCAAAGAAGTTTTTCCACTATGCGCACGTGGTACGATTGATGTTAAAAAATTTGGAATCCTTCATGTTGACGGGTCCCATAGTTCAGGTGTTAATGGCAAGTCGAAACGGAAACCGGAAGTGATCGGTGACCGGAAAATCGCGCGGTATATGGTCTCCGCGTCACCCGGAGATATCTGCATTATCGAAAAGAGTGTGCAGAAGAAGGCTCCCCACTTTTCCTTGACGAAGTCGGCTTTCTTCGTCGATGGATCGGTACTGCAAAAGTACGGCCGGCAAAACAGTCGTCGCGTGTCTTTGGCGAACGTACAGCCGCCGTTTCGTCCTCCAACCGATCCCTCATGATCCTCGGTGACATGGATATTTCCTATTCCGGTTGCGACAAATATTCTCTCGGAAACACATCGAGACAGTGACATCTTTGTTTGTTGAACCGCACCGCCGACTACTTTGTTACGGTACTGGATATACTCAATGTGTGAGTGCAAGCGAAAAATCTGTCCTCCTTCTGCGAATGTTCTACCTACTATTACTTGACCAGTTATACAGAATCGAAGTGGTTTACAGATACAAGAAGAAAGTAGAAATTGTTTTTTTTTTTAACAATTGTATTTGGTTGGAAGTGTATTTCATTGTAGAACCTAGATTATCCGAACTAAACAAGGAAAGATGACTGTACGAATATTAGAACTCGGTCATAATTTTAGATTCGATTTTTATTAATTTGTGCTAAAGGGACTTCAGACATTGGAGATTCGCAAAATCGAGTTCCTACTGTGTATGTTAGTGATTGTACAGTCTACTTACTCATATTGGTTATGGAATTTCTGGATTTTTACCGCGTTCTTTCTGTTCATTAATCATTTTTTCATTTGTGCATTCTATTCACTTATTAAATTGCGGTGCTATTGAAAGCATTGATTTATTATTTATTTATTATTTATTATTGACAGCACAAACTTTTTGTACTGTTCGAAAATAGGGGAAATTCTTCTGTCCGGTACGTGGGGACAGTGAACCAATACACTTAATGCGCAGTAAGGAAAGATAATTTAAAAGATTCTCATCAAGAGATATAATAACACAGCTCACACGTCTCCTGCCTCCAAGAATTAACCCCTTGCCCTACAATATCGTGTCAGACTCGTGTTGAAGATCTAGAATAGAATCTAATAAATATGTAGGCTTACTTACAATAGATATTTTTCTCCTTTTCTAGAAAATTACGAACTATAAAGAAAGTTCTAATCACTGAAACCGTAAAATAAATCGTGGGGCAAGGGGTTAATAGATAGAATATAATTTATAAATTGTATGCGGCATCGCGGATTCTTGTCAGCTGTAACAGGCAACTGATCTTCTTAGCTAGGCACGCACGATAGAGACGTGATAAAACGTATTATTGTTTGTTTTCGTTCCTCTGTAACAGAGGTGGCCAACTTCTGTATATGTATAGTATATACATATATGATCGATTTTTTTTCTTAACCCTTATCATTTAAGTGGTGACTCGCAGTCGCCATTAAAAATTGCTGTATTATTATTGAAACTATTGTTTACATTATTAAATATGTTGGTATATAATTACTAAACATTTAAGTATTGTATAAGGTATTATATCAATTTTATATTCATACATAGAAACAAATTAATATAGAAGTGAATTATTCTACTACGTTCGGAAGAAACGTTTAATTAAATTAAACATTGAATATCTAATTGTTGTCATCGTCTGCTATCGGCTGTGATCGACCAAAAACAGCTTCGCGATCGACTTGTTGGCCATTCCTGATCTATGTACTATATAATTTGCACGAAGCAACAGCTCGGTAACGTTTCAATTGTTAAAGATATAGTTTACGATTCGGCATTAGGTGCCGTCCGACGTTACCGGAAATTCTGCCTGTATTATAAAAATAATTAAGCATTTCGTACGAATGACATTATTGATATATCATCGATCCTCCAATCGAGAGGCACGATCTGAAAGCTGTGATCTCCGCGATATGAGTCACTCGGCGATCTCTACGGTGCTCGTTAGGGCGTTCATCGAAGTGGTCAATGCTTACACGCTAATGTCGGCGTCTGTTCGCCGTAAAGTTGGTCGAGTCCGAGTTTGCTCTCTCGTTCAGGCCCATCGATCGGAACAGGCGCGACACATCACCACTATAGACAAGCAGCCGACGACGGAGCTGCCAAATACGTCCAAGTTTGTTTTCACGCAGCTGCAGCTGCTAAATCAGGAAAAACGCGTGCTGATTTCGCGACGTTACTCCCGCTAAACGAAAACTTTGGATCACTTTGATACTTAATCTTCCTTTCTGCCTCCCGATCACCGAATACTCCTCCGAAAGATTCTTCTAATCTTGTCAAAAATCAAAAACCACGGATTTTTTCAAATAAGGGACACCGGGGCTAAAAGTTTCGATTTTGAAAAAACATATAAAATGACATAGAAATAGTAAGATATTCTCATCTTTGACGGGTAAATTATTGTCAAATTTATTATATTTTAAAAGTAAAATATTATAATAGGTTTTTTTTATATGTTCTCATTTATTTGTCGTTGTGAACGAAGCGGAACTTCTTGCCCCGTTGTGGGGCAAGAATAAAATTTGTTAATGGTTAAAACTTCAATGAAATATTTTATTTGTTAATGAAGTACAATACTATTATGTAAATAATATTGATTTATTTATATTTAAACTACTGCTTATGATGTTACATTTTTAAGGAATTCATCTTTCAACAGAAACAGAAAGCACAATTAAACGTTTTTCAGTATCTAGAAATAAATAGGGGTACTTTCATCCTGAATAATGTCATAGATGAGGGGAAAAGTTACACAAGTCAAGACTTGTTAGATCTTGATCAAGATGTGGCGCCACTGATCTTGAGCAACATTTGAGGATTAATTAAGTTTGAACTTTTAATACAATGATACTCTTGAAGGGCTCAGCTAGCTAGTGCAAGTCCAATTTTCTCATATTAATTGATTTTCTTCTGAACCTTTATATGCATTGGTATCTTTTTGACAACTCAGCGTTGAAAGACTTAATTATTCTGAATTCTCCAATTATTGCAAAATAGTTTTCCAGAGTCTTGTGTTACTGTAAAGCTATGTCCTCACTGAATTACCAACGAGCAACTTTTAGCTGACGTTGCATGTATCTTGAAGAAATCGCCATTTTACCAAATGAAAGGAGAGCAAATCACCAAAAAGTAGCTCGATGTTGCACGAGTGTGGACATAGCTTAAGAAGGCACAATTCAAAATCGAAAGAAGATATCACGGCAAGGTTTTATAAGTCGCACGACTGCGAGCGTAATGTTTAACAGATTTTTTGTCCGACGAATCAGTTCCACGCGAGTAAATATAGATCGATATCCGATGACATTGCAACAAGTCCTTGCGGGAGCCGGCTTTGCTTCAGTTTATGGCGCTTCACGTCCGTAACGGGAAGTGTCGTCCGCATAAATTTCATCGTAGGCGAACAGTTCTGCAACGTGACAGGTGAAAGACAGATGGGTCTCAGAAGGTCCATTATGTCACGAATCGATTTCGAACATTAGAGATCCTGAAAACTTTATTCGCGGTGACCGTACTGGCAATTAACATCGGATCGACTCTGCTATCCGTTGCACTCTCTTATGTCAACCATCATCTTCCCAGTATGATGGGATACTTAGTATGATTAGAAAGTAGCTAATTGAATTTTTTTTTAATATTTCGTTAATATTGAAACAAGACATTTCCTCATGCATTTATGACAAAAATGAATAATGGGTGACATTGTAAACAGTAAAGAAATTGGAGTGCATTTAACCCCTTATACTCAGAGGCGTAGATTAAGACTTGTGTCCCCACTCTACCTTCCCCTACTACAACACTATTCCCCACCCTTCTGCCGCAGCCCGGTCACGTGACGCGTTTCGTCTCTGTCGTGCCTGTGTCACAATGTCACGTGAGTAATCCGGTACTGGCAGAGGGAGGGGGTAACTTTTTTCCTCTCATCTGGCTACTCCATAATACAGTTAGGATAATACAAAATTAATGAATTATAATACAAAATTAACTATAGAAATTATACTAGTAACTATGTTGACTAGAAAACGTAATTATTCTTTCCTAGAGAATGTAGTGAAAAGCAAGTAAAAACTGTGAATTTAGAAGGTCTATTGCGTTTAAGAAATTCTGATTTATTGTTTTCATGATGATTGTCGCGTTTAAACCGACTAACCAGAATTAAACAAGCAATCGATACTGCAATATTCAGTGTACAATCAAGCCTTTCTTCCCGGTGACCTTAATTTCCAAGGGTTTAATGAAGGCGTGTCTGGCAAAGACCTGAAATTACTAACGAAAAAACAGTAATATGCGTTCACACTCATGTCATACGAACAACGAGATCAGTCTGAAGCGATCTGTTCAACTTTCGCTCCCTATATGGACTAGAGCCCCGTCGAAGACGTCTCTCATCTCACTTTTATCACTGTCCTTCCTCCTCTCATCACTTCTCTCTATCTATCTAGAACAACTCATGCTCAGTTGTAACCCCGTCTAGACATTACATTACTTGTTCGTTACTAACTATTATTACTAGACTGCAAATCTTTATGCAAAACCAAATCGAATGTTATTTCCTCCCTTAATGATTTTAACACTTTACCTACCGAAAGCATATTGATAGGATTTTCAATAATTGTGCTGTACCAAAAGTAAGCATAGAAATTTTCTTTTACATTACAATCTTAAATGAAACTGTTAGATGACGTTATTGAGGGTGACTTGTTAGTTCAGAATGAAAATTTAGCCCTGTATCATAGATTTTTCAAAATTATGTAATAATCACGGGTCGGTAATAGAGGAGAAATCATATATTGGCATCTTCAATTTTGCAAATTTTTCAACAATTTCGAATTTCATCTACTCAATTTTCCTGTAAATGCAACAAGATCCGCAGTCTAATTATTATTGACCCCACAATTTACGATTCTTTCTTACGGTGTTCGTTAAAACTTATTTTATTAGACTATAAGGAGTCGAAATTCTATGTCCGCTCCATCTATATTTATTTAGAAAAATTAATATTGAAAAAACAGTATTTTACCTACTTCAAATTATTGTCAAGAAAAGAGTCAAATGATATTCGCATAGGTAAAGAATTCAAAAACTATGTAATACCAGCATGAACGATACTGTATTTTCTAAATAAACCATCCGGTTTAAAACATTAATAAATAAATAAAGAGAACCTATGAAAAAGTTCTGGAACTCTTTCGATCTCCGAATTGAAGGAGTCTGGACAGAAACAATGGCAATGCTTGTTGAATCAGAAACGATGACCTCGATGTGGGCGTGAGAGTCACGGAAATACCAGAATTCGGGTCGAGGTCGTACTTCGAGATCAGCTCCCGTTAACAGGGTAAACGTTTCAGACTTTAAACTTCGCAGTGTTTCACTTTTCAGTTCGGTGGAGCCGAGGCGGGTTTTGTCTCATGCGCTTTTGACTCATGCACTCGGGTTACGTGTTATTGTTGTCAGCGATAAAAAGTTGCGTACACGCAACAACAGCTCGAACCTCACCTAAAGTTCTCGATAAGAGCGACGAAACGCTCGATCTAGGGTTCCTCACAACAGTACCACACGAACGACGTAAAATCTGCTGCAACTTCATATTTAAACCACTTTATCAAACGCGCCGACCTGCTGGCGAGTTTGTCTTTGACTACCGTAGTGCTGTACAAATTAATTGGCACTTATTGTTACAAGATATCAAAATTCGCGCTTGAAAACTGTTATGATATCGATTTCAGTCCTTGTAACAATGATGAAGAACCGATATTGTAAATAACTGTTATCAAGGACCGAAATTTCTGTTCATATCGGTGTCGATTAAGGTCCTTCAAAAGAAAGAAGCACCCGGTCATATTTTATCGAAAAGCGTAAAAAATAAAATAAGAACACAGTAAGTTTTGAAATAGGATTCCGCTGTTTAATTGAATAGTTCTGAGAATATGTGTTATTGCGGATTATGTAATACTTTAAATGCAATAAATCAATCATTGTACAATACAATTTCTACATGAAGATATTGTTTGTCATTATATCTCATAATTATACTGAGTGCTTCTTTCTTTTGTACAGTAGTGTATTTCGGACATCGGTCCTATATCGGTTCTAAGACTGTTATTACTAACCTGTCTCACAAATTCTTGGCCAAAAATTATTGTTATCTTTCTATGAATTTCTGAGCTCAAGGTCATCCAAAGGCCATTGTATAGTAGTAGGTCGTTGAATTCGTTTTTCATCAGCTAGAACATGAAATTAGCTGTTTATGAAGTTAAAAAGTGCTGAATAACTTTTACCGGTAAAAGATTTGTAGTCTAGCTAAAGGCAAATGAAATGGCCAAATTTCCTTGATAAAAAGGGAATGCTAATAAGGTTATACATTTATTTACAGCCTGATTACTACCGGGACGCGCCCCACTTCCGGTTGGTCGGTGAAGGGCCTCAGTATCGGTTGGAGATACCCTATGCGAAACTCGATTTTACGGGAACCTATTCCGTGATAGCGCGCAACTGCCATGGGGATGCCAAAGCTGTGATTTCGTTGCAGATCTACGCGAAAGGTGAGTAGTGAGGGATCCGCTATTTGGCAGTTCAATTAATCAAAGGATTAATCATGTTTGTAGGTCAAGGTAAAGAGGAGAAGATGAAGAAATCGGGTATCACTCACGGGTAAGTGCTATCGCGAATAACAAATTTGCGATCTGCAAAACACCTAAATAGATAGCTAACAGCTTTCACTAACAGATTTCAATAAGCGTTTTCTGTATACAGGATGTCCCAAAAATGTTGTACTCCCTTGAAACTGGTGATTCCCAACGTCATTTAAAGTAACTTTTTCCTTTGAGAAAATGTTTTCTGCGCCTTTTTGAGGAATTATTTAACGAAAAACACGGACCAATAAGAGCGCGGATACAGCGGACGGTTTTCAGATCGGCGACTGGTTCCGCTGAGTGTGACTTTGGGATTGGCCGAGTCGGAATCCCTCCGCTATGTCCGCGCTCTGATTGGTAGGTGTTTTTAGTTAATATTAGTTTGTAAAGAAAGAAATGCAGGATTTAAACCTATATTTTTAAAGTGTTATAACTCACAACAATTTTCATAAAATTGTTTTAATAAAAACAATAATATGAAAATTAATTTTATAAAAAATTTAATATTGTTTAATAGTAACATTAAATTATTATGAGAATTGATTTTAATATTATTGAGGGGAATAGAGAGTATTAAAATTAATTTTACAGAGAATGTAATATTATTTGAAAATATAAAGCTGTGCTATATTCGTTGACACTTCCTTCGCCGCATAATTCATTGATACTCCGAGCCGTTTGAGCGGCACTTCGGCCTAGTTTGAACTAATAGAGAAAAATAATGCGAAAATCGCGTTTTGACATCCTGAAATAAAAGCCAAATAATTTAATAAAAATTTGAATAAAATTAAATATCAAAAGCATAATTAAATAGAGCGTAAAACAAGCTTTAAAATGACATATACTTAACTCTAAATATAAAATTAATATAAAATTGCAATTAAAACAAAGGAACAAAAATCCTGCATTTCTTTCTTTACAACCTAATAATAACTCTTTAACAAAGTTGCGGAGAACATTTTCGCATAGGTAGAAGTTACTTCAAATCACCCCTTTCAAGGATGTACAATATTTTCGGGACACTCTGTACGTACGTTGATCGGTATCGATTTTGATCTACAGAAAAGTGCTGACTTTACCGGAGATCACGAGAGAACTACGGGACCTCAGGTGTTGCGATGGCGACGCTGTCACCCTTGAGTGTAAAGTTCATGCCACACCTGAGCCGCCATTGGTGCGCTGGGAACGTGCAGGAAAGGTGAGCACTGACAGCTCAACAATTTGCACAATATTTTAGCACGACAAATTTCGCGCTGAAAATCAATAAATTATTTTTACGTTTTGAACACATTATCTGCCGGCGACCATTTTGTAATTTTTGAAAGTGTATGGTCCATGACTAAGGATGTATCACCCTCAATTTTAACTATACAGTACTTAAGTATACTATCTTTAAGTATACTATACTTGAGTATACTATTTGTAGATACTATTTAACTCAGCACACTGAATCCAGCTGTATGAATTGATTCATTCGTTTGCGCATTACATGCAGATACTTCCTATGGGTGGCGACTTTTCCGCGGAATTAGACGGAGAAACTGCGCGTTTGAACATCCAACATGTTTACCCGGAGGACGAGGGCGAGTACACCTGCGTGGCTTACAACGACCTTGGAAAAGCATTCACGTCGGCGTGCCTAGTAGTGGATGGTAATTTTCTATATAAATTATGACCACCTGATACGGAGGATTTGATTACGGAAAAAGCGACAGCATTGATAGCTCGAGCATTCGCTTCGGATGTTTTTCTTTTTTTGTATCATTATCATCGTATATTCGATGCAAATTACTTGGTCGCACCCACTCCTCCAGTTCGATGAAATATTTTGTGATAAGGAACCTGATTTCTACCTACACTTACACCTAAGTAGCATACGGCGAGAAACATCTGTGTAACGCAGTACACGAACTTATTTTATTCAATTTATGCGGAGACCAAAAACAACAATCATCCCAAAGACCTTCATGAACAAGATCGGTAACTGAAACTTGTTTATTACTTAAACTCAGGATATTGGTCTCAAAATATAAAGAAAAAAAATTTAATGCTTCGTTTACAGATAACTAGACCGCGGATGTTTATGCTTTTTCCCATTTTTGTAGACAAATTTTAAGAAAATGGAACTAAATAAAATCCAATTTTTAATGGAACAGCTTTTGTAGATCTAAAACAAATAAAAATTGTAAAAAATTCTATCGAATTTTATATACTAGCCTTATTTGAAAATTATTATAAGCCATAAATGCATCAAGATCCGCAGTCTACAAATAACAATTATATAAGTAACTGTTTTGTTGTCCGTAATTATTATTATACTGATGAGACGAATTCTGTTAGCTAATAATTCTTACTATTTCGATCCGTCACAATTAGACTGTAGATCTTTCTGTAAAATAGAAGTCTTCCAAGTCGATTGCTACACATGAAAAAAATAAATAAAAATGCATTTCTCCTTCCAACAATTTCAATAAATCGATAATAGTGTAATAATCTTCTAAAACTCTTCTGTCTTTACAGATTTACTTGAAGACTGTACTAAAGAAATCAATTTTTATTTAAGTCGCATTATTTGCAATCGCTTCAGAATATTTAGATATTGCATAAAGATCCACAGTCTAGTCATTCCAGTTACGGTCTCTGGATTCTTCGCTTCCTGATTTCAGTGCCTGAAGGAAAAGAAAACGTCCTAAGCCAAAGATTGACAAGGCCTGTAGGTCTTTTGTCAGCTGGATCCACGCCAAGATCAACACCGCGTTCTACGCCAATCCGTAGCTTGTCACCGGCAGTTCCGCGTAAGTAACATATGCACAAAACTCAGTCTATATGCCCAGTCAGCCAGGCCTGCCTCGAGCAGACATCGAGCACAAACTGCAATCGTACAATGCCAGCAGATGGCGAGCATTAAGCTGTCAGAACGCGCTCGAAGCTGAATAAGAATCTTTTATTTGTTAAACCACAAAATGTGGTTGGCACATTCGGCTACTATTGTATTAGACACTGAAAAATGATGAAAATGTTAACGTTCAAGATTATTAGTTACTATTAATAGGAAACCCTGGATTTCATGCATTTATGACAAAAATGAGTAGGTTCAATTTAAAACAATGAAAAGTTTAAAAAAACTTTAAGAGTAATGATGCATAATTGATCTAAGAAAACAGAAACCATAGGATCTAAGATCACAAAAAAAATAGTAGAACTACCCGATCTAAGAAACAGTGTGCCTGAGGGTTTTTCTTAGATAAAGACTTTACTGTATAATGTTTTCATTATATTAAAATTATTAGTGAAGAACATAAATTTATATTTAACTCCTTTGTCTTGCAATTGATGCACGAACTTTTTATTCTGCATAAAGATCCGAAGTCTTATTATTTGTTACTCTGTATGTTTTTGTAATGACCGCACTTGGTTACACGTATTTTATTGTTTCTGATGACGAGTTTCAATATCAGTGTCAGCAAGAAATTGAAAATAAGACGAAACATTTTACAGATGGCCGAGAATTGAGGTCTCCGCAGCTCCTGCCGCGAAGTAGATCGATGTCAAGACGTCCGAAGATCAGTCCACCGAAATTTTACGCAGTGCCGCACAATCGGGTGGTCGAGGAAGGTGAAACCGTGCGATTCCAATGCGCTGTGGTCGGCCATCCCACACCGTGGGTAAAATGGGACAAAAATGGCTTAGCCGTTACACCTACCGCAAGGGTCTCCATAAAGGAACGAGACGACGTGAAGATGTTGGAAATCGTCGAAGTCACACAAGAGGACGCTGGATTATACAGGGTGATTGTGGAAAACGATTATGGTCGCATCGAGGCTACTGCTCGTTTAGAAGTCATAAGTATGTAACCATTTTTTCAACTCTCAAATCTATCAAATGCTCAAGTTTTAGCATGAATTGAAATAAACGTATATATGTGCATATGCACATGGTAGAACACATATGCAATACGCAAAATAATATTTGCATATCGAAATATGTATTTACATAAACATCCGCAGTCTACTCACGAATTACCACACAATTAGAAGTGACAGATATTCAACAGTCAGTTGGATCGGTTACATTTTAACAAATTGATTTTATTTGGAAAGATCGTCAGCTGCTTGGGCCGGTTTCCCGGACGATAAGAACTAGAAGCGCCTCTCCCAGAACGTATCCATCTTTTGGACGAAGTCTTTTGGACTCGACAACCAGAATAAATGGACGATTGCAACTCAGCTGTGGCATCAGGGGAATGCCTAGTCCAACGCCAACGTGGTTCAGGTAATTAGCAAGTGACACTCATACAACCGTTTACGCAATTCACATTTTTATATATAGAGATTTTTGTATGCTTCGAGTATAAATTTGGAACAATGTTTATAATTGTACGAATAGACAAGACAAATATTTTAAATTTTCCGTTAAAAGACCACATAAAAAAGTTGTAAAAAGAAACATCTTCTATTTCTATTTCGCGATTTTTCTGAAGTCTAATTAAAGTTGTCTGATCCATTTATAAAAAAGTTATTCTGATTCAAAGTGTGTGGCATTATTAGACAGACTGTATGTCTTCAAAATAGTTGTTGAAGAATCTTATTGATTTGACAACCGAACGATAACGTTGCTACCTTTGGGTAGGGTTGGTAAAACCTTGAACAGCAGAAATAAATCTCTGCGCAGTTCCTGTTTATCCAAATCAATTCATAAAAAGGTGAATTTGCATAAACGTTCGCGATCTTGTCCTGACCATTTAAAATCGCATACCAGAAGTAGTAACTCCTGGTATTTCCACAATGTTGTCTTTATCCGTCGCTCCAATGAAGTGCAAAATGATTCACGTTGCAGAAACGGACGGCCGTTGGAACGATCGAGCCGCATAAAACGACACTTCGATGGGAAAACCGCGAAAATCGAAATTTCGAAAGTGAAAGCAACCGACGCGGGCGAATACACCTGTGTGGCATCGAACGTCCTTGGTTCCACCAAGAACACATGTCAGGTAAACGGCTTAGTCATAATCTATATAGACTGTCCTTAGTATTCATCGAACAACTAGTTTGATTCATTTGATTGCCTGTCTGCAGGTCACTGTTCTTGACCCTCACGATCCGTCTACTTGCGACAAAGACCCGCCAACGTTCCTGCAGTCACTCTCCGAAGAATCGATCGTCATGGAGGGTCATTGTTATGAGCTACAGACGAGACTCACGGGTATCGTATACCAATCCTTCTTGATGTGCAACATTTTAGAAAAGCCTTCCCTCACGAATTTTTCTACTATTTTAATCTCAACTTACACTATGTACCAGAGTTGGGCATTAATCGATTCAAATTTTAATCAAGATTGATTGATTAATGTGTACAATTGAAAAATCGACGATTGATTCAATCGATTGTTGAAGTTAATCATCAATGATTAAAAGAAGAAATCATCGAAAAATCGGAGACTGATTCAATCGATTGATGAAGTTTAATCGTCAAAGCCATTAAAGAATTTAGATATAATTTTTGTTAGTTATTTAAATATTATATAAGTAATGTAAGGTGTAGATTAAATGGGATATAAATTATGTTTTTAGGTACTCCACCCTTCACAGTCGTTTGGCTAAAGGATGGTCGTGAAGTACCTAATAACGATCACCATAAGTGCGTCATATATGGCGATGGTGGAGTTGCTCTTAGATTGTCTCATGTATCTCCACAAGATGCCGGAGAGTATACTTGTCTCGTTCGTAACAATTTTGGGGAGGCTTCTTCTAGTGGCCTGTTTGCTGTTCAAGGTACGCATTTGCTAAAAGAAAATCTGTAAAAAATCAATTAACTGGTTGATTGGAATATATTACAAATTATTATTATATACGTCGAAGCTATTAAAAATTTCTATAAGTTTCCAACAATTTTTCTCTCAAGGTCACAATGAAATTCTAATGGGAATGTTCATCAAAATATGAGTTACAATCTTTCCACTTTCTATTTTTTATCAGCACGCTAAAATGTTCTATGTACAATTAATTAAAGAGAAGATGACAAAGAAGCTTAATAATATTAGCAGGATATTTTTATAATTTGTAAATACATTGAATTAACTAAAATATATGTATTCTGTGTATATGAACAGATTATAAAGGCGTGTCGAAAATAGCACCGCAGTTTACCAAAACTCCGGTATCAGTTTTGACATCGAAAGGGGACACTGCATGTTTCTGCGCGCGAACACAATGCGGAAGACCAATGGAAATCACGTGGACCGTCAATGGAAAAGACGTTAAAGAAATCCCAAGATGCAAGGTACGCTTAACAATACATACATATAACAAACATACTCAACTCTCAATTATTCTTTCTTAACAAATACATTGCGGCGCTTACAATAAACTGAAGCATTCAAAGCAAAATTCCAATTTCCAAGAGTATTCCATTGATAAATACGTTATCAATTACAAATACATTATCAATGCATAATTGACAAATAATATAAATAACACTGTCCAACAGCCAAAAAGTATTTCGATTCCCACTATACGATTCTTATAGAGTTTTTCGCGCTGACTCCAAATCTGTCATTAATTTTTCTCCTAGACGTACAGTTTTTGAGAGAATCGAATTTTAAAAAAGACACATTTTTCAACTTTGAACAAATATTGTGATGTTATTATAACAGATATTGAATTGTTCTTTACAGCAAAAGATTCTGTAGACTTTCCCGAATACAGTGATATTCAATATTAAGACATTATGATTGTTTTCAATTTTCTCAAAAACTGTACGTCTAGGAGAAAAATTAAGGACAGATTCGGAATCAGCGCGAAAAACACCACAAGAATCGCTTAGTGGGAATCGAAATACAAAAAAAAAGTTGAAATTTGTTAAACCGTGTAATTAAATACATACATTGACAAATACATTATCTAAAATGTTCTTACCCGTTTAAAGAATTAAGATAAAAATTCATGCTATCGTTATTACAAGAGATATTGCTCTTATCGTATTCACACTTGTCATACTCTAAGTTTATTTCTGTGGTGTGTTAAAAATTTAAAAGATACGCAGTTTGTTTCGGTACGCTCAAATATTTCGAATTCTAATCCGCAGTAACGGGTACGCAGTAATTAGTACATGGCTCTTTTTCGTCCGCAGTAATACGTACAAAATGTTATCGATTTTACTTTTTAATATTTTCGTATGTTGTATCAGGCTTTGAGGGCCACGAATTCTTTTGTATTCAGAACACATTTATCTTCTCTGTCTTATATTATTATTTCATGATAAATTAGGAACAATATTAAAATAAAGTACGATCGAAGCACGACACCGCAGTAATCGGTACAGTGACCCTAGAGTCTTCTTGAAATTTCCGTGACGAGTCTGACTCGCCATTATACTGCTCGCTCGTTATTCCTACACACAAATATTCGTTGAAAATAATCATTTGCTATATCAATATTATCGGCATAGGTGGAGAAAGACGATAATGTGAGCGTTCTGAGGATACACAACGTGTCATCTCGAGATACTGGGGAAATTCGCTGCACAGCATCCGTGGTCGGAAAGGGTCCATCGATCAGTTGCACTGCGGAATTGCGAATGAGACGATTGCATCAGAATTTCGAAGACTCTGTTCGAACGCATAATAACACGGAAACCGGCAGCAAGAAGAGCGGCAACTGTGCTCGTAGTAATTCCGTGAGGAAATCAGGAAGAGACGTGCAATCATCTCCTCGACATGAACGATACGAATCGCCGATGCGTGCTAGGTCGTCGTCTCTGCCATTGAAATCTTCGGACTCGAAACGACAGTCTCCCTCCTCTTCGAAGAGGAATGTTCCACCCAGTCCACTGCTTGCCACGAGGAAAATAACAGAAAGCAAAACGATCGATAAGAAAGATCTCGACCCGAAAAAGACAAGAAATAATGCGTCTTCTTTAACCAAGAGTCCGAAAGATCGGAACGTTCCATTGCCCTCGGACGAAGAAACAATGGATACAGCGAAAGAGAATGTGTCTGCGAAAGTGTCGAACGTTTCTAACTCGAAATTAGTGACGAACGAAGTGTGCTCGAAGAAACCGACATCGGTGAAGCCTGGTACGTGTAAGACTGAAAACAGTTTGAAAGAAGCTCGAGATCACTGCAAGAAGTATGATAATACGCCTATAATATCCATGGAATGTGATCCAGCTCCGGAGGAACCGAAGGAACTCCAAACTTCGAAACCGGACGATAACATCGAGACGAAGGAGAAGAATGTTAATGAAGGGTCCGACGAATTTATTGCGCCCACCATTATAAAGGTACCTGCTGACGTTATAGTCTTCAGAGGAAATAGGGTAGTCCTCAGGGCCAGCTACCAAGGCCGGCCGGAACCGCAGGTGAAATGGCTTCGTGCGGTGAGTATTGTTCACATGTTTTTTAACAACAGAGTAAGTGGATCGCTTTTCTACGTCGACCGAAAGACTCGAAAGTTCAATAGGAACTCGGTCCTTCTTTCGATAATTTCAATCCTTTGCACTCGGAGCTATTTTATCTCGAAAATTAAACATCTCTTCCAATCCAGAATTATTCCATTCTATAAGATTGTTTTCATTTTTGCAATTTAGAACTATTTATGAAATTCATTTGTCGGTGTATAAGACTGAGGATCTATATGTAAAATGAATATTTTCTACAGTAATTGCATGAAAAACAGGGACGATATAGAAATTTATTAAAGAAATAATTAACGTTTCAATAAGCTCGAAATAAAGTGTTTAGTCTAACAAGGAATTTCATAAAGAATGCGTAGTTATCGAAGCAATAGGATTTGTTTGCGTGTGAGATAATCCAATATGTAGTTGTTTTGAAAAGTGCTTGCGATATTCCAACAGGAAAAGAAAGACTTCGAACTCGATTCTATTAATACGATTACTGCTTCATACAGAGAAACCTCTGTTCCCATATTGCGTGCCTTGAGAAACCTAATCGACAAAAATTCAAGAACGATAGACAGATCAATACTTTTCGCAATAAGAATAATATGATAAATTCTAGGAAAGAATTTTCAAGGAATTTAGTTTCGACTGCTGCTTGAACATTCTGCATAATTTATTAATTAAATATGGTTACATGAGATAGATTATTAATTAAATAATTGTATAGACTTCCAACAGTCCTCATAATAAATTAAACAACTTTCTGAACCAATGGGTATTTTAAAGCACAGATAAAAATGAGTAGCTAAAATGTAAAACAGTAGAAAGAATAAGACAATTTAAGGATGTCGATGTATCATTTTCAATACATTAAAATTATTAGTGAAAGAAACTTTATATGTCTCTGCTGTACCTTGCAATTGATACACATCATTTTTATGTTGCGTAAGATCCGCAGTCTCTTCATCACTTTCAACATATCACTTCCTTTTAATCATAAGAAGAAATGCTATAAGAAAATATCATGTTTCGAAAAAGTTTATAATAAGGTAGAAATTTTTCTGGATGTCGTATTGTACATACACATATTTTTGAATGATCCTGTACATGAAACGAAGTCCGTGGTGTTTTAGGTCATTGTAAATTTACCTTTGTTAGGTCATTGTTTGTTTAGTCTTAGCTATTATGTCATAATGATAAAAATGTAAATTCCCACCTGAAAGCACAAAGGGGTATTGAGACCTCGAGAAACATAAATAACAAATAATGTTTTTCTTTATCATTTCTTCTTATCGTCAAAAATGTTGTCAAGGTCAAGATACTGAATAACTTTTCCCTATACATATACCCGTCGCACGGCTTAGTTTTCCAGATATTCGCAAAAAACTTCAGATAAATCGAAATTGCGAGTATAGATTATTCTGCGAGTTTTAATACTATTTTATTTATTCTAGTTATTCTTCAAAAAGCATGAACATGGTCTTCGTACGTTAACCCTTTGCGGTCCGCGCGGCATTCGCAATTTCGTACCAGCTGGAACGCGCGGCATTCGCAGGTTCGTACCAGCCGGTCCGTGCTGCATTTTCAGAACGAAATGCGATGTCGAGTCACACTCGACATAGGACCGCAAAGGGTTAAGTTATGCTTTTCGAAGAATATCTTTTTCGAAGGTCATTTGAAGGTCAACATATGGTTGAATTTGTCTTTTCATTAGCTATATAATGTTACTTTTTGTAAACAAATTTTTTTTGTAACTTCAGTGCGTCACGGAAATTCAGTGGATAACGGAAATGTTATCAGATAAACGAAACACCCTGTACATTTCTGCCTGAAACATCTTCTTGTATTACTAAAAACAACGAAGATATTTGCAAGTCTTAGGTGCCTCACCTTGTGTATCGATTATAGTAAATGATGGGAATACATTTTTGTTAAAGGGACGTGAGCTGGCTGCAGACAGGAAGACTGCGATTACTTACGGCGGAGGTGTTTCTTGTTTAATATCAGACGACGTCACCGCTGATAACGCAGGAAAATACGAGGTGTCTGTGGAAAACAGTTTGGGAAAGGATCGCCGATGCTTTAGCGTTGCTGTTGAGGGTACGTGTGAAACTATAAACTAAAAACTATTAGGTTGTTGCATATGAAATGTCTGATTTTTAGCAGTGACATTAAACAAACGCAATTTTGTATACCCAATGTATTCTATCTACAAATTTTAAGTTTCTTGATTGTATTACAGTAAAACTGAAATATTGTGGTCATTCAAGTTTTTCATTTACAAGATTGTTATTTTGATTTTGTAGTTCTTTCTACCGAGAGACTAGTACGTTAATTAATCACCACATTTTGACGAAAAATCACATGATGTTATCGTCAGTAAGTTATTTTTCCAGACATATAAAAGGAACACACGACAGTCGCGTTGGTTGACGTTGAAATAAACTTTATTTAAAATTAAAATTATAAAATAAATATAAAACTATAACAGTAACAAACACGTGGTTGGCTTACAAAAATTAAGTTATTATTATGTTAAATTATACCTTCTCATTTTTGTCATAACTGCATAAAATCCGACATCTAATTATAATTATTCATATGTGGATAAGGTACTTATTCGGAATAGGGAGATCCTCGCCGATTTCAATGACCTTAAAATATTCTCAAAAATTTAATCACTGTTTTATACTTTTCCTTAAAGAGATAAAATTCTCAGTCAAGAATTTGTATTTTTTATTAATGCTCGAAAGAATTTTTATGAAATCAATAGAAGAAAAAGAATAAGGTAGACAGATTCCAAAGGAGCGCTTATTTTCCACCAATCTAATAGAATCGATTAATCCAGATATTCCGATACTCTAGATACTCAGTCCGTGAGCTAAACGATTCTCTAAATATCCATTATGTAAATGTCTCAAGTAGAAACGAAGCATCCGTTCAAACAATCTATATACATACGGGCAATGAACACCGAGATACGATTACTGTTTACAGAGCTTTGCAACAAGTGGTCTGACATCACGCGTTTAAACTTTTGCCTCGGTATCATCCAATTCGGTGAACATGTGGCACAAACCGAACATCTGCCTCTTCGAGCAATACGCACGAAACTAAAAATAATCCGCGATGTCAAAAAGTACTGACAACTTAATTAATTTATCTTTCCGGAATCCATATGTTCTCAAGCCTCGCCGACGGCTATTTATTTATTCAGCTCCTTGAGTATAATTCTTTGGGCTTATGAAACAAATGTCCATCAAAAAATGTACATATTAACCCTTTGCAGTCGGATCTATTTTAACTCGAAAATTAAACACTTCTTCCGTCCTAGAATAATTCCATTCTATATGATTGTTTTCATTTTATGGATATGAAATTAATATAATACCTCATACAATACTTAAGTGTTTAGTAATTGATTAGATGCCAACATATTTAACCCTTTGCCTTACAATATCGTGTCAGATTCGTGATGAAGATTTTGAACATAGTCTAATAAATATGTATGTTATTAATCTCCTTTAAACCGAGATGAAATTCTATTTTGGTTTTGTGTGTGTGTGTGTGTGTATGAATGTATAATTATTGAAGAACATGTAGGCATAGATATAAGTTTTCTCCTTTTTTAGGAAATTACGAACTACAAGGAAAGTTCTAATCATTGAAACCATAAAATAAATCGTAGGGCAAGGGGTTAATAATATAAATAATATTTTGGATAATAGTACAGCAATTTTTTACAGCGACTTACAATTAGTTAGTACGAGATTATAGTGGATTTTTGTTTCTATGTGCACCGCTCCACTATACAGTGTGCTCGCGATAATTTGTACCAGCATTTTTCTCGTAAACGGTAAACATTGGAAAAAAATCGAACAGGAGTAAGTTGTAGTATATTTTACTAGCAAACAAAGGAGTCTATCACTTTTTTTTTAATGGAATGCTACATACTTTTCACAAAGTTGTACTCTGTAAAGCTCTGTAAACCATCTTATAGCGGTTGAAAAAATACATTTGAATATATGCTTAAGTCATTAACAAGGTGAAATAAAAAAAAAGTTTTCCCGATAAAAAAAATAACGATGGCCTTGAAAAAACTATGAAAAAAGAACCGGACAAAAGAAATTGTTCTTTTATGATATTCCTCCCTCGATACCATTTAAATTATGCCATAAATATTTTTTGTGCCATTCAAAATAAAGAAGATATATATTTAGGTGGCCTCCTTCAGCTGAGACATCCTGTATATTGGTTAACAACGCGTGATTTAAGTATTGTATGAGGTATTATATCTCTCAATTCAATTTATAAAAAGAAAATCCATAAAAAGAAAAAGATCATATAGAATGGAATTATTCTAGGCCGGAAAAAACGTTTAATGTTCGAGTTAAAATAGCTCCGAGTGCAACGGGTTGAAACTAGAGTTGGACAAAAATTTTATTTATATAAATATTTCGAATAAAGTGAGTTTAAAACCCACCTGGAAAAAACCCACTTTATTCGAAATTTTTATTTAAATAAAATTTTTGCCCAACTTGACACCAATAAGAAATTATGCAGAACGAGTGCGTAGTAATTAGTAAAACGAATTAATGAAATGAATGAAATCGAATTAAATTTTCCTGTTTTCTGTGAAATCGACCATAGTGCGTTTATTCTATTTCCGTCGACCGTCTCGGGTCTCTTGGTCTGTGCAAACGCAATTCGGAACGAGACACCCATTGTTCCACGTGTGTAAGCGCGTGTCACACGGTCCAGTTCCTCTTCTTATGTACAAGGCTGGCGACAGTCTCACGTGACGTATCGCGCAATAATTCCTCCTTCCCGTGTGTCTTCTGCCGCCCCCACCCAGCATTATCGTCCGGTTCTTCCTCTTTGGTCGGGATCAACGATAGACTGGAGCAGTGGCGAGGAAGCGCGCGTGTAAACCGGTAGAACCAGATATCCGTTTAGAATGCCGATCGCTATTACCGAAACGTGCCTGTTCTCACGCTTATCCGTCGTCTAACGCCGCCAAAACACTGCTTTGTGATCTCAGTGATATATCCAGAAGAGAAGCAGAGTTCAATCGGAGCCGAGGATGGGTAATTCGATCTTTATCCTGCCGCGTTAAAATGAACATCCTCGCGAAGAATTAACTGAAATAGCAGCTCCTTAGCTTAGAGGGAACAGTCATCTGAATGACGCCGCATTACCGTCTCTCCCGATCTTGTACACTCCAGATGTTTTAACTTGTTCCACATGTTGTTAGTGCCGCCGACAAGTAGTCTGTTAGTTGTTCTTGTCACCGTGCCACAACTATCTCGATTTGATAGATCTCCAAGAAGGAATAAACAATTGGATCCAATTTGACAATTGGATCGCTAGTTCAGTGCCTCATGCTAGGGTAAATGCAGGTAATAAGCAACATCGTAGTATCTTGATCAAGACGTAACGAACCGTGAAGATAATTGTGCGTGTTAGTCTCGCAGAAGCTATAGACAATCGCGCTAATTATTCAGCATCTATTATTAAAACAGAAATGTTTCTAATTTCCATCGTGTGCAAACATTTCCCGAAAATAAATCGAACAGTCAATTATTATTAGTAGACTGCGGATCTTTATGCGTTTATGAAGAAATTGATTGGATGAAATATAGACCAGAAAAAAATTTTTTTAATTCAAGAATGCTCTAATGTTGCTCGTAATGTAACAAAGTCGTTAAGGGGCGATATCAATTTTTATTTCATTCCTGCTGTCCACAATCAACGGAGAACATTTTTATTTTGTATAAAGATCCGGAGTCTAATGCTCTAATGTTGCTCGTAATGTAACAAAGTCGTTAAGGGATGATATAAATTTTTATTTCATTCCTGCTGCCCACACAATCAGTGAAGAACATTTTTATTTTGCATAGAAATCCGTTGTCTAATTATTTGACAGCGAATCTTTATGCAAAATAAAAATTGTCTACCTGAATTGCAACAAACTGTGATGAAATGGAAATTTATTTTCTTTCTCAATATGGTTGATAGGTTGAAAATATTACAACAGTATTTTCAAATACTTCTAATGTTGTTATTGTTTGAAATGACGACCACTCATTTTTGTCATAAGTGCATAAAATCCGCTGTCTAATTATACATTCAAACAAATTTAAACTTTTCTTTTGTACTTTCGATTCCCACTATGCGATTCTTATAGTGTTTTTCGCACTGGTTCCAAATCTGTCCTCAATTTTTCTCCTAGACGTACAGTTTTTGAGTAAATTAAGTTTTAAAAAAAGACATATTTTTCAACTTTGAACAAATATTGTGATGTCATTATAAAAGATATTGAATTGTTCTTCACAGCAAAAGATTCTGTAGACTTTCCTGAATACAGTGACATCCAATATTAATACATTATGATTGTTTAAACATGTTTAAACAATCATTAAAGACGGAGAGACACCACTTTTGCACCAATTTTTGCGGACATTTTTGAATTTATCTAAAGAAATAAGGGTCCAGCGGAAAATCGAACTATACCAAGCGATAGAGCAGACCTTTATCTTGAGGGACCACCCTTTCAAGTTTGCATGGTCGACGTTTTTTACGAACCAGAAAGCAAAATATATCTTCGCCCGACATGAGTTATTACCGCCAATGGCGCTTACCACTAGAACAGGCGTTCCACGAGATAACTGATGCAGATTTTACAATTTGCCCCTACTGTTATCTGTTGACAACTAACAAGATAGATGTCACGTCCCGAAAGTCGTTAAAAAATTTAACGAACTACTAAAAATCTCTGATTAATTTCATAGGACCACCGGACCCACCAGCAGGCGTTCCCAGCGTATGCTGTTCTCCAGGGACGACCACCATCAATTGGAGATCGTCACCATACGACGGAGGCTGTACAGTCACCGGTTACACCGTGGAAATTAATCGCGCAGGTGAAAACACCTGGACGACCATCACCGAGTCTTGTCACTCGCTGAGTCACACGATACAGACTTCTGGGAAGGACTGTGTAGAACCCGGCGAAAAATGTCGGTTTCGCGTCCGAGCGGAGAACATCCACGGGGTCAGTGAACCGGGAAACGAATCGGAATACGTCAGAATCCCGATGGAGGGGGAAACGCATGTATACGATGACGAGGAAGGTAAAAAACAGGAAAATGAAAAATTTCTTGTCAGTGGATTGCGAATATTTGTGCAGACATATTCGTTGAGTACGCCAGTTCTGATAGATTTTTCGACGAGTCAGTAGGAAAGACCGGGACTAAAAATTCCTGGTGTATATTGTTACGATAATTATTTATAAAAAGGAGAAGAACGCGCGATTCGTTTCAGTTGTTTTTGTTATGAAAGTGGGTAAAGAAACTCCGTCGTCTATGTATACTTGTGGCGTTCGCGGTAGTGTAGCGTGTGTTTCTAACGAAGGCTCTGTCACGTACCAGATAAGTAAATACCATTCGATCCTTATTTTTTGGTCTATTTCGATTATTTAATATCGATATCGATATAAAATTTTCGAACCTTTTTTCTTGCAATGTATAGCCAATCGAAAACTGATCGACTTTTGTTTAAAATATTTTTTTGTCGGATTATCGCAAGCACTTAATTGAAAATTCGTGAAAAGCGTTACGTGGGACACCCTGTATATTGTTTCTCCTTTTCATATACTAGGTGCTGTCTCTCTCTCTTAATTTTTGAGATATTCGCAAAAAACGTGGCAACGTTTTCGTGCCGCGCTGGGTCTGACTGTCTGTTTACTGTGTCTATAATTCGTAAACACGTTGCGACGATCGGAGAAGATACCATTATAACGGGCGAACCTTTTAGAACTAATAATTAAGTAGAGATTTTGAAACTGCATCTACTCAGTTATCGTTAATTCGGTTGTTTAAAAGATCCTACCCAATCTAATCCAGACCCCCCAACCAGATCTAGATTCACAGAAAGTGTAACCTAATAATTTCCCAAAATTATGCAATAATCATCGGTCTGTAATGTGTTAAGTAAAGTTCGCAATCCATGATAAAATAGTCGATGTTCTGTTAACTGAATAATTTGTTAATTATGACATTTTTGCAAAAGAATTCGAACCACCTTTCGAAGCCCGAGTGGTTGAAATGGAAGATGGGCTTCTGTTTGCCGATCGATACGAGGTGTTGGAGGAACTTGGGAAAGGTCGATATGGTACTGTGAGAAAAGTTACCGAAAAACAAAGTGGAGCTAGCTTCGCCGCTAAGTTCGTCAGAACCATCAAGACCAAAGATCGGCAGCAAGTTCGAGAAGAGATCCGAATTATGAACATGCTGAGACACCCGAAGCTTCTTCTTCTTGCAGCTGCTTTCGAGAGTCCTCGAGAGATCGTTATGATCACCGAATAGTAAGGAGTCATCAAAATTATTGAGACATCATTTGATGTTACATAATAATCGAGGAAAACTAATTAACTCGTTTCAATCGATTTTTCATTTCACTAATTTTTCGATTCCTTATTTATTCACTATTCTATTCTTAACACTAAACCTATCACCACCGATCAAAAATTGACCGGTTATTATTTTACAATTATTGAAATAATAAAAATGATTTTATAGGAAGTTATTGTATAATTATCAGGGACCAAAATTAACAGTTATTCTAAAATTTTCTACGATGAAAATTATTAACAAAAAGTTGATTATTATTGAAATTTAAGATAATGTACACAAAATATAAAGAAAAAAAATTCGAAGAACAAAATGATTAAAAAATATCGATTTTTATACTTTTTGGTTACAAATAACAGTCATTAGTGTTCACATAATTCTCTTCCACAGCATTTCTGGTGGTGAACTATTTGAGAGAGTCGTCGCCGATGATTTCACGCTAACTGAAAGAGACAGCATACTTTTTATGAGACAGATCTGCGAGGGCGTTGAATATATGCACCAGAATAAAGTGGTCCACTTGGACTTGAAGGTAAAGAAAATGTTATTTATACTAAACAATGTCTTGAGCATCCTATTACAGTTCCAATTTCAAAATAATTCATTATTCGTTTATTTTCTATTGACTTTTTAATATTATCTATTTTCTAATGTTCTTGCAAAACCAAAATTCCAACTGCGTACACAACCTCTGGCAAAATCAATGATTATTTCACAACCAGAGTATAATAAGCACAATAGGAACATTCCACCGCACGATTAGCATCTTGAAAATTACCAGTTCGCAAACAATCTATCATTTTTTAGAAAATCTCCATATAAAAACATTAAAAATTAATATAAAATTGCATAAGTTTCCTTATTTATTAGGTTGAAGATGCCTTTTCTCGATTTAAAAATATTTGAATAGCGACACCGATTTTTCAATTTTCATTAAAGAAAATTAATTAACCAAATTATTATTGTACAGGGTATCACAGCTGAAGGAGGCCACCTAAATATCTCTTTTATTTTTAATGGCACAAAAAAAATGTATGGCATAATGTAAATGGTGTCGAAGGAGGAATATCATAGAAGAACAATTTCTTTTGTCCGGTTATTTTTTCATATTTTTTTCAAGGTCATCGTTATTTTTTTATCGGGAAAACTAATTCTTTTATTCCATCTTATAGCGGCTGCAAAAATCCATTTGAATGTGCTCAAATCATTAACAAGATGGAATAAAATAAAAATAAGTTTTCTCGATAAAAAATAACGATAACCTTAAAAAACTATTAAAAAATAACCGGACAAAAAAAATTGTTCCATGATATTCCTCCTTCGATACCATTTAAATTATGCCATAAATATTTTTTGTGCCATTAAAAATAAAGGAGATATTTAGGTGGCCTCTTTCATCTGAGATCTTTCACCCTGTATATTGTTAAATATATAGAAGTTATTTTGCCCGCTTGCAAACTTTTTACTCAAATACTGTGGGTAATGGGGCGGAATTTGTTTTGGTAACAAACTCGTAGCAAATTAAGAGCAGATTGCTTACTATTTAGGTACTCGTACTTATGATTCGGTGCTTTATTTATTTCGCAGCCAGAAAACATAATGTGCAGAACACGGACGTCCCATCAGATAAAGCTGATCGACTTCGGTCTGGCTCAAACTTTGAAACCGGACACACCGATCAGGGTTTTGTTCGGTACGCCGGAATTCATTCCACCGGAAATCATTAGTTACGAGCCGATCGGTACGGAATCGGACATGTGGAGTGTCGGTGTCATTTGTTATGTTCTGTAAGTGCTTGTCAAATGAAGAAAACTGTATTTCACCGACGAAAGGTTTATTGTGCGTTAAACAACATTTTAATCATTCAGGTTAACCGGTTTATCGCCGTTTATGGGCGACAACGACGCCGAAACCTTCGCCAACATTACCCGAGCGGATTACGATCTAGAGGACGAAGCATTCGACGCAATATCGAACGACGCTAAGGACTTCATTAGCAGTTTACTTGTCAAACGAAAGGAGTACGTAATTATCTGCTAGTCGAACCTTTAAATGAACCTTCAAAATATACTTTGACAATCCAATGAGCCAATTAAACAAATATAACAATTTATTCAGATTTTTAGCGATTTTTGCCAGAATATACGTCCAAGGAAATTTTTTAAATAATTTCTTCTAAATGTATCTTCACAATGGCAATAATCATAAATTGAAAAGTCTTATTTTAAAGTATAATTAATAAGGAAAACTTAAAAGTTTTATAAAGTAATTGAAAATACTATGGATACCTATATTCATTTTATTGAAGTTGTATTCCTTTATAGGATAAATTCTTATGATTGCATTTACTATTTTATAGATTGCGAATGTCGGCAAGGCAGTGCTTGAAACACTCGTGGATGGCACAGCACACCGAAGCTATGAGCCGAATAGCCTTGCCAACAGAAAAACTGAAGAAATTCATCGTACGAAGAAAGTGGCAGGTAAAAATTTTAAAAAAATAGCACGTTCGTTGTGTTTACAGTTTACGCTGTTGCTTCCTGTTTGCGTAATCTACGGCGTGTATTGTTTTATAGCGACGATAATTTTACACATTCGGTCGAACTGATGATTTTACATATCCAGAATCCTACAAATCGTTCTTACAAATATTTATACCACACTTGCTTTTTATTCTTCAATTCAAAGAGTTGAGTGCTTCAATTTTTCTGAGTACATTACTCTCTCGGTTATACTTCTCAAAATATAATTAAAACTTTTTCCACAGTTGAATAATTTGCTATAAAACTTTATGTAGTGACTGTTACTACTGTTTAAAAGTTTAAACATTTCCATTAGCCAGGGCATCCAGATGAAGATAATCATCTTTCTTCTGCGAAGCAGTCTATTTTCAAAATATCCAACTTTAAGTGTTCGTTACGATTACAATTTTTGTTATATTTTATTCATTTCTTTATTTTCGAGGTAGATGGATATTTAGGAAGCAATGCAAACCTTGTATATGTCAACACGAGAAAGTTCATTTTTCGACAAAATGTCACTCGATATTTCGACAGAGTTGAAAAATGAAGTCCACCCTGCCTACATATTTCAATTTCAGCTGGCTGAAACGATACAAAATTTGTCATTGTACTTGAGATTTTATGATACTGTACACATCACGGTCACCAAATAGTAAATCCTCTAACTTTCTAACAAATACGAGCATGGTTTGATCGCTGTGTGTGCGCGTGTGTTTTCGTTTGTTGCCACAGAAAACAGGAAACGCCATTCGTGCACTCGGAAGAATGGCAATCCTCTCGGCGAACAACAGAAGAAGTCCAACGGCAACGGTCGAGTCATCGCCCACATCGGAACCGTCATCGAATCCCATCGAGTCTCCAAGAACGAACGACGTTGAACCGTCACCAGACGAGCCGAAAAAATACGTGGTCGATAACAACAACGAGACAAACCAAGCAGATGCCGCGAAAAGAAACGTGTATTCTTTCTGCTACAAGACAGAGGTGAGCATCTTTCCGGAAGAAACGTTAGACGCTACTCTAAAAATGGAAGCGCACGCGTCGCCGGACCTTGACGACTCCAGTTTGAAAAATGAACCTTCGAGGGACCTTGCGAGATCGTGTTCGTGGAAAACTGAGACCGAAGGGATACAGGAAACCGACACCGTCGAGGCAACCGTGGACCGAACAGCCGTCTCCTCGGAAGAGTTAGTTTCTGCGACGGAAACGCTCGGAGAGGAAATGGAGATCATCACGAAGTACCAAATGGAGGAGTCGATCGTCGTTAAAGAGGACACGTCGATCGTGAAAAGCATTCGCTTCGAGGAGAAGAGTATAAACAACTTCGATGCGAGAGAATACGAAGAGACGAAAAGCTACAGTAATCGTCAAGAAGAGTTGCCATCCAATTTAAAAATCGACGACGAGAGCATCTCCGAGTCGTTCGAATCGAGTTCAACGTTAAACATTGACAAACAATATGTAGATCGAGAGATTTCCAGGAGTGAAGAGAAGGATTCAAGATGGAAAACGGATCAGGATACAAGCCTAATCTCGCAGAAACCACGACGAGTCTTCAGAGGTGACTCTAGAGATTCGGGCATAGGCGATTGTAATACGAATTTGTCCACTTCTCTGCAACATGTGAACGAGATTGGTATCTCGTCGATCAAAGAGGAGGAGGACAATGAGAATAACAATAGTAACGTCAAAGATGTCTCGAAACGGTTAGGCTACCGCCAACCAGTCGAGAGAATGGCGGATGCACCGGAAAATAGTCGAGACTCCGCTGCTGTGACTATGAGTGGTGTGACTAAAGCTTCACGCGAATTTAATCGGCATGAAGGTGTGTCCATTGTGCGGTTTGTTTTAGTGATAACTCAACTGCCAGTTTATTTTCTACGTTTGCATGACGATTTACTTTGATGCTGAGATCGAATGAAACTGCTAAAAATGTTTAAGAATGAAAGTTGTTCATCGAAATTTTTACTTTCTAAACCATCTCTTCTCCGTTCCGAGTTAGCTTTCCACGTTGACACTTTCACTTGGTTGTTGAAGTGCAGTTTTACTTAGATATTTCATGTTCGATCAATAGAAGCTCTGGGGGATCACATAATTTTAAACAGAGATTTAAGGATAAATACAGTTTTTGTGCGTTTCACACAGGTTTCATCTATCGCATCGGTAAATGCAATCAGCGTTACTATCTGGCCAGCCAGACCTGCTTCGAGCAAAGCGTCTAGCAGAATAAGCATTTATTTATTGATATCGTGTGCAAAACAATGCTCATTACTTTGCATAAAAATCCGTAGTCTAATAATAATAATTTTGAGTTACTTGGTAATAAAGTTTTCACCTTATGCTATATCTAGTTAATTTCCGGTTTGACAAATTGGTATTGAATGCTATTAATATTAATACAATAATTTTTACACATTTTAATAGCGACCGTCATCGGTGACCCCCGCGGTATTCAACGTGTTAATTTGCAATATTGAATATCTTTTCGTTTTCTTAATTTGCAATATTGAAGAAATTGAAAGCAATAACTTTAATTTTTTCAAAATAGAATAAACGTTCTTGTGTTCAACTAGAGCTTTCAAGAAAGTAAAAGTTTAGTACTTACAATTAGATACAATTAGATACACTGTATTTTATAGCAGTTTCCTCGGAACAGAAGGGATAATAGTCATAAAATTACACTTACTTCTTAACTAATTGAAAATTTTAACTGTTTCATTCGACCTATGCTTTTAAGGAAGAACGCTTATAATGAGACCACGTTTATTGTTATACTATTTCTTTTTACAAAATTATCACGGTTAAAATATCGACAATTTTTCAAAGAATCTGAAGTTTAGTATAGCCACCTTTGGATGGACCATCTTGTAGTTACAGGAAGAAAGGTAGAGCTGATATATTGTAGGTAGATCAGATTACTTTTATACCTATTTTATATACAAAATGATCCAGTGAAATATTAAAATATAAAGTATAGTAGAGACAAAATAGAAATATCCTGTACATTTGCAATTTAAAAGAATTTAATGTAGTTAGATGTTCATATAAAAATTAATAACTTTGATAAATAGCTTTGATAAATAATTAGATCAACCAATTGTCATTGTGGCTAGCTAAAATAATTCACAATTAACACATCATCTACCGGCAACTATTTCGTAATGTTTAAAAGTTTGTGATCCATGGCTAAAGACCATTTTGAATAGATCTTTCCATAAGATTAATAATTGCAATCGTAAACCAATAAACCATGAAGATCTGTGCTGAAATGGTAGGACAACTTTCCTTATAAATTGATTTGTGATGCACTAAATTAGTATTTGAACTGCTTGAAGCTAGCAAAATTACGTTCTTCCTTAAACGTGAAACATTTAAGAATCTATTCGAAATATTATATGTATATTTTCGCAGTTACAGATCCTACCGAAAACGAGGACCCACGGCTGCTAATCAGTCGGATTCGAAGTAAATTCGTGCCAACCGGCAACGTGAGTCGCACTGCGAAATTATTCGAGAAGGAGGCAGCAGCGTCAAAACCACCGCCGACCATAAATTCAGTAACGCAACGAGCGTACCCCACGGTCCCCGTTGCAGCTGCAAAGCCCCACAACGAGAGGGTACAAAAAGCGTTCGCGTTCTGGAATAAATAATAAATAAACAACAATAAAAGAACGCGTCGAGTACACGCGAAACTCGACGCGCGCAACGGAAGCATCGCTTTTCTTCTTCCGTTCGAAACTCGAATCAATGAGATTATTACTGATAATTGTTTCCTCCTCTTTTTCTAAATCCGTAAACTCGTTACCAAACAGTTAACTTATTATCCTGCGATTTCACCGTTGCGACAAAGGCGAACTCGCGCTTTAGAGTAAGTACTGTTACGTTCACGACATGAAAGTATTTATTTAATAATTTTTATCAGCCCCGTGTAGTCTCAGACGTGCAATCGTCAGATTTTAACGCCACCTGAATCCGTTTTATTCTATTTTGTAATATTTGCAAACCGAAATTCTCGTTGCAACGCAACATTAATTAAGACCAATCGGATGTTCGATTTTAAGATTAACATTTCGTGTAGATATATATGTTCAGTTAATTTCGAAGGTGTTTTGTACCGTGAAATACATTCGGAACTTTTGATTTTGTGAACGATAAATGCGGATAGACACCTTTCGGCTTTTTCGATGCGTGTAAATAGCTGTCAGTGACATTTTACAAGCGTAGCGGTATAATAATGTACTTATTACTTCACTTCTATTTGCACCTTTTGGTTTTCTTGCGAAAATACGGAACCGATTACATGTATTATTATAATAGGTTATACGTGGATTATAAAAAGGCAATAAAAAATGTGTACCCTGACGTTCATCTTCTAACAAACTATATCAATATTTTTCGTATATTCTAATACAGGGGTAGCCAACCTTTTACTTTTAGGGGTAATCAATTTTTTTCACATACGAGTTCAGATGCGCCATACAACTGGAGCACTTTTTCTAACCTTCTTACGTTCATTGTTGAGGTTGGAAAACAGAGATACGGGTAGGATCTCCTTCGCTTAGGGGAGGAAAAGGGATAACTCAATCATGCAACTAAATTCATCAATTTACACCAGTTCAAAAGATACACGTTTATTGGAGCACAATGTTTTCTATGACGAACCATTAGAGAAAAATACAGAGAATTATATGTCTACCAAAAAGTGAATGTGTAAGTCTCTATTGTGTAGTGTACACATGAAATCTCAATTGATATGGATTATTCTAATATATCAAAATATTTCTTATTTTGTTGCAGTTACAGACATTGTTACAAACGAGAGACGAATCAGTCCAAGTAAGAATGTCAAGATACATATTTCACTCACCAACTAAAAAGAATTGTGGAAGCAGATAGTACGAATGCAAAGAGGACATCAGAATGAAGTGAAATTACTTAAACAAGAACACAGAAGATGTACCAAAAGACTTTCTTTAGAAACAATTTTATATAATACTATAAGCAGACTTCGGATCTTTATGCAAAATAAAAATTGTCTGCATCGATTGCGAGAAATAGAGTCTAAATTGAATGGTATATCTTCCCTTAATGATATCATTAGAGGAGAAATCATATATTTACATCTTCAATTTTTAAAATTTTTCAACAATTTCAAATTTCATCTCCTCAATTTTGCTATAAAAGCATAAAGATCCGCAGTCTAAGTATAAGTAATATAGTAGAACTAAAAGACAGTATCAGCTAGTTTTAATTTCTGGCAACTGAATATATTGTGTTTTTATTACTTCAATACATTATATTTCGTAGACAATGGAGTCCGTTTATTGCAACACTACTTATAACAACAGACCACATATTAGGTTCCTACACAAATTATCATGAATGTCATTTCGCTTGTATGTAATCATATCAAATTTTAATATAACAGTAGTGTAGATGTTTTTCAACTTTGTGTATTCAAGAAGTGCTACGTCATGATGCTTCTAGAAAAGTTTTGTAGATTCCTTTAGCACTTAGCAGATGAAGCTTTATAAATTTTAATATAACAATAGTGTGGATGTTTTTCAACTTTGTGTATCCAAGAAGTGCTATGTCACGATGCTTCTAGAAAAGTTTTGTAGATTCCTTTAGCACTTAGCAGAGAAGTTTTATAAGATACAACTACTAAAAGTTAAAAATAAAAGAAAAATTTTTAATTCACTGCACAGTGTATTATCAGATCATACAGTTTATATGTGAGTTACTTTAATTGTGTTAAATCGATAAAACCATCGTATTTGTTCAGTGATAATGAGTAGCATGACAAGCTGAAGCAGGACAAGTGAATAGTGTGAGATGTTACACAACATACAAGGAACGCAATAAATATAATCATTGCAATTAAGCAGATTCTTTTCTGCTCGTATAATTATAATTATAGTAGTTATAATAAGATCCTGAATAAAATAAGATATATTTGTTTAATGGACAAAATAGTATTTCGTAATTCAATCTAAAGAAGACGATATTCTTATACACACAAACGGATTCATTCAATGTTTCCTTCAAAGTTATGTACCCAGATAGCACTGTACGTCTGTAGGACGTCCGTTTTATGTCCAGTTTACGTCTATACGTCCTACGTACGTTTTGCACGTCCTATGAACGTCGTTGAGACTTAAATTTTGGAACGTCCAGGGACATCTATTTAAGTAAGTCTTATGGAATAAGACGAATAATGATGGCGGCCTAGATTGATCTTTTATCTAGTGCTTTTAACTGCCTAAAAACCCCATCTTTGCATTATAGCATGCGTATTCCGCACCCTTTCAATCCTGGAAATGAGAGTCTACTCCCTTAGGAGTGCATTAAAACGAGGTATGTAGTGAACACGCTGGTAACATGGCGCAAGGGACACTCTAGGGGGGAGCAACCGGCAACCACGGACCTGACGACCTGACGGACCTAAGGACTGAGCCAGGAGTGCCAGGACTGAGCGTAACCCTGGGCCCTGGGGTGATGTCCCGAAAGACGGAAGGGGAATCAACTTGTCGGCCATCTTGAATGGCAGCACTGTGGTGCGCTCTATAGGCGACTTTAAATACTAGTATAGCGTCTGTGACAGTCTGTATGTATCTGGGCACACAGAATCGCAGTCGTCGGCACAGTTCAAACGCCCGTGAGTCATCATAACGTTACACCAACAGTCAAACTTCTTGATTATCCAGGATTT
>CM052294.1:14012170-14054283 GCA_028455765.1 Lasioglossum oenotherae | reverse complement strand
TAAATCAATGAAAATTAGATAAGGTTAAACTTTACCTCTAAAAACCAAAAATTGTTGCCTCTTTCTTATGTAATCCTCACGAGTAATCCTGTAGATTTTTGCGAAAAAATGCCAAAAATCTACGCTTCACAATCCTCAGCGGTCAGTGGTTCAAAATGCGTGTTCAATAGCTAGAAATTCCCGAGCTCTTGTGATGCCACCTAGCGGCACCGCTCGGTAAGCGGCGTGCGACCGTTATTACATTCAAACATGGCGGGCTGCTCTTACCCGGCAAGAACATTTGAAATTGACCCACTCTAAACCACGCATTATTTTTGAATCAGTGATCCCCTAGGATTGAAACTTGGATTTTTGGCATAATAAAGAGACAAAAATTTCTGGTTTCCGGAGATGCACAGCAGCTGCAAATAATTCGCTTGAAGACAGTATTGACTTCAATAAAAATTCAAATACCGTGATGCTGGCAACACCGAGATCTCGTCGGTGCCTTCCATGCCTTCTGTTTCTTACTCTAGCGTCTCCAGCCAGGATACATCCTAGAGGGCGTAAGACAACACCAAATTATTCGAGTGACACGATCTCCAATGAATCTCGTCGATGCTCGTCGGTGCTTCTCTATATGTCTATCGTCTATGTTCTGTATATTAGATCTATTCTTCCGGTATCCAAGCTCCATAACCTATAAACTGTATATTTAATTCATTGCAGTATGAAATATTAAATAAAAACTACAACAAGGCGGGTTTGTTATTGAATAATGTAGATGCACAATACTTCCATTAATAATTTGATAGCATCATATCACATTTTTAATTCAAACTCAAACAATAATTCTTTACAGAAAATAGCTACATTACTTTAAAATATACTATTTAGAAACATTTTAGTATTTCGAGTAGCTCGTACACGTGCGTACACGTTGCATAGTAAGGTTAACTGCAACTTGTATACGTTTATCAAATTATTAAATTATAAGTTGTTGGAAAGGAGATAGTATAAAAATGGTGGTATTTACTTGTAACCATTGCGGAGAAACATTACAGAAACCGAAAGTTGCAAAACATTATGAATTTAAGTGTCGCACTGCACCTTTTTTAACTTGTGTTGATTGCTTCAAAGATTTTCGGTATGTATAAATCAGACACATACTTATCGTATATGATGATTAAGTTTCGCTGGCTGTCAGTAATAAAGTAGAAGACTTATTTTTATATTACTAAACCTTTGCACTTCGAATTATTTTTCAATTTTATTGCCAACAACTCGCTACTATTTTAAGTGTTTTATTTGAAATTTCCTTCAAAGGACAGTTCCTTGACTGCTACTTATTGTAAACAATTTTGTTTACTAATTACATGAAATATAGCTCTCAACTCTTTGTTGTAATTTATATTCGTGGAACTTCCATGTTTTTAACTTTAAAAAAATGACAATTAAGTAAATAAAAGAAGAACCAAATACATATAAAAACCTGTTTCATTTACATTTTTCTTTCTCCGATGTCATGTGAAACTCGACAAAGGAGTGCAAAGTGTTAATATTTAATAATATTTTCTGATGATAGTTCTTTTTCAAACATAAGATAATGAATGGCTATAATATTGTTCTAAATAGTTATGTTTCCTGTTCACTGAATAATATGACTCAAATATACTGTTCCAAGGAACTTTCCATTATGGAACATTAGCTTTGTATTGCCACACATTTATTATCATTGTTCATACATTTTATTTTTAGGGGAGAAGAATATGTGGCACACACAAAATGCATAACGGAAGCTGAACGATATGGAGGAAAGGACTATGTTCCAAAAGCTGGAGCAAATAAAGGAGAACGAAAGCAACAAGAATGGCTTAACATAGTTAACGGCATACTGAACAACTCAAAAAATTTGTCGAATACTGAGCGAAACTTTTTGAATACATTGTCAAAATATGATAATATCCCAAGGAAGAAAGCTAAATTTTTAAATTTTATTAAAAATGCTGTAGGCAACAAAGTAAATCTAGCAGTCATTGACAGTGTATGGGACAAATTGGAAACTGCTCATAAAAATAATGTACAAACTATAACGCAAATAATGCAGAAGCAAGAACAACAAAATGGTAAACGTTATTTCACAATTTCATCATGTATTGGATCTAACAAACAGTTGTTTCGAAAATATTTGTAATGTTTGTTTTGTATGTATATAGATAAAGGAGATCACAAAGCGAATGACAAAAGTAACGTGAGCGAGCATCAGGAAAGTAACATTATTGAAAATCAAAATAATGAAAACATATATAAAGAAAACCAAAATGAAGAGGAACACGAAAAAAGCAATAACGATGCCAATAATGTCAGTAAGAAAAAGAAGTCCAAGAAACGAAAAGCAGATGAAGCAGTGGAAGAAAATACTGTAGAACCTGTATCGAAAAAGAAAGGTAAAATCATACATACAGAAGATCAAGTAGAAGATTCAGTTTCAAAGAAGAGAGATAAAAGTATTGTACTTTCTGAATCGTCTGTTAACCAAAATGGTGCAGGACAAACTAACGAGAAATCAACCTTTGATTGGAAAGGTACTATTTTAGATATAGTACGAAACAAGGGTGAAATTTCCCTAAAGAAACTCCAGAAAAAAGTAATTTCTCAATACATGAAGTTTTGTTCGAATGATGTATCGAACGAGAAAGCAAAAATTAGATTTAATAAGAAATTTAAAAAAGTGTCAGGAGTATTAGTATCTGATGAAAAAGTGACACTAGCATAATTTAAGAAATTCCAATGCATCTTCCAATAATACTTCATTTTTTTTTTTATAAATACAATGTAGTACAATTCAGTTGCTATTATTATTTATGATCATTGACAATTACCATTTATTATACATAAATTTAGAACTACCGAGTTACTATCAACCAAAAGGGATACTTCAACATATTATTCTTTTTGCTTTTCTAACAAAACACGTTGACATGTTCAGGACGGTTTTAACGGCTCGATAGCCGAGAAATAAAGATAAAAATGATCGTCCATAAAATATTACAAGCGGACTCGATTAATTCCGCACTCGGTTTGATGTGTTTAATTCCAGAATTTGATTGTGACACTAGACAATATTCTAAACTTCTCGCTTGACATTTTTGTGACTGCTTTATACATAAATATGTGTGTATATTTATAGATAAATATATAAAAGTGACATGTAAATGATGATTCATTAATATCGTAAAATGTGAAATTGGTATCTATTGATGATTGTCCGTGAAGTACAAAATTTTTATAAAGAACATGTTCATTTAGGAATAAATACTTGTAAATAAAAGTCTTTAAGTGTGTCCACTTTGATTGATCTTTTAATATTAAATTTTTTGGTATGGAAGATTTGTTCATTTTCATAGGAAGTGTAATTTAAATCTTTGTAATTGGTATTTGAAAAATCATCGCTTGTATTAGACATTTAAAAATTTGTCTAAATACCAAGCGTGATTATTCATAGTGGCTAAAAGACCTCCTGTAAGCACTTTGGAGTCATTAGGTCCAAAACTGATTGGTTGTTGATCAAATAATTGCGAGACTGTACCACCAAGAGCAGTAAGAACTGCGGTGCCTGCGCAAATGTCCCATTTATTTATTGCTGTTATGTGGACATATGCGGTTGCATTTCCACTCACAACTTCTAAGAACTTGTAGCCTAAAGAAATATTAGAAGATAATATAAATTAGTGAATACTATGAACCAACCAAATGGTTAAACTGATAATTAGACTGTGAATCTTTATGCATTATGGCTTCTGAAAATTTTCAAAAAAGGGCAGAATATAGAATTCAGTACATTTTTTATTTATTTCAGATCTGCAAAGGCTATTATCACTGGAAATAAGATTTTATTTTATTGTATTAGGTTGGAACGAAAGTTCACGTAGCGTTTTTAAATCCAAATTCAAAGATAAAAGATATTTATTCATAGGTTTATTCATAGGTTTATAAGTCACCTAAAAAATGGCAAAAAGTAATAGAAGAGAATGGAAAATATGTTATTGAACAAATCTATGTATAAATGTCCTATTTTTATCTAGGAATTTTAATTTAAAAACGCTACGAACTTTCGTTGCAACCCAATACGTTTTTAAAATTCGTCTACAAAAATTAAAAATTGCATAAACATCCGCAGTCTACTGTTAATCAATATTACCTGCGCCAGCTGCAGAAACAATGTTGACATCTTTGCCAAATGCAATTTTAGTAAGATTATGAGCTTGTCCAACATGCGATCTCGATACGATTAAAATTGGTGTCCTCTCATCTTCTGGCTAGTTTGAAAAATATCATTTAATGCATCTATCTGAAGAAAGTTTTCAGTTGTATTACCTTAGGAAAAATTGGTAAATTTCTGGACACTGCATGATTGGTCCACGACCAAAACAGACTTAAATTTTGTTTCGGTTCGAACGGTTTATATATAACGCCTATTATAGGCCTTCCTTTAACAGCAACGCAGACCATAGTTGTAACATATTGCAATAAATTTTCTGGATTGAACAGAGACCAGTAAGTAACAGACATTAATGTTTCAAATTGATAATAATTAGACTGCAGATCAAAATACAAATGTTTTGCATTGATTGTGGGAAGCAGGAATAACAAAAATTGATTGTTACATTAAAAGTAATGTTGCGACATTCTTGTATTTTTAAAATCTTTTACTATTCTTATATTTCTTATACTCAACCAAATTCAACATAAATGTATAAAGATCCGCAGTCTAATAATAAGAAGAAAGGTAAGTTTACGATATGAAAACACCTGTGAATTCCTTTGTAGCATCTAGAGGATCGATCCATACTGTAATATCATTTGCATTAATACTCTCATCTTGAATCTTATAGTCTACTAAGCTATCAACAGGGTCTTTTGTGTCTGTTACTGTAACTTTGTCACAATCTTTTGATGTTTCTTCAGATATCACTGTTATTCCTGGGAATGCTTCTGTCAAAAAATGGTACATTGCACAGTGTGATCTATAGTCTGCTTCTGTTACCGGTTCATTTATACCTTTAAAATTGAAGAATTTCATTAATAACACGATTCATTCAAATAAGTCAAAGCAATCTTGAAAGCTGAATATTCACAACAAATTGTTTTCAAGTATTCAATGTATCATATTAATTGCAATACCTGAATAACGTTTTGTATTTTAGAGATTCTGATAATAGAAACATTGTTACCTTCTTTTGTTTTTCCTTTGCTCTTAATTTCGAATTTAACTTGATCATGAACTGCTACCACTTTAGAACCGCCGAGTTCGGCTGCCTTTATCGCAGCATTAAGAAGGGACTTTAAAGAAACATTTCTGTCGCGTATACTTGTATAAGGAGACCGATTTGTATACAAATATAAAGCAGTCAGTAATAATAATATGATTCCGCAGCAAATCGTTCTTCTTGTACGGACACTCATTCTGATATGCATTCTACTTAAAACACTATCAGTAAATTTCTTAAATTATTATTTTAAACTGAATTTATATACCGGAACATTTTAATTGTTCAGCGTGCAGCCACTTTTCATTTATTTGAATATACTAATGACACTAACGTTTACACTATTTACATGTTCAAACGAATGAAGTCTCGTGAGATTCACTCGATGACGTAGTTATTTACACATTTACAGTGAGCGCTATCTTTTTAAATAAAGTTCAAATTGTTATAGAATGAAGGTTATTTTATTACATTCACTTGTTACATTTGTTACATTCAAATAATGATTGCACGCGTGTTAACTGCACATTGTTCCGTCGTATTGCGTGTATATATATATATTTATCTAAACGAAAAACGTATTAATTATAGTATTATTTATACATTTATTTATAATGACATATATGTCGTATTACTTGTAAATATTTAAAGCGTTATACAATATTTTATGTAACTTCGTATTTATGTTTCACACAATTTATATATTGTATAGACATTTTGCTAAAAATAGCGAATCTCAATGTACTTGTACAAAAACACGATAAGTACACTACAAAGTCTCGAACAGGAGACACAAGGAGACAGGAGTGACAGGAGACTGCAGGAGACCAGGTTGTAACACCTCTATAATACACCGTGAAGCGAGCTTAGGATACACTCCCGTCCACGGTGCATTATATAGGTGTGCCGACTTAGCATCTCTGTAAGGTTGAAATTTTGAGGCAGATGGGTAGTAATTCGCTGGCCGCCGCCAGACGGCGCATGGTCGTAGGTACCGTACGTGTGCGAATGAGTTTGTGTGTATTCAGCAGCGCGCCTGAATACACAGAATCTGATTTGCACACGTACGGTACCTACGACCATGCGCCGTCTGGCAGCGACCAGAGAATTACTACTCATTTACCTCAGTTTTTTGAGGGAAGTCGGCACACCTGTATAATGCACCGTGCTCCCTTCCAGCTTGATTTTATTGTTTTATTTTGATTAGATGTAGGGGTATTATATCATAATATTTGAATGCAAAATTAAATATATACCCAGTCAGCCAAGTCTGCCCGAGCAGCTTCTGCCGGGGCCGAGCTGGGCAGATTACCGGTCTTTATGCTGGCATATGCGTACATATGCGCGCGTAGATACCCCTCCAGAATCGAGCATTTTGCTTACTAGATATATATATATATGTACATAAGTATGTATATTCCATACAAATGTAAAATAATTTTTGATAATCAATATTTAAAAATGTTATGAAAATTAATGTGTCGTTATAAATTCAATCATAGAATGTATAACTATATATACTTTTTAAATAATAAAGTTTAATCATTGTTAGGATTAATAAAATGAAATGTTTAGAAATGAAAATATTTTTTAAATATTGTCAAGAAGTTATTAAATATACTATTTGCATATGCGTATATGCGAGCACGTCATTACACCAATTTTTGGTATTTGGCGCATAAGCATTCCCGATGTATCGCGATGTTTCTAGCACTAGCATATGCAATCAAGTCGCTACGTCGCTACTTCCGGTTACTACGTAACTGCAATCGAAAATGTCTAATTTTGTTCTACCCTGTGTATTGATTGCTATTCATTTTGTTTATTATGATGTTTTAAAATTTATATAATGAATTTGGAGAATATTTCTGTTAAATACGTGATAAAACTCTGTTAGTACAATATCGTTATAGTAAGATATTTGACAGAAGATTCTAGAGGATGGACAAACTTCCGGCAAATGCCTTCTAGAATCTTCAAAACTCGATAAAAGCGGCTGCAGCGCAGCAGTATTCAACACTTTGAAAAGTGACTGCGCGCGACACTGATTGTCAAAAGGAGACAAGAAAGTACGCTCATTCATTGCAAATACGTGCAAATAATCACGAACGTTAATGTGAGAATACATCGGTCCCAGGGTATCTGTGTTTCAATATTATAATTGATATTGTCTTAAACAAAAACAGTATTAAATAGCAAAAATGCCTGAGGACGTAACAATGGTTGATACCGGCGAAGTCGAGACTTTCGCTTTTCAAGCCGAAATTGCACAGTTGATGAGCTTGATCATCAACACTTTCTACTCCAACAAAGAAATCTTCATTCGAGAATTGATCTCAAACGCATCTGACGTAAGTGACATTCTTTTAACCGTATTTAATCGTGGCTTACATTTTGACAGAACGCTTATTTTCCATTTCATTAACACTAACCGTACCGGGTACAAAATGTGTCGGATATATATTGATTTATAACAATGTGTGACCACTGAATTTATTTAGATTTTTCGTGCTCAAATAAAGAAATTTATTGAATAATCTCTAATAATTTCAATAATTACAAAATAAACAATGTGAAAGCGGTCATTTGACCAGTTGTGGTACAGTTAGTGTTAAAACAGAATTTGTAAAGAATTTTGTAAAATAATGTTATGACAATTGTTAATACATTCTGATTTTTGGTTGCAGGCTTTGGATAAGATTCGTTATGAGTCTCTCACTGATGCATCAAAACTGGACACATGCAAGGAATTATTCATTAAACTTGTTCCTAACAAAAATGATCGCACTTTGACCATCGTTGACTCGTAAGTGTTCCTTTTACTTTTTAATTATTTGATCGATTTGAAGAATTTTCTTTCGAATCTCAATTTGAGAAGAACTGATTATTTCTTATTCTATTGGGTTGGAACGAAAGTTCGTAGTGTTTGTAAATTAAAATTGAAAGCTAAAATTCAGATATTCATAGATTTATTCAATAACATATTTCTCATTCTGTTCTATTACTTTTTGCCATTTTCGAGGTCACTTCTTGTACTATTGAATAAATACCTTAATTTTATCTTTGATTCTTAATTTGAAAATGCTACGAACTTTCATTCCAACCCAATACTTTCATAACAAGATGTATAAGTAACTAAATGCTATTTGTTACAGCGGTATTGGTATGACCAAGGCTGACCTCGTGAACAACTTGGGCACGATTGCCAAGTCAGGAACAAAAGCATTCATGGAAGCTCTCCAAGCTGGTGCAGACATTTCTATGATTGGGCAATTCGGTGTAGGTTTCTATTCTGCTTATTTGGTAGCAGATAAAGTTACCGTCGTTTCTAAGCACAATGACGATGAACAATACCTATGGGAGTCTTCTGCTGGTGGTTCATTCACAGTCCGTCTAGACAACGGTGAACGAATCGGAAGGGGAACTAAGATTATCCTTCATATCAAAGAAGATCAGGCAGAATATTTGGAGGAATCAAAGATTAAGGAGGTTGTAAAGAAACATTCTCAGTTCATTGGTTATCCAATTAAGCTTGTTGTTGAAAAAGAGAGAGACAAAGAACTGAGCGACGAAGAAGAGGAAGAAGAACCTGCAAAGGACGAAGAGAGAGATGAGAGCAAACCCCAGATTGAAGAAGTTGCAGATAACGAAGACGAAGATAAGCCAAAGGCTGAGAAAAAGAAGAAGACAATTAAGG
Organism: Lasioglossum oenotherae; assembly: GCA_028455765.1. Classification (NCBI taxonomy): domain Eukaryota; kingdom Metazoa; phylum Arthropoda; class Insecta; order Hymenoptera; family Halictidae; genus Lasioglossum; species Lasioglossum oenotherae. Next base: position 14,045,337 of record CM052294.1, on the reverse strand, counting down.
AAAAGTATACCGAAGATGAAGAACTCAACAAGACAAAACCAATTTGGACAAGAAACCCAGACGATATTACTCAAGAAGAATACGGCGACTTTTACAAGAGCTTGACCAATGACTGGGAGGACCATTTGGCTGTCAAACACTTCTCCGTAGAAGGGCAATTGGAATTCCGTGCATTACTGTTTATTCCTCGTCGTGCTCCATTAGATCTTTTCGAAAACAAGAAGAAAAAGAACAATATTAAATTATATGTACGCAGGGTTTTCATCATGGACAACTGTGAAGATCTGATCCCAGAATATCTGAACTTTATTAAGGGTGTTGTAGACAGTGAAGATCTTCCGTTGAACATTTCCCGTGAAATGTTACAACAGAATAAAATTCTGAAAGTTATCAGGAAGAATCTTGTCAAGAAATGCTTAGAACTGTTCGAAGAATTGGCAGAGGACAAAGAAGACTATAAGAAATGTTACGAACAATTTAGCAAGAATTTGAAATTAGGTATTCACGAAGACAGTCAAAATAGGAAAAAGCTGTCAGAGTTGCTGAGGTATCACACGTCTGCCTCTGGAGATGAGATGTGCCCGTTGAAGGATTATGTTGGTAGAATGAAAGAAAATCAGAAGCACATTTATTACATTACTGGTGAAAGAAAAGAACAAGTAGCCAATAGTTCATTTGTAGAAAGGGTTAAGAAACGCGGTTACGAAGTAGTGTACATGACGGAGCCTATCGACGAATATGTTGTACAACAGCTGAAGGAATTTGATGGTAAACAGCTGGTTTCTGTTACGAAAGAAGGTTTGGAGCTTCCAGAAGATGAAGAAGAAAAGAAGAAGCGTGAAGAAGACAAAGCCAAATTCGAAAATCTTTGCAAAGTCATGAAAGACATCTTGGACAAGAAGGTTGAGAAGGTTGTTGTCTCCAATAGGCTAGTTCATTCTCCATGCTGTATTGTTACATCACAGTATGGATGGACCGCGAATATGGAGAGGATAATGAAAGCGCAGGCCCTTAGAGACACGTCAACCATAGGATATATGGCTGCTAAGAAACATTTGGAAATCAATCCAGACAACCTAATCATGGAGAACTTGAGGCAGAAGGTTGAGGCAAACAAGCACGATGAGTCTGTAAAAGATCTTGTTATGCTTCTCTTTGAGACGGCGCTCTTGTCATCTGGTTTCGCGCTAGAAAACCCGCAAGTACACGCATCTAGAATATACAGGATGATCAAGCTTGGTATTGGCTGTGATGACGATGATGTACCAGCTGGAGGAATGGACACAGAAGAGGAAATGGACACAGAAGTTCCTCCAGTAGAAGGCGAAGCGGAAGAAGCCTCTAGAATGGAAGAAGTAGATTAAAATTTTCATTTTAAAATGATTTCATTAAATCCAAAGACTTATAGGATGTAGAAAGACTGCTACAAATGATTTCGACTTAAGTATTGAACAATTTCTGTTTCTTTTTTGTTTTTGTTATTTATGTGACAGAATTAAGTGTCATGCCTAGTTTAATGCATAGCAAAATCACAATTTATTTATTTTAGAAATATGACTTAGGTAGAGGAGCCTGTCACTTGATTCTGTCTTCAAATGTGTTTCTATCCCTTTTGTGTCATTACATTACCATTGAGATTTCTTTTTTACTATTTATACTATTTCAATTTCATTTCACATTCACCATTCCATTGCCAAACCATTATATAGTATAATAATTAAGATGGTTATAAACTATTTTGTGCAGAATAAAAACACTACTTATTAATTTAAAGAAGTGTAATTTCTTTCAATGTACTTTAGTAGATTCTATTACTAAAAAAAGTTAGGATTTCGTATGTCGGTAATTGACATTGTGTTTGTTTATATTAAAAAACTTTTGAGGATCTTGTATTATAAACCTTGTATTCATCGCATCATAGACATTTATTTTGATCCAATGACTTATTTAATTTATGAATACACGAATTACAGTAAACATTCAAAGAAGTCTAAGTGGAGATCTATTTTTTGATATATCAAATGAAAATACAGAAGAAACATCTAATCAATAAGACATTTAAAAAAAAATGATAATCTGTGTTGCGACGGAGACCTTAGAAAATATTTAAACAGTATATAGTAAATAATTACAGCAAATGAGAATATTATTAAAAGAAAACAGTGAAAGGCAGAGTTTAATTCAGTTTTAGAACATTTTTTATTTACTAAAACTTCTCCATTCAACTCTTATCGTTAAAAGTAAAAATTTGCAGTCCAATAATAAAACAATTTCTCTATTGTAGATACATTCTATTTACACTTATGTATTTATATTGTAATATAAAAATTCCTTTTTATTTCAAGAAGTTGTTAATATATTGAGCCACACTATTTCTAACTCCAGCCATCATTTCATCGAAGTATTTATAGCTCCAGCATTTGCATATACGCGTATAAATATACTTTAAAAGTAACGATACATATACCTATACATAGAAGAAAGTATACATGTTTTTTTTTTTAATGCAACGCCACACATGTGGATAAATTACGCTCGTACTTGACTTCGCAACTCGACTACATGAAATAATATACCTACGCATGTTTTTGCGTTGACACTACTTCAGCGAAACTTGCATCACCATTAATTTGGACGTAAGAATATTTGAATATAATATAACATCAGGAACAATCAGGAACTGAAAGATCCACGTGTTATATTTGAACACTTTTTCTACCGATCAGGGTACTTATCGATGTAAGTTGACCGATAGAGCGCGACACTGCTGTTTGTCGAAGTGTTGCGTGTTGCCACATCACCACCAAATCAAACGTACTTGGACGATGTTTCTGTGTAGATTGCGCTCGTGCCGACTCCTCCACAATACGTGGAAAGCGTGAGTTTCTCTACTCCGGTACAACATGTCAAATTTTTCTTAAATTTCTGACGAATATCCACGAGGAAAGCAAAGATTTGTGCAGAGAAAAATTCTATTCATCGAATAGTACCACTGGGAAAATATTGACTGGGAAATTATAGATTTTTACTCGGTGCTTAACGAAGTAAACGAACAACACGATGAGTGCACCCCAGGGGCAAGTGAAACAAAGAAACGGAGTAGTGAAACAGGTGAGGCACCTTGAATTTTACAGCAATCCATTTCTCGGTGAATTATTCCGGCGAAAATAAATACAATTTATGTGATTACTGTTATATGTAACCTATTATTTTGACGTCCACGCGATGTACCCGACATAGTTACAACGAAAGATCTATACCGAAAACATATGGTCCTTATATTGAAGTATTTTCGTACTGTACGCAAGTTTTCCTCGATAATAAATCATTAATAGGCAAATAGATGCCTCTTACTTTCTTAGAAATGTGTTTTATAATATCTTTATTTATTATTAATTAGCATATTCTTCCGACTATATTGTTAAATTTGGAACCAACTCAAATGCAGTTCATCTTTCTAATCTTCTATGAAAAGTATTAAATTGTCGGATGGTATGCTACCATTTGATATAATGTAATATTACTAGTAAAAAATAAATTGGTTTACCATGCTTTTCAACGTAGAATGTTATACTTTAAGGTTACTTCGGGAGACACCATTGTTATCCGTGGTCAGCCTATGGGCGGTCCACCTCCTGAAATTACAATTATTCTTTGTAACATCACTGCTCCAAAATTGGAACGGTGGAAAGGAAATGATAGGTATTTATCGATATTTTTATAATTTTGTATAAATTTGTTATATAATTCTGAACATTATAGCACTGATGAAAGCAGAGATGAACCATACGCCTGGGAAGCAAGAGAATTTTTACGTAAGAAGCTCATCGGCGAAGATGTATTTTTTGTCACAGAGAAATCGATTAATGCAAACAGAAATTACGGTACTGTGTGGTTAGGGAAAGGTATGTCAGCTTTGGATGTAAACTTATTTATTTATAACATGTTGGAATTTATGAAAACTGAATATGAAATCTGCTATTTACAGACAGAAATGGAGAGAACGTTATTGAAACATTAGTTTCCGAGGGTTTGGTAACTGTGAAAAAAGATACACGAAATCCTAGCCCAGAGCAGGCACATCTAATTGAACTAGAGAATACCGCTAGAGCAGCGAAAAAAGGAAAGTGGTCAGAATCACCATCTTCTGAACACATACGTAATGTTAAGTGGGCAGTGGATGATCCTCGAAAATTGGTTGAGAAATTTGGAAAGAAGCCGGTGAAGGCTATCATCGAATTTATATTTGATGGTTCAACAGTCAAAGCACTTTTGCTACCGGATTATTACAACATAGTATTAATGATATCAGGTGTTCGATGTCCTGGTTGGCCGAACGGAAGACGCGAAAATTCAGCAGGCGATCCTTATGCGGATGAAGCAAGATATTTTGTAGAATCTCGCCTTCTACACAGAGATGTTGAAATTGTACTTGAATCAGTTAATAACAACAATTTCATCGGGAGCATTCTGCATCCTAAGGGTTAGTATATCGCGGTTTTGAGCGTGTACTAAAATACATGTGTTGCCGTGGTACATGAACCATGGTATATTCATTACACAAGTAAATATCATTGGAATTATATCATGTTTGGTATCATTTTAATTGGAAAAATGCCACGAACATGTTGGTCAAAGTCCCATACAAAAATAATGAAAAATAAAAAAGTTTTGTAATTGGATTAATAGTTCACACCGATATACCCGCCAGGTATCGGACTACGCGGCGTGTTTACACTGTTCGGCGATCCGTTCACGTGAAATAGGGATCTATAGTATTTAGTTTGAAGCTGATTGAAACACTTAAAAGAATTTGTAATTCGATATTTCATAATTAACTGTTCCATTGTTTTACAGGAAACATTGCAGAAATGTTATTGAGTCAAGGATTTGCTAAATGCCAAGATTGGTCGATTAGCAACAGTAGAGCTGGTGCAGAGAAACTTTATCTCGCAGAGAAAGCTGCGAAAGAAACGCGTCTGCGTTTATGGAAAGATTATAAACCATCTGGGCCACAAATAGAATTCACTGGTACTGTCGTTGAAATTGTGAACGCGGATGCGCTTATAATCCGAACACAGAATGGTGAAAACAAGAAAGTTTTTTTGAGCAGTATTCGTCCACCATCCAGGGAAAAGAAGCCGAACGAAGAACCTAATAACTCTGGTAGAAAAGATTTCAAACCCCTGTACGATATCCCATGGATGTTAGAAGCTCGAGAGTTTTTGCGTGAGAAGTTCATTAGGAAAAATGTAAAAGTTGTTGTTGATTATACTCAACCGGCTAGAGACAATTTCCCAGAAAAGTTGTGTTGCACTGTTACTTGTGGTAAAACGTATGTTATTTTACTTTTCCTTTTAACCCTTGGCACTCTCGAATGATGAGTCAGAGTCACCACCAAAAATTTCTGTACCAGTATCCAAAATATTCTTTACATTGTTAAATATGTTGGTATCTAATCAATTACTAAATATTTAAGTATTGCATATTGGGGTGTTATATCAATTTTATATTCGTACAAAGAAAAAGATTAATATAGAATGGAATTATTCTAGGTTGGAAGAAATGTTTCATTTTCGAGTTAAAATAGCTCCGAGTGCAAAGGGTTAAACTTAACCTGAACTGTTTCGAACAATTGTCATTAATTTTCGTGTGTGTGTATTTTTATTTAGAAATATCGCAGAAGCATTGGTTGCACGAGGCTTAGCGCGAGTAATCAAATACAGACAAAATGACGATCAACGGTCATCCCACTACAATCTATTACAAATCGCAGAAAGTAAAGCGGAAAAATCTCAACACGGTTTACATGCGAAGAAAGATATTCCTGTGCACAGATTAGTAGATGTTTCTAACGATCCTACCAAAGTGAAGTCGTACTTGACGTCTTTCAAGCGGGCGCAAGGCATTAAAGCTATGGTTGAATTTGTCACGAGCGGTTCTCGTTTGAAACTCTTTCTGCCGAAAGAAGATCAGCTTATTACATTCGTTCTGGCTGGTATAAGAACCCCCCCGATGTCAAAGGTCGCTTCCAGGTGGTGGTATAGTTAAAGCCGATGAATATGGTGAAAAGGCATTGGCTTTCACCAGGGAACATTGCTTCCAAAGGGACGTTGAAATTAAAGTTGAGAGTACAGAGACGAAAGGAAGCGGTTTTATCGGTTGGTTGACCGTGAACGATCAAAACATGTCTGTTGCTCTTGTAGAGGAGGGTTTAGCAGAAGTGGTTACCTTCCCTGACTTCGGGGAGTTAACTAGAACCCTTAAAGCAGCCGAGGAACGTGCGAAAACAAAGAAATTGAACGTAAGTAGCTTAAAATGTTCATATATTGTATACCGCGTTTTTCTCGTAAACAATGAGTATTTCAAAAAATATTGAAGAGCTTACAGTATATTTTACTGACAACCCTTGCAATTCTGAAAACGAGTCTACCTCCATAAAGATATTGCTTATATTACACTACCAAGATATTTAAACGACTTACAAACTAACATAAAAACACATGTGCATCCATATCCAGTGCAACATTAGTAACAGGAATCAACAGAACTCAAAAATGCATTCTTGCTAGCGTAAGTCATATCGAACACGATATGTACTTTCATTAATTTATAGTCGCAACTATTGTATGTGTTCAACAATGTTACGAAACGTTCGATCTACATATTTCTCTAATTTATGCCCTTGTATGACCTTGGAAGTTATCGTTTTACATATGACTGAACTCGTCTTGATCCACACTTTCATATGACATTAACACTAGGTTTACGGAGCTCTAGAAATAACTATTTCACATTATTTTATAAACGTAACAAGGATGTGTCTATCCAAATTTTTGGCCATTTTTCCAATAATATATACCCAAAGAAATAAATTTGGTAAATACTTCCTCAGGGAAGCATCTTTACAATCTTAATAATCGCAAATTAAGAATATTACAAGAATATTCCATTTAAAAAACAAGATCACCTTTGTTTCTCAAGAAATAATGTAAATATAAACAATTGACACATGTTATTGTGTCGCCAGCAAAATATACTGTAAGTTCTTCGTCATTCATTTTTTTGAATACTGTTTACGAGAAAAACGCTGATACGATTTAAGAATACGTTGTTTACTTTACCAATTCTACACTTGTTACTGTATTCTTATAGATTTGGAAGAACTATGTTGAAGTACAAGTTGAGAACGAAAAGAATGATAATGATAAAGAAGTTGCGGAGAGAAAGATAGACTATCAAGAGGTAGTCATTTCTGAAGTGAACGGTCTTCATTTTTATGTGCAAAAGGTTGATCAACGTAGTATGCTAGAAACTTTGCTTTCACAACTGCGACAAGAATTGTCGTCTAATCCTCCACTTCCGGGTGCTTACAAACCCGTCAGGGGTGAATTAGCTGTTGCCAAATTTACTGGCGACGATCAATGGTACCGAGTTAAGATAGAAAAAATCTCTGGTTCAAATGTCAGCGTATTTTATATTGATTATGGTAACAGAGAAGCAGTCAATGTTTCAAGACTTGCCGACTTACCATCACGGTTTGCTACCGACAAACCATACGCCCACGAGTACGCACTTGCATGTGTTTCACTTCCAAGTGATGTAAGTGTTTTCCTGTAAAAATTAGAATATACATAATATAGGAACGACTACAATACATCCTTACAAATTCTTAATTACTCTATAGGTAGTTTAATCATTCGTTTTTAACTGCTTGTAGACTGATGATGCAAAAACAGCAGTTGAAGCCTTCAAAGAAGACGTAATGGATAAAATTTTATTAATGAACACGGAATACAAAATTACCAATACTAATGTTCTTGCTGTAACATTAGTTGATTCGACAACCAATGAAGATATAGCGAAAGGACTTATCACCGACGGACTGTTGCTTGTACAGAACCAACGTGACAGAAGACTTACTAAATTGGTTTGTTTCTATCTTCTTTTTCATACCTTTCGTGTATTATATGATCGTGCAATATTGCGCTAAGCGTATACGAGTCAAGAATTTAGGACCGGACTTCCTTCATTCTGGCCTCAGCTTGTGCCGACACAAGGTTGCATTGACATTGTATGTGTCCCTGTCAGTGCGCTTGGTGTATGCTTTTTCTATAAGAACCCTAAATCTCTCGATATTTAAGAAAATGTATGTGTCTTGACAATGGCAGCATTGTCGCGCCGCCCAATGCTTCTCGAACTCCACTACATGTTGCCGAATAATGAAAATTACGCCTCGAAAACGCAAAAGTAGGCCATTTTAGACACCAAGCGCACTTGGTGGGTCTTTTATCTAGCGATTATGAGTACGTAGGGGCTCCAAATGTGCATTAGCGAGACGTGGTTTAAAAAGTACGGGACCCTTGCAACCTCGTGTACGTATACAGTGTCTAGCGGTGTGTGAGGGCACCACCACACTCAAGGTCGACTAAGGACCCACACCATATATTTTAGAGATTGCTGAATTTATTGTTCAATGTACTGTCATGTGATCTTCGAAAAATATTTAAAGTTTCATTTAAGAAAAGAAACTTAATCTTCGGATCTGCCAAATTAAAAGTTGTATTTTTTAATGTTTCTAATGTAATCGATTCGTATACACTCACTCGGAGTGAACGCATTTATGAGTAACCATTTATTTGTGTTTCATTGCATTTTAGATTGAAGAATACAAGAAAGCGGAAGAAGATGCAGAACATAGTCGGCGTAATATTTGGAGATATGGCGACATACGTGAGGATGCAGGCCCGATTACCAATCCTTGAAACGGCGCGGCGGTGAGGACGATGAGAAACAATATGGATTGTAAAAATGCTCAAGAATTGGTTTAAAAGTGATTAATACAGGGAAAAAGACATCATGTTATAAAATACATAAATATCTAAGAATCTATCACATAGATTTTACGAAAACTAATAAATGTCCATATGAGAGTTATGCGTTGCATTGATTACGATGCAATTATATTTCATTACATAAAAGTATGAATTGTACATAACAATTTCATTAATTTTGTTACTTTTAAATGGAACAGTGGCATAATATATAGCATAATATATTCTCATCATTCATTTATCTTGTATTCAAATGTAAAGTTTTGTTATTCATGAATTCTAGGAATGCAGTATATAAACAATTGAAACTTTACGTGATTTATGTGCAATTTATTTTTAATTTTTTACATTTCGATTCAGATAAAAGAAAATCATTCTTTGTACGGTGTTTTATGTCGCATAATAATCACTATTTAGGAATTATACAGATGATTATAAAAGTTCATAATTGTACATTTTGTCAAACATACACTCATTTAACTTAAGTATATAAGAGCTCATATCAAGAAAAAAATATATATATTCTTATATTTTTAATAAAAGTGGCATCAGTAAAACATTACTTAAATAGTCAAGATATTAAATGGAATATATATATATATGTATGTTATTACGTGTACATACAAATCATCGTCAAATAAAAATATACAATTATATCTGTTATTTAGATTCAATTACTGATCTTCTTAAGTAACTGGTGCCGCTTTGTAGCCATAAAACTGGATTATTCTTTTCTAGTTACATCAATCACAACTTTTCTTTTTTTTAAACTCATATTATTATACATATATATATAAATACTGTGAAGGCTAGACATTTATATATAGATAATTGATTCATCCTCCCACTGTCATTTTATAAATATTTAATGTAACGTCAAACAATACTTTCCTTAGAGAAATTTCGAACGTAAAGAATGATACTTACAGTGAAATAGTCCTCGTAACTTCGAAGAAAATAGAATTAAAACTATTTACATCTAAATAGATAGATGTATAATCTATATACAACATGTATATGTACAACAAGATACATTGACAAGTAGATTATTTATTCTACGACTTTGCACAGAGTTTTCAGGATACAAATAAACTTATTGAGAATGAAAGAAATAATGAATGTTTGTAATCAAAACGAATAACATCTTATAAATTTTTATGAATATTAAAGTGGAAATAATTAGATGGGCATCATATCAATAAGCATTTATTCTATGAAATTTTATACCTTATAACCAGAGAGGAAATTTATAACCAAGCATTTGTGAATCGACTGGTGCAAAGGATTTATCATATGAATAATATTTTAATAATTGAAATGACCATATAAGTAAATGCATATATTGTAGGAACAGATAAAAAAGAAACGAAAAAAAGGAACTTTCAAATTAATGATTACACGGTAAATTTAAAAAGTCCATAATAATTTCGTCTCTAGACATGTATAAATAGAAATAGTGATTTTCTCTGTAATGCTATTTATTTCTCTTTTGTGAAATCAAATTATTTCATGAACTAAATTATCAAGTGTTTCTTAGGATAATTGTGTTTACACACAATTACAATCCTGTCAAGTAAATATGAACCTTTCTGCTTGTTCGTAGTATGAATATTTAAATATTGACTACGAACTTATAATATTAGTAGAAACAGATGAGTTGCAAATCTTTCAAGTATCAAACTGTTAGCATTTATGTACTTCAGAAGTTTGACTGATTTGTAATTTCGTCATTATATTGACATATATATATGTCATATGCTATGTATTGAAAATAAACTGCGAGTCTTTTTTATTTATGTCAACACTAGTGTTTTTCAAATAGATATTTTACACAAATTATTCATTCATTTAATTGTACAAAACGTAGATATTCACGCTAATTTGACATCTTTTAACCATCGCTGAAGAATATGCAAACAAATGGTGCGATCAAGTTTTTCTTACAGTCAACTTTTTGTCTGACATATTGTCTTCAAACATTTTACCATTTCACTCGAGCAAAAACTATTGTACTAATACCGACTGATACAAAAACGTAAAATATTAATTTTTGGATTGAGCAATAATCTGTAGATTTTCGCAATCTTTTTTTAACCAAACTTAATTATTATTTTATTTTCTTTATATAGAATGAGAAACTTAAATTATAAGGAACACAAATAAGCAATCCTTAGGAGTAGAAAATTTTGCTACTTGGGATAGAATTCTACTATGTATGTAGCTTAGCTGGTCTCGCTTAAGAATGTAAAAAAAAAATCTATTTTCGAACGTGTCGATACAAAAAGTAATGTTAGTATACAACTAAAAATATAATTGAAATTTAGAATATTCTAATAGAAATCAAGGATCACCACGGGGATGTATTGTATGTTTATTCACAGTATTGTCCCAAGAGCAAGAAATTAATTCATCTTTATACCAAGCGAGTCCACGTACAAAATCATAATGACTTTTATCTTCATATATAGATGAAAAATTTCTGTTTATGTCAAGTACACGCACGAGAGTGTCATCGGCGCAGCACGCTAATTCTTCCGATCTAGAAATACAACGCAAATAAACGATTAAATTTTCATTTTCAGATAATCAATGAATTTCTTTTTCATTTAAAGCTGTAATTTTGTTCTTTATATTACCTCTCTGGATTTGGATTGAACAAGAGTTTATGAACTGATCTAGAAAATACTTTAGCATTTTTTAATGCTGAATTGCTTGAATTTCTGGTGTCGACTAATATAACATCTCCATTATCGGTACCTATAGCTATAATATGATCCATGCCAGAATTCCAATTCACTGCGGTCAAACCAAACTGTCTTCTTAAAATACCTTCAACAAAAAATAACAGAACATATTTTATTTACATAAACAAGAGGAGTTGCATGCTGATAGCTAGACTGTGGATCTTTATGCAAAATAAAAATTGCCTGCATCCATTGCAAGGAATAGAAACTAAATTGAACGTTATTTCTTCCCTTAACACTAGGTTTATGGAGCTCTAGAAATAACCATTACACATTATTTTATAAATATAACAAGAATGTGTCCATCCAAATTTTTGGCCATTCTTCCAATAATGTAATACCCAAAGAAATAAATTTGGTACATAATTTGCTAGGGAAGCATCTTTAACCTTCCTTAAACCTTAAAGGTCCCTTAAACCTAGTGTTAAGAGGTAGACTCGCGTTTCCAGGATTGCTAGGGTGCGAGATGCGCCTTCTCATTTCTCGATAATGCAAAGATGAACTTTTTCAGTAGTCAAAAGCGCTAGATAAAAGATCAATCTAGTCCGCAATCGCCCTCAAAAGTCCCATTTTTTACGTTTACGAGGTGTAATTTGCATTATTCAGCAGCGTAATTTGCATTATTCGGAAGCATACAGCTGCGCATGTAGCTACTTTCATAAAGCTGCGACAGCAACATGCCAGCGAATAATGCAAATTACGCCTCGTAAACGTAAAAATAGGATCTTTGAGGGCGATTTCGGCCTAGATTGATCTCTCATCTAGCGCTTTTGACTACTGAAAAACCATCCTTGCATTATCGAGAAATTAGAAGGCGCGTCCCGTCCCCTTGCAATCCTGGAAACGAGTCTATCCCGTTAATGATTTCAATAGAGAAGAAATCATATTTCGACATCTTGAATTTAAAAATTTTTCGGGAATGTTGAACTTGATCTACTCAATTTTGCTATAAATGCATAAAGATCCGCAGTCTAGTGACAGCAGTAGCATTCACTTTGTGCTGGATTCTGTTGTCTTATATCCCAGATCAGTGCTTCACAATCCAATGACGTTGATACAAACGTAGTAGTGCTTTTTGGCTGAACGTCAATAGAAGTAACTATATCTGTATGAGCAAAACTAAATGAATGTGTTGCAATTAATTCTGCTGTATCCCACACCTTTATGCTAAAACATAATTATACTTCTGCGTTAATCTTTTCGCATATGGTTTAAGTGAAAGATTCAAAGTATGTTACCAATAATCCATTCCACCTGAAACTACGTGTGCATTGTCTTGAAATACAGAGAGCGTTAAAGGGCTGCTATCGTGTTGACAAGCATACCCTAAAGACTGTAATTCTTGCAATTGTGTATCAGCTGCTTCGACTAAACCATACACTTGTAAGACTCCACTATCTTCGCTAATTATAAATTTGTCCTGCTCTAAATGAGCACCATCGCACACACCGCTTTCTGTTTTTGTAGCGATAAAGGCTTTCTCTCTAGCGAAGTCTGAAATGTCATTGTAATACCAAACAGTACCATTCCAATAACGATCTGTCATATTAGTACCTCCAAGAATAGCACTTTTTTCTGTAAATAAAATGACATGCTAACATCCTCATGTTTAAACAGACCTTATTCTGTTAATAGGAAAGTAAAATAGTTTTGCAAATGCATAAATAAATGAATTTAACGTCTATTGTTTTTTTTATGTGATCTGTACATCATCCTATTACAGTATTATGTATACTTTATTAAACGAAGTAATAACTATAGTAGATTGATTTACTTATGCATTCATAGAATTGACATTACTTTCCCACTAATCCAATGAACAAAAATGAATCTTTCCGTTATTCGGAGTTAAACATTGTATACATTTCGTTATGAATATAACGAAGATATAACCTTTAAAATGTTACCATTGTGAATCAAAATGAATTGTAAATTCTTGTCAAACACAGGCGGCCTTTCTGCCGCAGTCATATTCCTATAAACATCTGCGTTTAAATTAGGATCCATCACAGGCTCCATAGTGTTTTCTAAAAGTCGAATTTTTATATAAATTTAAAGACGACTTAATGTGCTCGACCGGCTTTACTCAGCTTTACTTATCGGTGACTGGTATCCTTAGATCAGCACTCACATTGACTCACATGCCAGCGCCAGCCAGTAATGCCAGTAATGCCAGAGCCGTAGTACTGTGGTACTAAACCATACTCCCACCATAGCCTACTATCACCCCTACGTTCCTTTCCAACGCGCCCGCGCGTTACACTCACCAGCGTATCACTCTACTGTATCCAACTGTATCCGTAGAGTGTAGAGGTACGCTGGTGAGTGTAGCGCGCGGGCGCGTTGGAATAGAACGTAGGGGCGATAGTAGGCTATGGTGGGGGTATGGTTTAGTACCACAGTACCACAATTCTGGCATCACTGGCGCCAGCGCCAGCGAGGAGAACGTAGCGTTGCGAAGCGTCGAGTCGAGGAGAGCTGTGCGGCTGTGCAGTGAGCAAAGTGGTGTGGTGCATGTTTATAGTGGAGCGGCGAGGTGAGCTGTGCGGTGAACAAAAACGGATAGTAACGAGGAACAAAGAAACTACATACTTTTTCTTTAGTACATATGTATGAAAATGTTGTCACGAATGTTGGTTTGTTTTTTGCCGCGCTGGTCACCGCGCCGCTATCATCTGTGCCGCCTTGCTCACAGCTCTTATCACCGCTTCACTATATACAGTTGCTTTGTTTTCGCCGCGCTGCTCACCGCGCCGCTATCATCGATGCTCACCGCTCCAATATAACCGCACCCTAAGTACACTTTAGGTTCGCGCAGTTCGCGGTACTGCGACTTCTCAACAAACTATAGCACTTTGCCCACATCCGTCATCTGATAGATGAAATCACCGTATAGTGAAATCTTTTAGTAAAGATTCGCGACAAAATGCGTGGTTACCAAACTCACGCAAAAAAACTGAATCGCAAATCTGAAATATACAATATACAATAGGTGTTTGTATATATGTTGAAAGCAAATTAAATTTTGGTACAGATTAAAATATACAGCAGTAACATTTCAGATCGGATATTCCATTCCATGAAAGCAATATTATACATGTTACTCTGAAAAAATATATCATGTTTTATACGACAGTTGTTATTAACGTAACCAAAATAAAATATATGTACCTATTGTGTCATCGATAATTATGACCAAAATAATAATTCTCATCAGCGATAATGTTTATATTCATAACCGAAAATAATTCTCGTTGTCAATAGTAGTAATTCGTAACCAGAAATGAATTGTCACCGATAATAGCTATTATAGCGATCAGAAAAATTTTAGTGTATAATTATAGTTCACAATAGTTTGTTATGACCATAACGAATAAATCTTGAAATGTTTTAATTGTTTCGATTTTCGAAAAATTTCTGCAAAATTGACCAACACCTGATCATTTCCATTCGAATAAAAATTGATCGTTTTTCGATAAAATATCGAAAATAACTGTTGTTTGCGATCTCTAGTTTGTACGGTGCGTCTTTTGTCGGCATTTCAAGATTTGGGATGTGCAGAAGTAGCGAATATGATTACCGCGGTAACGTCTGTCCGTGACGTAACGGCTATACTCCTGATAATTTCCGTCGTGACGCATGCGTATTCGATTCAGAGCAAAAATCAGAATTAGTCCAACGGAATCCCGGAAAGTAGCGAGTGCGAGACACAGCGGTGCCGTTGCACAAAATCATAACGAGCGTTGATTAACCTGTCAAGACGTGGTCCCGTATTGTTTTATTTACGCACTCGAAAGTGTTGCGGCTAATCGTCCGTAGGATTCGGTCGACTGCCAGACAGGATGGTGAAGCAAGATCAAGCTTTAATTATCGAACCGGAAAACGAACTACGGTTCCAGGGTACGCTCAAACGACGAATCATTCTTTCATGTGTAGTTTTCTTCGCACGTTTCCTTCTCTTTTCTTGTCTTGCCGTTGTTCCGTTCCCTTCAAGTCTCTGTCCTCATTTTCGTGACAAAACGAGGCGCATTGTTCGGTCTCACGAAAACCGCACACAGTGTGCTACGTTGTCAAGATGACGTAAGGTTGATTCTGGTAGCCAATTTCATTGCATTCTGTTTTACGACTAAATAAGATTAGGCACGACGATTTAGTAGATACGATCAGCCTTCGCGGCCGTACCTAACCCCATTCGTTGTACGTCATTCGCTGTCAGAGCTAAGTACAGTCATGATTGACTTCTCAGTCTCCCCTCCCCTACGTCTCATCTTCTACGAGATATACAGTCAGCATTTTCATCGAGTTCTATTATATACACTTATTTTTCATACTTATGCGAACATATATATATCTATATGTATGTATACGTACGATCTATGTATCATGTACATATACATATTTCATTTATATAGCATACAAGGATGTTCCATAAAGTGTGGGCATAAGTAATCATTGTCGATGAAGGGTACCCGCAAAATATGAAAAAAGTGTTTGTATAAACATTTGTCCGGTATGACCTTGTTTCCGATTTCTAGTCGTTTCTCAGTTGTTTTAATTTTTCGCAGTTTTCGGTTTATAACGAAGCGATAAATAACGTTGACATACCCCAGTACTGAAAACGTTTCTCACTGATTAGAAACTGCACCTGAACATTTTTTATGAAATCGGAATGTCGGAATTTGATAAGACTTTGTTTAGAGTCACGCATTCAGATCGAAAGCGGTCATTGATCATTTTCAGTAAATTCTTTAAAGACGTGAAAACAAATGAGGTGCGAAACAAACAACGTCGAAACTTAGAACAAAAGACAATCGAACATATATTTAATCTACCACAAAAGTTATGGACCATGTATAAATTATGGATCACCCGATGTATATATATATACATATATACGCTCATCGAAGAAGATGACAAAAAAAACAAAATAATTAAACACGGCTAACGTAATATACTTTTGCATATTCTTTTGTTACAAAAAGATATATATTTAGTATGTCTCTCGATTCTTGTTTACAACCATCTTTTCACAAGATTTTTTCGACTAATGCACATCTAATGTATCGTATCGTTAATTGTTATTTAAATGAAGTAAACCTGTTAAGAATAGTATTTCTTTACTAAATATCTTTTATTTCGAATTTTTCACTTTGCCATTTATAAAATGACAACTTTCCGGATGAATTAGGAAATAAACAAAATGTTGAATGTCGTGTTCACCGTTGTAAGTTCTTAATTTGCTTTATATATTGCGCGATTGCTGGAATTGTTATATTTGAAAGTTTGAGATTAGCACACAGTAAAATTCATGAAAATGATTTCATTCATGCATAAAAACATGGTTCATTGTGTATATGACTGTTTGCGTTCAATATTCATTACCTTTTATTTGTATGAATTTTAAATGTGCTCATCATATTTTTTGTATACGAACTGTCAACAATGTGAATCGCTAAAATTAAATGTTTGCGACGGATTTATACATACTTGCATTCTCTTTAGAAACTGACCAAGTGGAAGATGTTATACGAGTAACACTTATGCGATGAATCATTTTTATAATGTATTGCAGGCCCATTCTCAGGGGTAGGGGTCACATCGTACATAACATTAACGAATCCAACGAAACGTAAAATTTACTTTAAAATAAAGACAACTGCTCCAAAGAGATATTGTGTACGTCCTAATTGTGGATTTATTATGCCAAAGAGAACGTCTCAAGTAACTGGTTAGTTAAAAATTAATTATACATTAAATATTAATAGTTCGACGATGTTTCTTAAAAAAAACTAATATCATGAAATTTCTGAAGACTAACTTCTAGTTTACTTAGAAACTAGAAAACTTCATTTACTAGCTGTCATATTTTTCAGTGACTTTACAACCATTTGATTTTGATCCGACGGAAAAGAATAAACATAAATTTATGGTACAAGCTTTAATGGCTCCAGCTAATGATGACGACGATTCCACATACATTGATCTGGTATGTAATAGTATAAAACTCATGTTTGCGTACAGTGTATCATATTGACAATTTATATACATTTTGTTTTGTTCGAATAATTGTTTTTCATTTTGAACTTTGACCGACCATGAATTTTCATTCTTTTTAAAGTGGAGAGATCCAAATGTAGATCAGCTAATGGAATCAAAATTAAAATGTGTATTTCAAAATCCTGTAACTTACACTACAACAGCTAAAACTACTTCGACTACCACAACGACTAAAACGGAAGCAAATACAAATAATGGTAAAAACAAAGGAGTTGGTGATACTTTCAAGTCATCACCCAAGGTAACGATTACCGTGCACTTTGGTTTTATTGATTCTGGTTAATTGCGTATTATATAACATAATTGTATGGGTTTTGTTTTTGTTAGATTCTTGGAGAAGCGGAGGAAAAATTATTAAAAGCAGCACAAGAAGTTACTCAGCTTAGGGTAGAAGAAAGTACTCTTAGGCAGGAAAACATCCAGTTGAAGGTAAGAAATTATATATTTAATTCATAGGAAATATATTACTATAATATGTTACTAATACTAACTTTCCTATATATTAAAATATATAAAGGTAAAATATATTCATTAGAAAACACGTAAATTGGTTTTATTTGTAGGAAGATATATTAAAATTAAAGAATGCAGCATTGGGAAATGACGCTACCTTAGCAGCGGCTAGAGGTTTGATTCCACGAAGCAGTATAGTAGCGTCTAGAGGTTTGATATCACGAAACAATAGCCAATTTTCTCCAAATGCCATCCTCATTGCCGTTGTCATGGTCATAGTAGGATATTTATTTGGAAAAATGTTCTGAGCAGCCGTTACAATACCGCATAACTTGGCACATCCCCTCTTCCCCTGTGTTTCTTAGCCTGCCCCCCCTGCTACCATGTACCACTTACTGATCGGAGAGATCAAAATCAGTCATCGTATTACACGGTTGTTCATAATAAATACTATAAACATGAACAGGTAGTGGTTTACAATAATAGAATTAAACGCGCTGCAGGAGTGTGCTTATATTTTGGTAAACCGACTGAACTTCTAAATCCTTTTTTAAGAAATCACATCGCATAGGCTGTAGCATAGAATGCAGAAGTTAACGATAAAAATTTTTTGTTGTCGGTGAGTGTCGTAAACTATTAATGATTTCAATATTAAATCATGAATTAAAAAACGAAGTGTTAATACCATCCGAGATCATCCATTTCTTTTTCGTTTTCGACATTTCTTACGAAAGGATTTCTGCTCGCGGCGATCTCTTCGAGAGAGAGAGAGAAAGAAAAATAAACATACGCGTTGCCACTAAGTGAATTATGTATGGAATTACGAAATTTATTAAATATAAACTCTTTCAAACGAACGTATTCATTTACAGAGTGGAGTCTGTATCTGTGTATTAAAAAAAAATGAAAAAAAACGAGAGGAGAGAAAAAGGGAAACAGAGATGAATTCATTTTTTTTTTTTGACATACTAAAACGTACTTAACAATCACACGATGTAAGATTGTACATAATGTATCCAGTTTAAGATAATATATTAATGTCTAACTTATATAGTCAGGAAGGGGAGGGGGGCTGGCTGATTATTAATCGTAGTGGTTCGTGACTCAGAAATTGGATACGCTGGCTCTATCCATCAGCAATGGTATATCACATAAGCGATTTAATGCATTACAAATTTTTGACGCTTCAGTGTATTTTTATTTCTTTATGTTTGTCTTATAAAAATTCAAAATAAAGATATCTCGGATGTCACACGGCGGACGTTTTTTAATATTTCGTACCTTTCTCGTCATTGATCGTTCGTGTATTCCGGAAGTGGAGCGTAGCGAACACGAATATGGTATCGCTTGAAATCTCATCTTAACGAAACCGTTCAAGTTTTTCCACCTGTAGACGGAGGTTTTTTTTTGTAGATTATCCATCGTCATAATTAATATCGAACATGTCGCAGTTAAGAACATATTACACACGAGTACATACTTGTATTTCCGTGCCTTAGGAATAGAGGCAACAGTATAACTTTATTCACGCTTCATCGACGTCTTAAAATAATCTCGGAATATTATTTCTATATGACTTCCATCAATGAAAAATTAGATCGTTGAATTGAATTGTAGCATACGCCGACGTGAAGTTGAGAAATTGTGAGAAATGTGAACGTCGAACATTCATCCTTTACGAATTACATCATCTATTATTTCGAATTTATTTATATATTTAATACAATTGTATCGAATATATCGATTTGTATAATGTAATCACTAGATATTTTTTATCATTCTTCGAGCTTCTGATCTAAATCACTCTTCAAATATTTATCGTATTTTATAAGCGTACTTCTGACGACTATTTAATGGAATTATCAGTAACTGGTAGAATGATGATGCGAACGTCGCAACACACCCGACGCACTCGTTTATTCTCTATCGAAAACTATATTTCAACATCTCATCGTTCTACAATATACTTTTTATTGCACTCTTCTCTTGTTCAATGTTACTCACTCGGGACCGCCGAATAACTTGTAACGAGGGTGCGCTCGCATTTTCTGTTCTCGATGTTAGCGTTACTTGCTCTCGAGCAGCTTCCCTTCAACGGGAGGAAGAAAAACAGATCGCATCCGACATGTAACGAAGTGACATGATAAGAGAATATTGTAATTATTAAAATGTATCTGATTGGAGTTTCTCCGTATCGCGTGTTTATAAAATAAATATTGTAAACGACTGATTGTTCAATATATACCTGACGTATAGGTATAAGTCGCTTTTTCTTCCGCGTGGATACAGGGGGTTACGTTAAGGAAATAGTTCGAGAGTTCACTGGTAAAAAGGAACAACCGTTATCAGAGCAGCGAACAACAATTCTTTATTCCAACCGAACGGTTCGTTGACAAAATTATGAACACGATCCGATGCATGCGTCACGTGTCAGCACAAAAATTCTATCGTCCAAGAATAGACTGTAAACGAATTTCATTTCAAACAATTGATCCCATCGTCGTCGTTCGAATTCTTGTGCCATTGTGCTTCGATGTTATTATTATACGATATTACTGTACCCGAAGCAGATTGTGACGATGTAGAACAGGCTGCCATTAACCGCGGCTTGTTGAACGTAACAATGAGATCGCCATTGTGTAAATAAAATCGTAACACGACCGAGTATATTATGCAATTTGTAGAACGGTTGCAATTATATTAACTGCTCTATGAGAAACAATAATATCAAACGTATTTCAGAGAACAATTGTTTCACCTGTATGTGTAGCATTCAATTTTCTTACAACGTACATTGAATAAAATTCCGAACATAATACATACAATACAATACATCCACGCAAATGATATCCGTATTTTAAATATCATTAATCAATTATTGCGAAGGTTATTTGATATCGTGTAATATTAGACCGACAACAGAATATAGTCGAAGAATCGATCAGTTTACATGGGGGGGGGGGGGGGGGGGGGGATAATATAATCCTGCGGATAAAAATTCTCTACTTTTTGAAAACGAAAAGTAGTTGCGCGAAACGAAGTAGTTTAGGTCAAGCTATAATCAGGCAACCTTCTGGGTGCACATGCACTCGTGTACTTTCTCCTCGTTCATCGAATGGTGGGGGAAAGGAGCGTTCACGGGCGAGACAGAGAGTAGTGTATGGATACTTAAAAACTCAAAGAACAGCGAGAGCCCATCGATTAAACGATCAAATTCGTCGTCTTTCTATCAACGATAGCTTATCTCGTCTCGACGCATCGCGATCGTGAACAGCGATCGATCAGAATTCGAAATTTCAAACGTTTCCATGCAGACGATATACTTTCACTATCCGTAGCGAACTAATTTTAATCTGAGTACACCACCCCTCTGGTCGATCAGAATACTCGACGTTGGATATTTATATTCATCATTAACATCCCCTTCGGGCGTCACGCGAATACTAATAATATTTTTCTTCGAGAAACTATCGGGTGTGCCTACGCGACACGGAAAGCTGCTAGTTTACCCTATTTTAAATAACACAGTATGCGCACACTAATGCGAAAATAGATATATAGCGCATCGGGGGTGTACGGTGTGCGGCGGTATATCGTGCGGATGCAAATCGGCTCTCTTGCACCTCGGGCACGTGGCTCCCTTTGATCAACCCCGTCGAACGATACTCGTACCGAGACGTTCGACTGCGAACTAAAGTCGGATAGGACTTCCTCAGGTAGGTTGCAGATAAATCAGGATCAGGGATGAGGGAGGTGGATGGCAGAGAGTGGAGCGGCGTATACAGCGCAGAGCAGCCTGATCAGGGTGGCGGCGGCAGTAGCGACTGGCTATTGATTTCAAGGGCTTCCTTAACCCCCCCGCTTTGCCGCTGAGTGCCCGACGGCTTCAGGTCACCCCAAAGGGCTGTCGGTGCCCGCGACTAAAACAATTCCATACGTTTGTGTCTGTTACAAGACAACCTGGTTTCATACATCTCTATGCGCGACCCCTGACATTCCAAAATCCGTAATTTCCCGACAATTTCCACGAACCCCATCACCTTCGTTTATCGGCGAGACATTACAGGAAACGAGTTCGAACTATGAATTTTGAAAACACCTCACAAGGATCGATCACGTTATATCCACCGAGAATCTTTGTGGATTATCGTTGATCGTTCGTGTACGATAGGATCGATCGGGCTGGTTCGATCGGAGAGCTTTCGGATCGTGTTCGATAGCGGGTATCAAAAGAGGAGACCGTCCTAAATAAAAAGTTCTTCAAAATTTCGCGGTTAAATGGCCGTGGGAGAGAGAGTTGAGGGTGAGAGGTGATCGGGAGAGGGGTAGTCGGAGAGGGTAAGGGATGCGGAGGGTAGTTAGGAGGATAGGGGTAAAACGGAGTAGGGGGTGTCGGGGATCTTGGATAGGCGGGCACCCTAGGTGGTTACGGTACTGCGCGAGTTGGGTCGAGCGCAGACGGATCGCGGGGTAAGCCGTCGCTCGGCATACGTCGAACTAGGTGCTCCGTGTTGGGGCGTCTCCTGCCATCGAGCATCGGTGTCGTGCAGTCGATCGGGGGACGACCACCGCCTTCTTCGAGTCATTGTTGGCCCCGGGACCGGACCGGATCGAGCCGGACCGTTGCTGGAACGTAACGTAACGCGGTAGACGCCGCCGCAGCCGCAGCCGCAGCAGCCACCGCCGCCGCCGCCGCCGCCTGTTCGTTCAAACCCGCTTTTTTGTTTCTTTGGAACTGGAACGTGTGTCGGACACGGCGACGACGATGAGACAACGACGATGGTACTCGTGGTAACGCGACCACAGTGCGCCGTGGCCAGTGCGGGCGTCGGCATCGTCGTCGGTTGTGTACGCGATCGGACGAGTAAGGAGATGGTGTCCCCGGATCGTTCGGATATAAGTGACTTGGTTGCTAACGCTGTCGCTGTCAGTGCCGCCGCGTCCGCGTACAACGTCCCCGACGTCGTCGTAGCCGCTGCTGCCGTCGCCGCTACCGTCACCGCCACCGCCACCGCTGCCGTTATTATTGCTGCTGTCACCACCGCTACCGCCGCCACCGTCAACCCTGTTGTGGCTGCCGCCGTCAGTCACGCCACTGCCAATACTGCCATTTTCGACGATGCGAGCATGATCACCGTTGCTGATGCCGAGCAGGCTGCCACCGTGTACCCGCAGATGGTGTAACCCTGACGTGCGCACAGGTGAGTGTCGCTTCGTTTCCAAATTCTTAAACACCGACCCAGCCCATCCATCCATCCATCCATCCATCCATCCATCTATCGGTTCGGCTCTCTGTCGCCACAGTTTCGCGTTATCCTCATCCTATTCCTTCTCCTCCTCTGCACAAGGGGTTGGCAAGATGAAAGAACACGGCAAAGAATAGACCGAGAAACCGAGGGAGGGAGAGCGAAACGGTATTACGGGCAGAAGGGAGGTCGAGGAAGAGAGGAAATGCGAATGAATGTTATATATACATATACATATACGAAGATAGAGAGAGAGCGAGAGAGAGAGAGAGAGATAGAGAAAGAGGGTGTGTGTGTATGAGGGAGAGAGACAGAGAGAGAGAGAGAGAGAGAGAGAGGAGAGAGATAGCGTGATAGAGGGTGGGAGGTGGGTCGGGATGGTAGTGGGGCGAGGAGGGATGCTCAAGGATAAAAGAGACCTGGAAGGAAGAAGCGCGAATGCCGTAAAAGAGATTCTATTCATTCGTTGGCGTCGCGTATGCGATTAGAATAGAATTTCTCGTTCTATTATCCGCGGTCGTCGTGCCCTGGTGACTCGACACCACATAACCTCCGTCAATCGATAATACAAGACGACAGCACCCGCGGCGCTCACCAAGATCGGCCTAGGAACGAACACCAGCCGCGTTCCTGGGCTGAGAGCTGGCTATCGATGAACCTCATCGCCGAAACTCTCTGTTATCGGAAACAACCCCTGGACGATCCCGACGAGCCCACGAAATCGTTTGTACCGAGGCAACGATCTAGATGCGTCCTGGCCCAGTTTCTGCGTGTCATGGGCGGCGAGAGACCGAGTACGCCAGAGAGCGGATACCTTTAACCACCCTCTTCGGCGCGGCGGTATTCTGACCGATTACACGACCGGAATATATCCCGGGCTCCTGTGTTTGGTGGTTTATGACACGGGTTCAACCTCGCCCATGTTAATTGGCGAGGATCGATCCTCCTGGAAACGATTACACGGTCGCGGGCTCTCACGGTCGTTCGATCGCCCGCTTCGGGATCCTATTTTCGTGTTCGCTCTCGCCGTAGGAAGGGAGGAACGAGAGAGAGAAAGAGAGAGAGAGAAAGAGAGCCAGCTAACTAGCTAGCTAGCTGGCTGGATGGCTAACTCGCTCGCTCGCGAAACTTAGTAACGCGAACACACGAGATAATCGAGATGAGGCGGATGCGGTCGGAGATAAGGAAGATTAGCCGACGCGACGGAATCGCGGTTACACGCCGCCGCCGTTACCCGTTCGAACGCCATTTGCGTGCGAAACACGATAAAGGCTCGTTTTTGATCCGTCCCGTGTAGAATGCGCAAAAGCACCCGGCAATGATGCACGGATGCACACACATACACGTACGCGTACACCAGCGCATACAGACGCATACGGGCACACACGTAGATATACGCGTCGCGCGAAGCGGATGAATGAATGCTGTGAATAAAGTAAGTAGGTTAACGAGAACGACGATCGCGGTGTTCCGAATCCCGCGATTTCTTCGTTCCTTCGAGTTTTTCTCAGGAATTCCTGCGTCTCTAATAAGAACTCGCTCGTCGATTCCGAATCGAATCGTTCGCCACTTCGCGACCGTTCCTTCCCACCCTCTCTCTCTCTCTCTCTCTCTCTCTCTCCTCTCCATCAACGATTCTTCCGCATATACGACGCAAACTGCGCCTATTGTCGTATTGTTATCTACACGCGAGCCGGGAATAATCGTACGTATCTAGTTTCTCTGTTCGAATCGATGTTCGCAATTGTGTTACTTGGAAATGGCACGGGCTCCGCGGAACCGTTCTGCACGAAATCCGGGGGAAAAGAACGCCACGGCGTTAAGCTCTTTCTCATTATTAGATAACGATCGCGCGCGCCGCGTCCGCCTATTCCTCTCGCCACAATTTTCTTCCGAGCTGTGCACCGTTTCAAATTACCATTTTACACGTTCCCGGACCTATCGTCGAATACCTCAAGCCCGATCCCTCTAAGATCCTCACTTCTCGATTCTTGATCCTTCGACAACCGAAAAAAACGCATTGCTATCTCATTTAACCCTGAAATCGTATACTGTTCTTCAGACTAACATGTACCACACTGGCACATCTTCTTAAAAATTCAATTGGGATTTATTTAAATATTTTCAGGTATACAGGGCGAGTCTCGTAACATGACGACTTTAAGTGACTCCTAAGTTGTTTGTTGTACGAAAAAACGCATTGATACTTCATTTAATCCTTAGCACTCGAATGGTGACTCTGAAGAAACAGTAAACAATATATTGTTTACAATATTAAATTACAAAAATCATAGGGAATGGAAATAATCTAGCTAGGAAGAAATGTGTAATTTTCGAGTTAAAATTGCTCCGAGTCCAATGGGTTAACCCTGAAATGGTATATTGTTGTTAATAAATGTAATGACCTTTATGTAAAATAGAAATTTTCCGAGTCGATTCTGAGCAGAAGTTACATGAAATTGCACTTCTTCTTTTAATAATTTTAACGAGTCAGAAATAATGTAACAATATTTAAAAAATGATACGATGCCTTCATAGTCTTTCAAATGTTCACTTTTGTCATAATCTTAATTTAATAGAATAATCTTAAATTAAAAAATATGAAAATTTGTCATTTTGACGAGTTCCGTAGTTCTAGTATTAAACATACGTAAATACTTCAAATGACAACATGATCACAGAAAAATATTCGATTTTGCAGCAGCTGAAACATAAAATGGTTGAATGTTTACATAAGGAGCATATGTAGTTTAATGTCTGAAAGTGGTTGAAGCAATACTCACTGACTTTAATTAATAATAATAATAATAATTCAACAGTGACACTTTGATACCTAGGAAAATAAAAAAAAATGAATGAAGCAATGAATTTTAATGAATAAGATAATCTCCCTTTTGTTCGACGATCTTTTGCCAAAACGAATAAATAAGAAAATATTTTATTGGTTAAAGCTCATCGCTTGAATAAAGAAATTCGGAAAAATAAAGAAATTTTATTTCACCTTAAAATACCGAAATTACGTTCTTGCCAACCTAATATTTGGTTTATTCGAAAATTAGCAAACAATACAAGATCACGAAGTGGTTAAATTGTCTGGTCAATTGGTATTTATGCTACTCCTTATGGTTGGCGACGCTGTCGTCGCGTCGCGTCGTTTCGACGGCCCCGACGAAAGTATGCATTCGTGCGTCATCGTTTTCGGAGTTGCGCGCTGCGCTACAGAACTATCGAATTGGAATGATTATTCAAGAATGAAATCAGTATGAAAGACTCGGGATATACTCGCCTGCGTTTCTATTCGCTTCTGTTTGCGTTTCGGTACACTAATCGATGAGAAAAACGCGGGTTTACGACTTTAGAAAATCAACTATAAAATCTTCTAATGATAATTTGATACTTTCCATGGGTAGATCCTCGATCATCCGAACTAAACAGGAAAACACGAGTTTTCAAATAATAGAACAGTTGGGGTTAGTTACAGGCTAGATTTAATCTTTATTAATTTGTACAATAGTGTTTCATAAGTGGACAGCGGATCTTTATGCAAAATAAACATTTTTCACCTGATTTGCAACAAACTCGAGTGAAATAGAAACTCGTTTTCTTTCTTAACCCTTAATTACTCGCATGTAGCACTTACAATCTTAAGACTTTAAACTTAGTACATTAAGCATAAATAAAGGTGTTGACTATACTAGCAAATATGTATTTTGCATTAAAGTAGTTATTTTATTGAATAAAAATTTACTTATGTTGGAGTCATATAAAGTTCCATGTAATCAGTTAGGTATGTTAGAAAATGGAGTGCGAGTAACTGAAGGTTAATATGTTTAATAGGTTGAAAATTATATAGCAGTAATTTGAAATTCTTCATTTTACTAATTTGTGTCATGAATGCATAAAATCCGCTGTCTATTCATATGGATCGCTTTAGATTGAGCTACTTACCAGTGGAACGTGTATTTACAGATAATAAAGAATTCGGATATCGGAGGTTTGAATAATCGAGGTCCTACTGTATCCGCGAATGGAAAGAATCAAGGGATTTGTATCGATCGTCGATTAAAGGACTGATGGACAAATTTTAAAGCTTTTTATCGTTCGTACTTCCGCAAGATTACTCGTGTGAAAGCTTCTGAATAATATGCAGCTTGTATTACTGAATCGAAACTTCAGTTTTTAAAATCAGGTCAGTACGTTCTTCTTTTTCCCGTGTTTTTCTCTCGACACTTTGCGATCACCTAGGGCACAGAGTCTGAAACGATGATTGCAAATAATAAAATAAACGCTTAAATGTAAACAGGATTAAATTTATTTATATTTTGTGCGATTTTACTATAATATATACTGGCGTCCAAAAATGTATTCAAACAATTCCTATGAAAACACCTTTAGAACCTCAATAATTGTCAAATAAAAAATGTAAAATGGGTCATTCGACCCCTCGTGGTAGGTTTAGTGTTAAAATTCAATGAATTGACAAGAAAATATGTTCTCAGGGAAATTGTGTTCGAATATTGGTGGGGTGTGCGTGAACTTTGCTCTTTAGCCCATGGTACTCCAAGAGCTTTTATAACTGGGCTCGAGTGCACATGTACTTAAAACATATTCAAAACGGAACCCTTGAGGAAATTTCATTTAATAGTCTCTAATTCCGTGATCTGTATATTCTTACAACTCGATGGTGTAAATCAATACCGCATCGCGTTAATAGTTCATCAAGTGATATATTACGTCTTTTTCGAAATGATTTATATACAGTATTTGAATACTAAATTCAACAATAGAATTAGTAGACTCCGTTCAGTGAAAATCGACACAACTTTTGATAGATGCCGGACTTTCTTCTGACCGCGTTGAAATTGACGTATTCGTTTCAAATATGAAACATATGTACAAATATGTACACCTGTCCAGCATTATGTTAACTCAACGAGTCTTCTTCCAGTAAAAATCAACTCGTCTTTTGATAGATGCTAAATTTCCCTCTGACAGCGTTGAGATTGATGTATTCGTTTCAAACATGAAAATACGAATAAAATGCTCCCGATTGAATCTATTGATAACAATGCGTTAAAATGAATTCGAGCATCTTGCGCTTCTCCGAGACATTAGCAGAAGTCGTTTCCTAGCGGACGTGCGAAGAACTTTTTGAAAAGATAGCATTTGCTTGGAATTATGGCGTTTGAATAAATAAAAGCACTTGTGACGGACAGAAATGGGCGGGCACTCTGTAATCTATTGTACATTCCGAGTAACACCGTGGCCTATATTACTGGGAGCGGGTGATGAGCGGCTAGAATATTTGAGAACGTGGTGCGGCGCGGCGCGGCGGTTGAGTGTTAACACTGTTAATTCCGGAGGGAGTCCGCCGGGCACAGGAAAATATTCTCACCCGGTTTTTGTTCATCGATAAAAGGTGCTGCGGTGCATATGCGCGCACGGGGTATGCCGGGCGGGAGGGAGATGAATGCATACGTAAAGTGTACACACTTTAGGCGTGTGTACAGGTGCACTTACACCCCGGCGGGCTTTCGATGCGTTAAGTGCACCGAAGCCCGCGTTCTCGCGCGCAAACGATAAAGTGTGTGTACTTTCCCGATTAGTTTAAGACGGCGCGCGGCACGGCGACTGAGTCTTTCACGAACGCGCGATCCGTCTAATGCTCTCGGATATCGAGCGAGGAAAGTACTCCCGGGCACCTGAAAAAAGAGAGCGTGACTAACGATCGATGCGATTAATCGCGAAGCGTGTATTAACGATCGGCGTGGAACAGCCGCGCCGCGCGCTGTGTGCTCGCGTGCCGTCGGTCGGCCCGAATTAAAAGCGCTAGGGAATCTGCTCGGAAGAAAAGTTTTCATTGTGAACGACCTGCGGGGATCGCCAGAATCGAAGTAGTTCCCAGTCCCGCCCCGCCGGTGCCCACGCCCCGACAAAAGTTTGCCTATTTAATGATAACGACGATATTGTAACGGAACATGATATCGAGTGGTAACTTTGAACGGAGCATGAATCATCGCCGGATGTTCTTTAATAAATCCACGGCGCGACCTGACAGCGGAGGCGGTTCGAAAGTTCTTGGTAAATTTCCGAAGTTTCCGCCGCAAGATGCACGGAAGAAGCATACGCTGACGACCGAACGCTCATGACCTACTTACATTCGTGTTTACCTGATCGATCATACACATATATTTTTTAAACTAAATTCCTTTTTTCCTTTTCTCTCTTTCTCGCTCTTTCTATCTTTCCCTGTGGCCCGCAGCGATGATCGTGCATCCTCGTCTCTGTTCTTATCTGGCACACCCGAAGCCCGCAGTACGCTTGGTTCCTTTATAATCTCTGTTCGAACAATGCTGAGATCCTTCGACTTATTACTTTCCATTTTTATCTGCAATCGTGCATCCCCGTATTATACTTTTAATGTACAGGCCCACACAGAATCGCCGATACACGCGCAGAAATCATTTCAGAGATCGGGTAAATGAATTAGGAAATCGCTGGAAAAAATGTATTGCGCTTCAGGGAGAATATACTGGAGAATAAATATATTTTGACTTATTAGTTCATGTCATTTCATTGTTAGGCTACGAACTTTCTGAATTACGTAGTATTTATAGTTAATACAGTTAAAGGATCATCATCTATACGAAATACGAGAGTTTTACTAAAAACCGGAGCTGTCCTAAAACTTATGAGCGGGAGTGCATGTCATTTCAATGAATAGCAAACATTTCAATGAAATACTATTTACGAACAAACATTTTTTGAATACTGTAAAATCTATAGAAAAGATACTACGATTTTTTCTAGCCGATTTATTGAGCGTAAAATGGAAGGTGTATTGCCATTGTTGCAATAATATAAGGTACATCGTGAAGCTCTTACACGACCACACTGTTTCCTAATTTTTATTCTATAAAACGGCTAAACAAACATTAACATTAACGTTTGTAATAGATTCATGCAGAAAACAATTTTTTCATGGTTTTACGGACGATTCAATTTGTGGAAAGATTTTCAATTTCCCTAGATTGTATAAATGAAAGGAGCCCGCAGAATGGCAAAGTGATCCCAGTTATAACGCAGGCTTAAATATAGTACATAATTTAGCTGCAGCTAATGATTCGGCAGAACGAGGAGTCAAACTTATGCAAGAATTTAACGATGTACTATCACGAAGTGAAGAAGAAAAACAATTTATAATGCAAACTGTATCACAGGCTACAGAAAGCGCTGTCAGCATAATTTACATACAGTTTTCCAAGTGATTAAAATACTTCAAGAATGCTCCCCTTTAGAATGTTCCCATTTTAGGTGTTTCTCTGATCAGTATGAATTCTGATTAGCTAAATTCGACGTTTGGTCTAGTAATGACATGATAGGTTAGCTGTCCTAGTGAGGAACACGTGCTTCATTTAAAATCGTTGTAGTAGTGTGAAAGAGATATGCACGATGTCCGTGCTATTATTGATTTTATTGTTTAATATTTTTCTTATGTTGTATTAGGTTTTGAGGTCCATCCATTTTTTTTGTACGCAGAGCTTTCAGCTTACACCAATATAACACCAATGTAAAGTGTAATATTAACACTTTACATTCCGAACGCCTATTAATAGGATTTTCAATAATTGTGCTGTACCAAAAGAATGCATTTTACATTACAATCTTAAATGAAACTATTAGATGACATTATTCAGGGTGACCTGTTAGTTCACAATAAAAATTTCTGTTGTTACTGAAAATGTTTTAGCCATGTACCATATTTTTCAAAATTATGCAATAATTGCATTACCGTTCGGTAATGTGTTAAAGTAACGTACGATCGAAGTGCATGATACCGCAGTAATCGGTACAGTTACCTAGATATAACTATTGGGTTGGCAAGAGAGTAATGTCGGTATTTCAAGGTGAAATTAAACCGAATTTCTTTATTCAAACGACGAACTTTAACGAATAAAATATTTTCTTATTTATTCTTTTTTGCAAAAGATCATCAATCAAAAGGGAAAATATCTTGTTCATTAAAGTTCATTGCTTGAATAAAAAGAATTGGGTTCTATTTCACATTAAAATACCGAAATAACCTTTCTTGCTAACTCAATATTAATAAAAGAGTCTTGATTAAACGAGTAAGTATGATCTAAATTGTGTCGTGTTCAAACAAACTTTTCGAAGATGTGGTAACATCCAAGGAATGGTTGGGTTTTGGTTTATTCTTCGTGAGTCTTTCATTCTTCATTTTAAAGCTTACGGGTGAGGGTGTGCATATCTCACACAAAACCACTGCGAGAAAGTCCGTTCCAGGATTTACGTGTATTGCGGAGGTGACATTATGCATGAATGTAGGTGTAACAGATAATATATATTTTTCGAAGGAACTGTTGGCACCAAGCCAACCCCAAATGTATCCCCGCTGATCCCCGCGTCGCGTCGTCCTCATCCAATTGCTGACGCTTTATGGTATAGAAGTGAGGAGAGCTTGGCTCCCATCGTTCACCGAATCGCGTCTCATTGCTCCCTTTAAATTACGAATGCTTAGCACACGCACGGCTTTCGCCAAAATATTATTATAGGCTGTTGCATATAAAATGTCCGATTTTAGCAATGACATTAAGGGGTCATTACACTTTCTCGGTAGAAAATGTGAATAATTTTTATTTGAACAATTTTTAAGTAACGAAAAAACATTTTTTGGAAAAAAAACTTTTTAAAAACCACGATTATACTAAAATGCACTAGAAAATAATTTTTTTAGACATTAGTGACCATAAATAAAATGTGGAGCGCTAAACTATATTGACGTTATCTTCGTGGGCGCTCCACGCTTTTATTTATAGTCAATAATGTCATAATTTTATTTAAATTTACTTTAAATTTTTCTATCTATTCCGACATCAATTTTATGACAGAAGAAATTTTTAACTGATTGCTTAAAATTTTCGGAATAAATATTATTAATAATTTAACTGGATTCGGTATTTTATGAACCAGAAAACAGATAAACCAGTAGAAAAAATTTATTTTCTCCTTTTTAGTGCGTTTTAATATAAGCGCCGTTTTTAAAAAGTTTTTTTTTTTTATATTTTATTACCGTAATACAATCAAGAAACTTGAAATTTTGTAGATACAATACATTGGGTACAGAATTGTGTTTTTTAAATGTCATTGCTAAAAATCGGACATTTCATATGCAACAACCCAATAGAATTTGATTTCAGTTTAAAGGAAATTGAACAACATACAGACATACATAGAATTTCTTTAGGATCTTGATCGCGAGTCTGGCTCGATATTGTAGGGCAAGTGGTTTAAAGGTGTACACCGAAATTTGATCGGTGAGCGAGATCGATTAATGTTCTAGCGTTTCAGAGAAGCGTAAACGCATTGTATCACGGTATTGTGTCGCTTTCACGTTGGCGAGACATCCAATCAGAGATTTCTGAAGGCCAACGCAGTATGAATGCCGCGAATGTAGGTTGTACACCTGTTACTCGTCGAAAGCGTTCAACAACGGACTTTATTTGAAAATATTAGTGCCAACTTTCAACTAGTTATATGCTCTTTAGTTGCACTGCGCGAAGTTATTATTGCAGGCGCAAATGGAAATTTCACTTCTGGCGTCCTATTATTATCAAGCTGTTCGTTCTCTTGGCCATTTTTCCCCTCTAAAATATGAAACTCTATCAAATCATTTTCATTTTTCAATGTAATACAATATGTATACATCATTATGTATTAATAGTTAGTACTTACAAGGAGAACCCCCGCTCTGTCCCTCACGGATTTTGTTCAGACTTTACAGAGTTATAGATCTCGTTCCCCTGATTACGAAA
>CM052294.1:13998305-14012070 GCA_028455765.1 Lasioglossum oenotherae | reverse complement strand
CTAATTAAGTTCATTTATACAACTGCTGTTAGGGAAATAGTGCACTTAGTGCCGTCTACAATACTAAATGATCGCGCAGTGCCTCTCAGATCGGTTGCGCCCGACGGAAGGTTAAATTGAGAAAGTCGTGAAGTTTACAACATTTCACAATTGCATTTACAACGTAAACTCCTTTGTCTTTCTCAATTCTTCTTGCTTTTTACCACGCTTATATTAATTATTTATTAAAATCTCCATCCTTTCTTTGTTTCTCAAGTTTTCAGTTCTATAGGTAGATCTTTTCGTGCACTTCGCTGTACTTTGTTTTATTTTTGTAATACTGAGAGTACTGAGAGCTTATTTTTTTATTAAAAAGGCAAGAGAAGTTTCTTCTTATATGCTACGAATAATTTGGCGAAAGTCGCATAAAAAAATAATTAAGAATAAAGAAGTTTCGTAATTGAATTAGTAGTGGTTCACACGGATATACCCGTGCATACGAACTGACTAAGATCGTGCAGCCCCGTCCGGCTTAGATCAGACTTCACTGTGGTTCGATTTTTTTAATAAACTAGTCATTTTCAATGTTTAAATTCCAATTTTTGGGAGATTTTAGATTTACCGTTCGCGAGTTTGTAGTAAATTCATTTTGGAACGGTGCTTTCCGCTGGTGACACGGAAATTTGTAATTGAATATTGTGTAGCACGTAACATGCAAACCGATATAATAGATTCAGATTGAATCAATTTCTGATCGACCGACGCATATCGAAGACCGAGAATCATTCTGCATAATTCTTCTACCTTCGGGAAGCGTATGATTGAAGAAAGTGAATCAATAGCAAGAAGCAATTCTTATTGGCATTTGCGAGGTTAACAGTCTCTTGTTTTCTATCATTTTATATTGATTATTAACCCACCTATATGGATAAACGCTACACGGCATTCCATTTGAATCTGCAATTACTGTCTGGAGTAAATCATTAAATTTTCACATCAGTTCGTTATAAATATTGGATACCGAAGAACGTTCATGATACACTTTAAAATCCTCCATTGTATGTTTCCTATCATTTCATATTGATAGTTAGTAAATCAAATACATACATAAACTGTATAGTATTCCAACATAATTTGAAATTTTTATTTTAACCCTTTGCGGTCGGAGCTATTTTAACTCGAAAACTAAACATTTCTTCCGACCTAAAATATTGCCATTTTTTATGAGATTTTAAATTTGGTGGATATGAAATTTATATTACAGTTTACGAAATAATTAAATGTTCAGTAATTGATTATATACCTACATATCTAATAATGTAAACAATATTTTCAATAATGGTATAGCAACTTTTAATGGCGCCTCAGAGGCGCCACTCGACCGCTAAGGGTTAAAGCTTTGAGAGTGATTATTTAAATTTTATATCGATTCATGGCAAATATTGGATACTAGAAAACGTGCATGGTGCACTATAAAAGCCCCCACTGTATAAATTAATAACCACCATATCTTGCCGAGAATAAACTAAACAGTGCTATGGAATAAAATGGTGTTTATTAATTTCATTAACAAAATTTAATGTACACAGAGCCATATTTCATTATCGTCGGAATTCAACAGAGTTTTCATACGATTCTAATGGAATTATGGGTAAGTGAAATAACTGGTATCATATTCACATCGTTATCGCGTAAAACATGCCGATCGTAATCTAAATTAAAAATATTTTCATTCAGATAAAACGAATATAATAATAATTTTACTTTTCGTGTGCAGATGTGATACGATTCATTGTTACTCTCATTAAACAAGGGTAATAACGGTGTTTGCATGCCGACTGGTTTAATAATATAATAATAAGTTTAATAATAATAATACATGTTAATAGATTTTACGCAAAATTTAATAGAAAAGATCCGGAGGAAAGTAAAAAGTAAACGTTAGAAGGATTCAAAGTATAGTAATCCTCGTATAACGCGGACGTTGAGTTCTGGGAAACAGCGTCATGGGAATCGCATTAGCGGGAAAATTTCATGCACAGAGTGAGTTTGCGTTCCAAGAACAATATGTTCTCATTTAACTCGGAAAACTCATTCAACGAAACGTTTTTACAACGAGACAAAAGAAAAGATTGGTCGTATTAGCAGAATTAAAAATTTAATACAGCGATACAAGAGAAATAGGTTAAACCTGTTCTAAAATGTATGACTAGATCTCTTCTTTGTGACACTTTGTACAACCAGATATCAAATTGCAACTTCGATGTGTGTTATGCAAGTATTGCTACAATTTGTTAACCGTAAGTCACACGTGTTTAAAATTATGTGCACTTTAAGGGTCGTGGGATTGTACGTGGAGTGTTTGTGTCATTCTTTATAAAGAATATTAAAGAAAGACTTTCATATACATAATTAGAGAACAATACGAGTTGTTTAAATTAAAATATGTTCTAAATTAATAGTTTTTTATTCCTTCGTATAAATTGCACGTCTTTTTTTAATTATGTGACCCATGAAATCATTGAACTTTTATTTACAAGATGTTTTGTTATGAGCAATAGTTTTATAGATATTTAAGTGGACTGTTTTAAATTATACACTCTGTATAAATTCCTTGGCACATAAATACAATATCCCACAAAAATCTATATTTTATTATGTAGTTCTTTGTGTGATCATGACGTACACAAATCTCCAGTAATTCATAAAATATAAGGTTAATAAAATCAGATAACTTTAATTTTATGTTCGATTCTTCGAAGCCCGAAGCGAAGAAAATAAAATTCTACTCAATGTTGACTTCTTCAAAGTCTTCTATAAAAACACGAATCTCCACAAATTGTCGTAGTCTTTATTGTCAGTTTAAAAACAACAATGCCCACGCACAATTGTTTGTGGTCAAAGTATATTTTGCTCAGACTAAATAACTTAAACGGTTCAAGTTTAGAAGTTTCGAAACGGACCGTCTGATCCTCGGAAACGCGAATGAAACTGCTTCTTGCTTGTGTGTTACGAAGTTCAAAGCATGAAATGTATTGTGCGAATGTTTATCAGCATCGTTACGATTCTCGTCGCAAGATTTCCCGCGACCTTGCGCGTTACGGCAACTAACAGGTTGTTAAGCCGTCTTGCTGGTCTCGACAGATTAGCAGTATACACATACGCAGTGACTCTGAAAAGTATGGCAATACTAACTTTCCGATTGTTACACATTGTCGATGTTCAAACAGTTGCGATTCTGTAAATAAAATAATCGTACGACAATAAACCTGATCTCGTGTTAATGCTTGAACCCTCCACTTTCATAATCTATTTTGCTTTTTTCTGAGACATTTTTGTGTGACCAAATTGGAGACTTTGTTTGTGTCTCAGACTTGAGACTGTGTTTCAAAAATGCTGCAAATTAAAACATCTCTAAAAGCATGAAAGAATTGAAAGAACTGATAGAACTGAAAGAATTGAAAGTCTGCAGTATACCTTTCATTCAAAACTCAATAAGACAACTCCCAATTGTGAAATGTCAAGTTTTAGGGGGTTGTTGCAAAAAGGAAAAGCTTCGATCTCCAAACCCATGATAAATTCAGTCATAAAACAAATTCAATTTCATTTTTCGAAAACAACGTGTCTCCATCCGTTGTATCATGCCGTAACATCTTCATGATATCGCCTGTTGAAAATTTGTTATTTTATTCTTAATTCAATACATAATTCTTTCATCTTCTTGTATCATAAATAGAATGCGGATTTTATGCATTTATAACAAAAACGAGTAGGAGAAACTCAAAACACAAAGTAGAAGCATTGGAAGAATCTAAAATTACTGTCATATTCTTTTCAACCTGTTCGAGTTGTTAAGAAAAGAAATAAATTTCAATTTTATTCCAGTGTGTTACAATTAAAGTGGAGAATTTATATTTTGCATAAAAATCCGCAGTTTAACACACAATCATCAAAAGTGAATGATGTGTATAGTATTATAAAAGTAACAAGATTAAAAGTTATATTTTGTACGATTTTTACCGTAATATATACTGGAGTCAAAAAATATATTCAATGTGTGAATTCCCATGAAGACACCTTTACAATTTCAATAATTGAAGGGGTGGATGAATAAAGGTGTAAAGTAACAAATTGTTTGCTTTCTGTAAGAGTTTTTAGCGAGGTATGTTATTCTTTTTTGGTGAATGAAGATAATAACTAGATTGCAGATCTTTATGCAAAATAAAAAATGTTTGCGTTGTTTACAAGGCACAGGTGCCAAATAAAAAATTTGTCCATCATTTAATTATCTTATTGGACTGAAACTAATACACTGATATTCACAAATCTTTTTAATATGACCACCGCTTTAAATTGTGCATCGTTATTTTTACCATAAATGCATAAAATCCGCAGTCCAATAATAACACAAATCAATTACAAATATATATATATATATATATATATATATATATATATATATATATATATTGTTATGTTTAATCTCTAATACAAAAAACAGATAATAATTATCTTCATTCATCAAAAAAGGACAACATATTTTGTTAAAAACTCTTTTACAGAAAACAAACTTGACACCTTTATCCATCCATCCCCTCAATTGTCGAATAAAAAATCTAAAATGGGTCATTTGACCCCTCGTGGTATGTTCAGTGTTAATCATAATAATATACATACATACTAATACAACTTATATCGTTTTACGTTGATTATGGAAAAATTGTTACGTCAATTTGATTTGTTTTACGTTACGTCTCCCTAGACATTCACACGATCGAAGAGTAACTCACTCGGTTACAATGTTCAAGAGAAATGAACAATGGAATTGTGAATGTAGTGGCATCAAGTTTTGAAACGAGTCCAGGCTCATTTGAAATGATAAAAGTTAAAATATCTACGATTTATCGAGAGTCAGAAATATAGTGATCAAACACTTTCCAGAGCCACTGTACATCTCCATAATCTCGTGATCCCGCGAGGTCTGTGTGTACGCGATTATCCGGTGTAATTATGAGACGATTCGCAGGCCATCGAGTGCATCGCCGGCAAATTGGCGAGCAATTAGTAGAATGTCCGACTCACCTTAGAGACTTTGCAAGCCATCGTGCTCGACGATGATAGTTTATCACGCCAGGACGTTTCTCGTTCCTTGGCTCCAGCAGCCGCGAGGAGATCGCTCACCAGTCAGGATTCCTATAGAATGCGTCGAAGAGAATCGTTCGTAACCTCCTCCAGGCTCTTGTCCACGTGACGAAAATCGTACAGAAGACGATGGTCGCGAGATAACCACGTAAACGTAGAAATCAATCGGGATTTCCAGCCGCGCTTACGATCGCTGTGATACGTGTATATGTATATCACGTGGTTCGAGGTGCCACCTGGCTCTTCCGGAGGACCTTCACTTCCGGCTCAATGTAAAACGGCGTGCAGATTGCGAACCTGAAATTCAAACGAGAATTTATTGCACTAAGAGGGTACGACAACGTTGGAGCTTCAAAAAATAGAGTTTTGCTTATTTTTTACGAAACGGCAGGGTAAATGTACCCATTACTGCCGGTGTACGTTTTACTGCGGTATTTTTTCCCAATGAGATTAAAATATGTAAAAAGAAATATTTGACCCTGAACAAATTTATACAATTCAATGAGATTGTATTCTCTTGGCGAGGCAAACGAAATTGTCAATCATTCTCATAAAGATTTGCAAAAACATCTTGACAACTTCTATTTCAATCACCAAACGACTGTTGTTCACATGATTGTACATTCATTATATTCCTATAAATTGCATAGGGTAAAGTCTTATTATTATTTAGATACCTCCTTCGATACAATAAAAATATAAAAAGAAACGTATCCTGCCTTTCTAATAAAGAAAATTAAGTTCTCAGTATTACGTGCATTAAAGCTTCACTTCCGCCTAACGTTTTAATTTAGGTACCTATTCGTACATATAAATAGGTAGGATACGATTCTAGATGAAGATTATATTATTATAGACAAGAAGGAATGGCAAAAATTAAATCAAGAAGTAATGAAAAAAACATTAACAAAAATAAGATACAAAGTACATAAAGTGAAATCCACGGAAAGATCTACTTATAGAACTGAAAGCTTGAGAAACAAAGAAAGAATGAAGATTTGAAGACATAAAAAGCAAGAAGAATTCAGAAAGACAAAGGAGTTCAATCAGTAAATCACCTTGTCTCTAATTTTAGTTTTGAAAGAGAAATACTATAATGTTTCGGTGTACGAGGTCAGTTATCCGAGTGTGCCACCTGAATTACAGATAAACTATTTAGTATATGAAAAAATGCTTGAAACGAAAGTTGTATAGTTTCAAGTACATGTATATGCATACAATGTAATAATTGGTTTTCTCCTGTACCGATTTTTTTTATCGAGATATGCGAGAGATACCTTGAGTTCCTATATTTTAAATGGTTAATTTGGAATATAATATGGAGTGCAAAACTAGTAGTTACCGAGATGTTATTCACAAATGATTTTTAATGCAAACGATGCTCAAAATGTTCTCCATTACAATTACATAATGCATTTGCGTAGTCGATCGATAAGTTCATTGAGAAAAACTAATTATTACATTGTATGCTACTCTTGAAATCATACGACTTTCGTTTTAACCATTTTTTCATATACCAAACAGTTTACAAATAAATTAGGTGGCTCTCTTAACTGGATCGGAGAGGGGATGAAGATTATTTATTGACTGATCATATTGTGTCAGGGTTGACAATCTTCTATTTCAAATAAGTGAGCCTGAATACTTGGAAACGTATAAATAACGTTGAATAAATGACAATGAAGTAGAACAGTTTGTGCACACAAATAATAATGCTTACAGAAAACATGGGATTAAGAGAACTCACGTTATTGCTTTTTCTACCACCTATTTCAGATGTACGGAATGTGTGAAGAAATAGACGTCCTATGAAAATGAAAAACGCCTTCAAAAACGCAACAATCCATCAGCCAAAAAGAAAAAGAACACAGACACCACCGCGTGTATGTGATGAAACTTCCGCTTTTTACTTCTAAATACGAGATCTCTGAGTATGGACGTCATTTCATAGCATCTCTCAAGACTTCAAAGAAATAGTAATTGTAAGTCCGTGCCGTATTCAAAGAATTTTTGGTTCATGATACTGCCTCAAAATAAATGACACTACAAAGCACAGTCAGTGCTTACAGAAATAAGTCACTTCCTTTACGGTTCCAATAATAAAAATACAGGTTTTTTAAAATTTTAAAATATTAATTTTCAATACCATCGCGTTAGTACAATGCCGCTGTTCGTCAGCGATAAGGCAAAAATATATTCCCGTAATATACGGAAAACTGATTGTCTTTTTTCGCTTGAAACAGTATTATCAGTATTATCTTGCATACATTGAAGAGGGTTATTTTCAAATTTTTATATATATTACTCAAATATTACTCAATCTCTTTTTTTCAACATTTATACAAATAGTATATGTGTATATACAGTGAGTGTAAAAAGTATCCGTACGCCCAAAACAGAATAACTTTTTTATAATTGTATCAAACGACCTGATTTTTTATAATCAATTGGAAGCATTGGTTTAAGAAAAATAAATTTTTTAAAAATACCACTTTTTAAAACGGACTAAAAAGTATAAAATAAATTTTTAAAAAATACCACGTTTAAAAAACTGACTAAAAAGTATAAAATAAGTTAAATAGAAATAGATCTTTTTTTAAATACCATGTTTAAAAAACGGACCACAATGTATAAAATAATTTTTCCTAGCCCCATACCGGTTCCTAACCCCATACAGATTCCAAACCCCATATAGATAGTCCTGAAAATTTGTGATTGTGAATTTTTCATAACTATGAAAATATTTGTAAGATTTAAAACAAAAAACGTAGGAAAACTACAGTTTCTATTTCTTGCAATCGATGCAGGCAAGATTTATTTTGCATAAAGATCCGCAGTCTAGTCATTAATGAACGAGATTTTGTGTGTTTACCCATTGCATCGATTTTTTACACATTCCTTCCAAATCCAGTATGCATAATTATGAGAAAAGAATCTCGGAGCACATAATATTGCGTAAACATCCTCTGTTATTACTATTATGCATTATTCATGAGCATACGAGAACAAGCGAAGATCAATTTAATGATTACACGATTCAATGTTAGAATAGAAAAATATCGTAGTGAGAAGCATTTGTAAATTGGTATGATAAAGTATGAGGATTATTCAGTATGAGATTACATAAAGTATTAGATTATTGTTCTTTTTGCTTTGGATGCTATTTTCCACAGCTCTGATCAAGTCACATGTAAGATCAAAATGAATCAAGTCTCTGCCACGATTTTGATTTGTTATATTCCACTTATATTTTTTCATCATTTTCATGAACCTAACATTTCCTGTACACGTGATGACTTGCCATACTAAATAGATGTTTTTTACATTCGAAATAATGATAAACAGAGAATCATTTTACAATAAAAATAAAAAAAATCTGGATAAATCGCACTGTTGTTAATTTAAAAAAAACATTACATGGTAACTATTTTTAGTCATTAGCACTCTAGCGTTGACACATCATATTTCGTGTTAAAACTTGGTTTTCACATAGAAACTACAAATTTTTAGTACAACATTAGAACAATCGTGTTCTTTA
Source organism: Lasioglossum oenotherae (assembly GCA_028455765.1). Lineage (NCBI taxonomy): Eukaryota > Metazoa > Arthropoda > Insecta > Hymenoptera > Halictidae > Lasioglossum > Lasioglossum oenotherae. The sequence goes on along the minus strand of CM052294.1, from coordinate 14,003,411 downwards.
GAACTTTAAACGGTAAATGAAACGAGTAATCAGCATTGCTGCGCAACAGAGGCATAATTACAAAAGTATTACAATTACAAGATGTGGGTCTAAAAAGACTGTCACGACCGCTTGTATAATTATTTTGGTAATGGTCGTACGAATGCTGAAAAGGATTTTTCGTTTTGGAAGCTGTTTTAAGGCATTTTTGCATATCTTTTCTGTGAAAATGGTAAAAGGTTTTTAAATGCTATTTTTTACGTTTCATTGTTTAATTCTCTGGCTTTAGACGCCGGTACAGTAAATTTTTTACGATTCCAATATTAGTTTTTATTAGTGTATTCGGTTATTCCTTCATGTGAAATAATCTAATGCTGAGTTTTTAAAAGTAAAAAGTAACTTCTCAGACATCATTGTTTACTGAATAAAGTTTATGAACAGAAAGAACAGTGTCAATCGGCAGAAGTTTAGTGTAGTGACAACGCCAATGTGGTGATGGGTGGTAGGCGCGTATGGTGAGGGGGGAGGGGGTAATACAAAACCGAAAGCATTATTTTGCGAAAATGAACGGTTACGGAGATATTCGCAAAAAACTGCTATTGCTACTACATCGGGATCTATGCTATGCACGGGGGCCCCGCGATTGAGAGGGCCCCAACATGATCAAGAACTAAAATAATGTAATTTTTCTGAAGTAATTAATGTATTAGCAAAGACAAAATCACGCATTAAATAAACATGCATTAGTAATATATGTTCGTGTTCGTAATTTTTTTTACTTTACAAAAAATTTAGGGCCCCAAACGGTTTCTTGCACCCAGGCCGCTTTATAGAGGGGTCCGGCCCTGAGCACATTGGTCGGGAAATAAAAATAAAACAGGTTAGGTTAGGTTAGGTTAGGTTAGGTTATTTGCGAATTCTGGATGACATCTACAATAGGAAGATTATGCGATCAGAATGAGTTTGCATTAGCTTGTGGAAACGGGCGGAGAGGACCGGCCGTTAGGCCAGCCCGACCACGCTTACGAAAATCCCTTTTAAGCCGTATTCATTCAAATTATTGTAAATATATAGATTTGGGTTCGGTTAACAGTATGTTTTTCATTTTGTATTATTCTTTTTTATCAAGAAATGCGTATTTTTCTTTTAAATTGCTCTTTCATTAAAAACTACCTTTATCTTTAATAACAGCTTGACATATTCAGAGCATCGTAGAAGTTAGTTTTCCGAATGTTTCTAATTTAATATTTGTCCATGCTTCTTGTAGAAGTTGTCGAAGTGATCCCTTTAGATAAGTGCATACCGAACATTGTCTTATACTGGGTGTATAAACTATGCAAGAGCATTATGGACATAAGAAAATGCTGAAATCTGTTTAGAAATATTATTCAACTAATTAATATTTGATATTATAACGATGGATCATTTCAAAGTTTATCGAGATATTCGACTTTTACAAAAATCAGCAAGTGATTCCATACTTTTAACGTTACGAGAAGTTAAAAAAAAAAATAAGATGACCTAGAAATCTCCGAAACATCTCCACCCACAAAAAAGCAAGTACCGTATGAGATGGGCTCATGAAAACCACTTAAATTCCATGTTTTACAATTTTTATAAAATGTATCGTTTAATAGGTATTCGGTGTAATCAAGTTAGCTGTGACACCCTGTATAATCCGGATCCACTGAAATAACCAGCATTTCTGAAGCAAAGCATTACGGAAGGAGATTGTCTCAGCACACAACAACTTTAGAATTTATTGTAAACGCGCAAGAGGACCTTGTTATAAACTGAGTACAGATGCAAGAAAAGGGAGTAGGAGAAAGAACCATTCGTTTTTTGTAGTATCTTCCGCGGAACCCGGTTGAAAAGAATGCGAATGGTGGAAATTGCTCGCATGGCGCGAAAGAAAAGCATGCTCGCTGTTGAAACGTGAATGCGTCTTCGCACAAAGATGCCCGTATATAAACACAGCCGGGTAATATATAATTATGGACGCGGTGCAGGTGTAATTTTCCAATACGGCCTTGCTCCCACGGATTATTTACAGTGAATCCGCGCCGTACCTCTTCTTATTGTTAGTACAAGGTGTCGCAAAAGTAGCCGAGCGATTCGGTTTCAATCAAATCTAATCGATAGACAATGGATTTGATACATTTATAGCAAAAATGAGTAGGTGTAATTTAAAACAGTAAAAACATTAGAAATTAAATATATTAGGAAAGAAAACAAATTTCTATTTCACTCCAGATTATTGCAATTCACGTAGAAAATTTTTATTTTGAATAAAGATCCGCTGTCTAATTATATTAGATTGGCAACTAAGTTCGCTTGAGTTCGCGCTTAAAAGCACGAGTATTTTATATAAGATGAGAATCGCAAAATTCAGTGCTTTCTAATTATATACAGTTCAAAAAGAACGGTCACTGAATGAGATTATAATGATACAATAAAAGAATTACGAAACAAAAGGTCGCGAATATAGTTGGCAACCAAATAGTAAAAATCGCACAAAATATAAATAAATTTAACCTTGTCATTTTTATAATACTATACACATCGGTCAGTTTTGATGGTCTATAGGCTTAGTGTTAAAATAGCTCCGAGTGCAATGGGTTAATTGCCTATCAACATTTCGCCGGCAGTGTATTTACGCAGTATTCGGTGAATTGTCCGAGCGCCTGAATCGTGGACGAAACGAGCGGTTCTCGTCGAGAGGTCACTGAAATCTTTAACTTTCGCTTTCCGTGGATAATTACCGAATTGAAATCGATGCCCACTCGACCGACAACAAAGAGAGAACGGGAACGGTCCTACGGTCGAACAGTGTCCGGATTCGAGTCGTCGAACCCAATGAATTTCGGTATTAATTATTATAGAAACTCAGGTGTCTGGTGGCATATGGATATCAGAGACTGGCCGACATACATACATTCACTGACAACGTGTACGTTCGGCGACGACGAACACGATAATACACGGAACACGTTGTTTACTAGGAAACGCGACAACGAAGAACGGTCACGTGCCGGTATATCAGGCCGCGAAACAACGGGAACAAGCAACAAGAACGGCTCGGCGGACCTCGCGATACTAACGACTCCGCTCCACTGTTTCGCGTCGATGATTAAACGAAATCCGAAGACTTTCCTCCCTCCTCCAGTTACTCCGTTCTCTCATCTCTTCCACTCGCTGTGCTCGTTCCGACCAGCTTCGCTCTTCGTCCTTCTTCAACGAGCGTATTACCTGTCTGTCCGTCGTCGCGTCGCGCGTCGTGTCGTCGTCCGGTTTCCCAACGAGCAACGAGTCTCGCGAGTTTCCTTTTTGTCTCCTCGACGACGAGCCTAGCTATAGTCGAGTCAAAGAAAGAGTCGACTCGAGGAGTCCCCTACCAGTCGCTGGACACCATGAAAGTGGGAGAACTATTCCCCCATCGCGCTGATATGGGCTTTACAGGTGGAACAAAAACATGTAAAATCACACCCATTAACACATTGTCTGCCACGTCCATCCAGTGTTGGGCAAATTTTATTTTAAATAATAAATAAACGTGTGATATTAATTGAAAATAATAACAAACTTTTTATTTAAATAAATTATTTCTTATTTGTAAATAAAAAATTATTTATTATTTGAATTTAGGTGGACATCAAATAAGTAGTTTTTGGTCTTCTCAGATTTCTTGTATTTTTTTATACAATGAACAAGTGCGTGTTTTTTGTCTGCTATATCAACCTTTTCAGGTATACATTTCTTCTTATGAACCTCCTGTTTCTCTGAATTTACACCGTGATTCCAAACTTTTGGCCGGTAGTCTATAAAAAAAATCAGTGCGATTTGATCATCAATCGAATATAGTGTCTCTCGTTGGTTTACGAGCTAGTACTTTTGCGAGCGACTGCGTATTTATGACAGCAAAGACCCAGTTTCCCGTAGCCCTAGGGCGGTTCTATCTCCTGATGGTAATTCCTGTCGCGTAGAACCGATGGATTCAGCGAACGAAGAAATACCCACACTTGACAAAGTTTGCGGCGCGAGGTTGCGGCAAGTTTCCCGTGTTCCCGTGTCCTCCGAAGGCAGACATTTATTACACGTCGAGACGTTACCCGTGAGAAGAAGAAGAAAAACGAAGTTTTGATACGAAAATTGAAAATGATGTTACGCAAATGGGCCGTCTTATTCACCGCTGAAAGAAATATGGTATTTATCGGCGGTGCAAGTGAAGTATGTCTGCTCCCGCGCGAACCGTATCGGTGTACGGAGTTACGTAAATTTATTGTGCCACGATCACAATGTGCCCGTTCGACGTCATGCAATCATGAGGCATGGGGATAACATAAGTGATAGGAAAGTTATATTTTTCACATCCGCCGCCTCGTGTTTCCTCTTGATATTGCTGCTACCTCGATACATATGTATGCATACATACAGGGTGTTTCAAAAATGTTATACTTCCTTGAAAATACTAATCTCTAAGGTCATTTGAGATTTTTCCTTTGCGAAAATGTTCTCTTCGGCTTTGTTAAGGAGTTATTACCAAGGACCAATCATAGCGCGTTCTAGACGCGTATTGGCACAGTCGGCCAATTGATAGTTGGCGCGCCTGACCGATTATACCAGCACGTGACTAGGTCGCGCTCTTGTCAGATTGACCCGTGTTTTTCGTTAATAACTCCTTAACAAAGCCGCGGACGCCATTTTTGCAAAGGAACCTCTCATTTCCAGATGTTGAAGGAATTTTAAGACACTCTGTATACAACCATTCCTTATGAAATCATTTTTATTTCAATAATTGCAAAATAAAAAATCCGGAACCGGTCATCTTGACCGGTGGTGGTAGGTTTAGTACTAACAAGGAGAACCCCCGCTCTGTCCCTCACGGATTTTGTTCAGACTTTACAGAGTTATAGATCTCGTTCCCCTGATTACGAAAATACCCCATTATAGGGGCAGACACTCAATAGTTTTTGACATATTTGCAATTAAAGTTTCAGGACCGTAAAATATCAGTTTGGTTCAGATTTTTACCAAACAATGGTGTGACGTCACAGCAGCGAGCCGAACTGTTACGCCGCAGGTCGAGTTCGAATCCCTTCGTGGTAAATTATTTTTTATTGTTTTTTT